>CM059207.1:20069689-20244689 GCA_030347435.1 Clarias fuscus | reverse complement strand
TGCTCGTAGACATGAGTCAAGGACAATAATGTCTGCATGCACTAGTGGAGACAGGCTAATTTGGCTCACCCAATGTCAAAACACAATATTTGTGCTGAACTGCTCGACAAAAAAAAACACCTTGCTCCTCATTCCCACACTAGTGTGAGATTGCAGCTAATCTGCCATCGTAAATGTAGTTTTAGGGGCCAGGCAGTGATAAAAGGTTTACCATCAGTCAAGAAAATTGGGGATTTAAAAAATCTACTGCAGTACTGAAAAATCCACGAAGGAAATAGATGTAACTTTCTTTCTACATAAATGCTGTTATTTGTCCTTGGATTCTGAACTCACAAAGTCCAGTGCCAAACAACAGAACAAAATTCCTCTAGAAGTAAAGCATGATCTTCATTAATCGTCTAGGTCAGGCTTTTCAATCGAGACTGAATTGTGGCGCCATTCATTCATTCGTTGGAAATCATAGCTGTATGCTGTTGATTTCTCACTGTGAGAGAGCATAGACCATATTAAAAGAGAACTAGAACCACCTACAGGCTAGCAAGCCTAGCTAAGTTTCTTTGCTGGTTAACATTAATTTATATGCTAATGCGTTTGATTGAATTTGTTCATCCATACCCCTACACGTCGTCCCACATCAACTCCTTAGCTGGTTAGCTGGTGATGCATAGCAGACAGTTTGACACCAACAATGCTGCTGTCATTCAAATAGGCCACACCCCTAATTATGCATAACTTTATGGCTTAATATTATTTTAAGTTATAAAAGTGGGCAAATAGAAAATCTTCCTATGGAGACCACAACTGGTATTGCACTAGGCTAGAAATGAAATTTTCTGTTGTAAAGTTGGACATTTTAACATGGACTTTGACTCACTTTTGGACCCAGTGGACATTTGAGGAACTGCATGCATCAGCACTACCATGACGCTTTCATTTTTCAGAAGCAGAACCAACCTTAGATTATTGTAAATATGTGCTACCACTTAATTAAAATGTTTTAAATTAAGCTTTTATAGTTTATTGGTTAAACAATGTAACCCATAAGAGCCCAGCCCTATTTCTTCTTTATGGGAAATTATGGGGGATATAACAGACCACATGGAACACCACATGGCATTTTCCCTGACAATTTTAGGGATAAAAGCCCTATGTAACACATGCCCCTGCGGTATTTTCTTAATTTGTTTTATATCAATTTGTTCAAGGTTAAATATAAAATATGAGATGTTATTAAATGATGCAGAATGCAGTCAAATGGAATGAAACCTACTTTTAGTAACAAAAAACAAGCTTTTTAAAAGTATCTAGTTATGTCGCGTGGTATCCAGACACACAACCATTTGAAAAGATGTCATGGGTACACAAATTCACAGATCGTCACCAGGATGTTCATTAGACATCACTTGACACTAAGTGTCAAAAGGCAAAAATAACGTAGAATGATGAACTTTCCAGAACATTTAAAGGGATCACAACCATGGGATCTTGTGTTAAGGTTTTTTTGTTAGGTGTAAAAATAATAATGTTTAAACAGAAAAATTATGCTGGACAAAACAAGATGTTATACATCATAGTCAAAAACTATATACAAAACCTACAGTATATCCTTTGTCAGTGGATTACGAATGCTTAATCCAATTAATTATCGATTGTAGCCCTAGCACCATTTGTACCTGAATATGTATTACATGGCCAGAAGTTAGTATACATCTGATGTCAGCATGCTCATGCTCTGTCTTTATAATTCAGTTTTCCTTCACTGGAAAAAAGAGGTTCAAATGTCTTCCAGCATGACCGTGCCCCTGTGTCATCCATAAAGACATGGTTTTGTCATGCCTTGACCTCAACCCTTTGGGAATGATTTGGAATGCTGACTGCGTGACAGACGTCCTCAACCCAACATTAGCGCCTGATCACATTAATGCTCTAGTGGCTTTATGAGAACATTCCCACAGCCTATGCTTCCAAACCTATAAGCATGGCTAAGTACTGTAATTAAACAAATATATGTGTGAATGCCAGGTTTCTACTTCCTTTGGCCATAACATGTACTTCTGTTTTGGTATGTTTGTTTTATTGACTTAACAGAATTCCTGCTGTCATTAATTATTATTTAAGGGCAGATGTTATCAGGCACAATGGCCGTGCTCTACCCTCAACCAAGGGCATCTGTTCAGACATCTACTGAGCGCTGTGATCACCTTCACAAGCCTTTGTAGGTCAAGCTGTGAAAGGCTGCTTTGGTCATGTGTGATGTGTCTGTGCTGACAAGTTTCAAATGGTTTAGCTTTGTCAGGTATTATACTGCAGGTACAGGATACATGTGCTATATCTGTATGATATAGATCATTACTTCTGCATCAGTTTGTGTTTATTGTCTAAGGAATCGTGCATATATTAGCATGATAATACAGATGTGTTTTTGGGGGGGGGGGGGGGGGGGACAGAGGGAGGGAAGGCAGAAACTGAAACATTTTTTTGAACTCGTGACATAATACAGCATAGAATTATCCTATGAAAATACCTCACCAGTGGCAAGTCGGTATTTACAACATGCTTGCATTACCTCAAGGTGAACATTTGGGGCATGCATACATTTGCATGTATTTGCATGTATAAGGAGTGCGAGGACCTCGACGCTTTGTTTCAAACAGACGAAGTCGATAAATCAAAACGAAGTGGGTTGTTAAAATGAGTGCAGCTGTTTTGGTCGACACGGTGACACAACGCTGTGTAGAGAAGCGAGCACGAGAGGACGATGTTCAGAGATGAATATTTATAAGTCAGTTGTTTGAGCACCTCCCTTTAAGAAAAATAATTGGTGGGGCAATAGAGGCTAGTAGGTCCAGGCTGCTAGGGGAAGGGGAAGGATTCACCCTTGTCACTTGATTACTGAGATGGACAGTGGAAATATCTAATATCTCTATTGTCAAGAGCAGTTTTAGAAATCCAGACATACCTGCAGTCAGTCTGCTGCCACTGGCCTTCATTCATTCATTATTGAAGTTTCTGCAGGGTTCACCAAACTAAAACTTCTTGCCAGATTTATAAAATTCTGGTTTTGCTAGTTTTCTATATCCTTCTGCATCATATGCGCTCCCTGGCCAGTTCATTACATACACCTGTTCAAATGCTCGTTAATGCAAATACCTAATCAGCCAATCAAATGTCAGTATTTCGGTGCATTTAGGCATGTAGACATGGTCAGGACGATCTGCTAAAACCGAGCATCAGAAGTTAAAAAAAACAAGTTAAAACCGAGCATCAGAGCGGGGAAGAAAGGTGATTTAAGTGATGGCACTTTTGACAGGAACCATCAACAAGGCATGATGGTTGGTGCCAGTCGGGCTGATCTGAGTATTTCCAAAAATGCTGATCTCTTGGTATTTCACAGCCATCTCTAGAGTTTACAGAGAATGGTCTGGAAAAAAAGAAATATATTGCGAGTGGCAGTTCTCTGGTCCTTGTTGATGTCAGAGGAGAATGGCCAGGCTGGATTGAACTGATACAAAGGCAACCATAACTCAAATAACATCTTGTTACAACCGAGGTAGGCTGAAGAGCATCTCTGAATGCACAACAGATCAAACCTAGAAGACCCCTCCTCCCTGCAGAATGTCCATGGGGTGGAGTTACACCTAATCCAGCCCCTCATCGGTTGTTGGAGTTCATTGGAATCAGTCCAGATGGTGGAGTTTGGTTGGATTCATTTGTTTGTTTAGGTTATTGTAAATCTGTAGGTACTGTAGCTCAGCCACTGTAGCTACCATAGGCACATACTAACGCTTTCTCCTTTCCCTCTATTTATGATGAGACTTATGTTGTCATAACTGATTGGTTATTTTTATTTTTCATAATATATGCATTTGTTTATTATTATTATTATTATTATTAAGGCAAAAATACAGTTTGACAATTAAACTAGGCTGATAACTCGTTTGTTCTGGCTAGTCTAGATGATGAGTCTTCCCTCATTAATGCTGAAGTTTCCCACGTTAGGACTTCCCCATAGACACCTCGGTGGCCAGCTTGTCCACACTGCTCCCTCATTTACTCGCCTCACAAGTGTTTCCAGCTTTCAGGGAATATGTGGACGCTAATTCTGTTGCTCTTTGTTGCATTAATAACCTTTTTTTTTTGCCTTTCAGTGTCTATTTCTACCAGATCCAGAGGGAAGAGAGAGAGGGAGAGAAAGAGAGAGTTTTTTTTTTCTTTTGTATGAGCATTGGCCTGAAACGAGGGAAAGAGAAGAGCAATGACATATTTTTAATGAATTCTTAAATAAATGACAAAGCCTTCTGAGCCGTAGGCATTCCTGACCAGCTGTGTGAAAAAAAGAAGGCAGAGAGAGAAAGAGAAAGAGGGAGAGAATACTGGGTAAAGCACAGCAGTAGTGTACATCATTGTTTTTATATATGGCCGAATGAACAAACTGAAATTCCTTGTCCTTTTATTCTAATATGATGTCTTCACACAAAATAGGTTAGAATTGTCTTGCAGGTTCATTCGTGTTGCTTTGCTGGGAGACAGCGCAGACAGGTCCCGAAGGTTTCGCTGGTGGAATGATGAGTTATTAATTACAAATGTTATTGCTCTGGGTCACTCTTGGTCTCAGCCTACTGTTAGACTCTAAGGAGCAAACCGTAGTGAAAAATATTTCCTCTCAGCTGTAGCTTAAACTATCCCCCCCCCCACTTGTGAGATCAAAGGCTGTAATCATCAGTGTGTTGTCATAGTGAAGCTAGTCCGTGTAGGAGGTTTGATTGACAGGTTTTGACACCACTCAGAGCCGACCCCTCCTCCACAGACTTGATGACTTTTCGACCCTCAGCCATTAACTGCACCACCGAATATTTCTGAGAGGCACACAGAGAAGCCCCAGCTGGAGTTTAATTGGTCCAACATGAAGCATGGACATATTGCAGTGTAAACCAGTGCTGCTTTTGGCTTGTATTTGACTTGGACTGATGGTCTAAGTTGTTTTCTTGTTCAGAAGATTTGTTTGCGTGTCAAGACTTGAGACGACGTTCGCGGTGAATAGAAGTGGAGAGTAGTTCCACTCTGCCAATGCTATCCAGATAGAAGTCTAATTAGCTTTGGGCTCGTGGTGCAGTACTTGCGTTTTGGCTGCCGCTGATCTTGGCCTGTTGCTTTCTCCCTCTCACCATATGTGTCTCACACATGTAGCTGCACTCCAGCTGGTGTAGTGTGGAATAAATAAGTTTAAGATTTGGAAAAGTTTCAGCCTAAACAGTCAGAATTTGTTTTTTCTTGATTGATTGGTCGAACCATGCCGTCTATTAGGAACAGGCAATATGGCCTTCGAATAATACAATAATAAATAATATATTTGTTATCATATTATCCTTGGAATAATATGATAACAAATATATTATTTATTATTGTGGCAGAGCATGCAATCTTGTCAACTTAAAGTATGGCTCCACGATCCTAGGTTCAACCTCAAGTTGTAATTTTGCATGTACTCCCTGTGTCCCTGTGGGTTTCCTCCTTTGATTAATTAATACTTATTATACAACAGTTAGTTCTGACTGAGCAACCTGATTGGACAAGAGGCATTCCAGTAGTGGTAATAATGCATTGTAACACCACAGAGACATTTGACTATATGTACAGTATCACTCTGCGTCCCATTGTGTTCTACAATCGTTAATTACACTGACTGACGTTCGCAGCATGGGTGAAAATAGGTTGGTACGGAATGCAGTACTGTGGAGAAAGCAGTTACATGCAGAAATGCATATTAACAGCCAGTCACAGACACATTTTAGCAAGAAAATACATCTGATAACATTGTCATTTTAAACAACTCTACTTACTCTACTCAGTAACTCCTTCATTCTGATTTGCCTGTGTGTTTTATTTTCGCCTAAGGCGAGCTACAAAGCTAACTAGCATCTAACACAAATCCCTCTGTAACCCCTAATCAAGAGCACTTCGTATTGTGTGGGACAAGGGATTCTACACCCTAGCTTTTCATTTTTTATTGCTATTTGGGATTCAACCCCATAACCCAGAAGTTAACTGAGCATATTCTGAGGCAGAATGAGTGGAAATATAATGAGAAACTTAGGAGATGTACAGGACTGTTCACCACCACCATGTTTTATTTTCCTCACCTTTTGCCCTTTAATTATATTACCTGTCTCTTGCTAACCGCCAGGTACGGTTAGTTCTGACAGTGTTGGCGGACCAAAATCACTGGTTAAATAAGCAAATAACTGGTAAATGGTGTTGGTGGAATCACACTTTGTGTGTGTGTGTGTGTGTGTGAGATTGTGCTGTTGTACTGGTTATAAGAGCGGCCGTGATATCTTCTGCTGACTGCACGAGCGCACCACAGTTGTGCACTCCCTCTCGTGTGATATTTCTTAATTAGCCTACTAAATCAGCCGTCTGTATACGCCTACTTCTTGTTATGCATCATAAATAAATTTAACTGTCTATATACGAGAGATTTGATTGCTCAACTGATGTATTAGTTTATTAAACCAGTTTACCTTCCTTGTTGTGTTAGTAAGGTTAATTTGTAAATTCTTCCTCACTTTCTGCTAGTGCTCACAACTCGGCCTTTACACTCTTTACCTTACACTATTTAATTTACTCTCTTTACAGTTGCGTAACTTACTAACACAAAGAAATAAAACTTTGTAAGGTTGAGTATCATACACCTTGTTTACGCCAAGTTGTACTTCATTTCATCGTCAGTCTAATACACTCCATGTTTGGTCATCGGAGAGTGAATCACAGATTCAGAAATATAGATTAAGTTTTGTGCTAAAAGGACTCCACTTTATATTAAAATTATACCACTTCATTGCTGTTATTTCAGTGGTGAAAATCTTAAGTTATCCTTGTAAAATATTCAGTTTAGCTTTTAGAAATGAATATCTCTTGGTGCAGATGTTTGTTTACATTATTAGTAGCTTTTAAAAGTAGATTATTAAACCCACCACATAACTGAAACAGTTATGGTGCTGGTTGAACTTCAAGCAAATATTTTAGTATTGCAAAAGTTGCATTAAATTCTGTCCAGCCAGTTTTGCGGACAGATGGACGGGCATACGGACTGACGGACGGATAGACAGACGGACATACTGATTGACGGACATACATACAGACTGACTGACATACAGACTGACTCACTGACTGACTCAATGACATGCAGACTGACGGACGGACATACAGACTGACTGACTGATGGACATGCATACTGACTGACGAACATACATACTGACGGACATACAGACTGTCTGACTAACTGACGGACATACATATTGACTGGCTGATGCACTGACAGACTTACTGACGGACTGACTGACTGAATGACTGATTTTTTGAGACTGGTTTCAGGTCCTCCAATGTATGAAACATAAAAATGTAATTGAAAGAGCAAGTTCTGACCGAAGTAAAGACAAAACCTTTCTTTTTTTTAAATAGATTCACCATCTCAGAGACTGAAATGTAAAAGTCGGCAGCCGATAAACTGTCGGTAAACTGGTGTGTGTTTGTGGCTGTTCTGCTTTTGCTCGACACGTTGTGTGTAAATGTGAGATGGTGGTGGAATTCATTGGTTACATTAGTAGAATTGAAAGCAGACTGAAGTAACAGGTCCTTTTGCAATATGCTACATTGTACAGAGATTTTCACACTTGAGGCAACAATCGCTCATCACATTTTCCCTTTTATTAAGTGGCTGTGCAAAAAGAAACCAAAACCTTTTAAGATCATGATATGGATATTGCATCGGGTTTAGTCAACATTTCTTCAGTTGCTACAGTAGCTGGTCTGAGACAAGTAGTTTTTCACCTGTTATGTGAAAAGATTCCTAAGTAATCCTCTCATCTGTGAAACAAATTCAAGTAGTGTGAATATTTAAAAAAAAGAAATAATATTTAATCTGAAAATTCTACTGTGTACCGGCCATTCTACTGTGTATTACTAAATTGCTTTGGGGGAAAAAGTTTCTCACACTGTCGAGCACTGCTAACCACATATTGTCTTTAATGTTATACTGGAATCATCATGAACAATATTTTATTTCCGGCTCTACCGTGTATTTATTGTCAGCTTTTAATTTTTTAAATTTTTTTTTATAGTTTTGTGTATTTTATGTCCCTCTCTTTTTTCTGTTCTAGATTGGACAGCTTGTGTTCAAAGGTATGAAGCGGCTAAACAGGATCCAGTCCATTGTTTTTGAGACGGCTTACAACACCAATGAGAACATGCTAGTATGCGCTCCCACTGGTGCAGGGAAGACCAACATCGCCATGCTCACGGTTCTGCACGAGATCAGACAGCACCTACAGCCAGGAGGTGTCATCCGCAAAGACCAGTTTAAGGTATATGACTGTCCCTGCATCCAGCTCTAACATTGACACACTTCTCTCTAAAGGATGAGTAATTGTGCTGAATGAGTACACACAGGTCTTATCCTCCTATCCAACCTAACAGCATTATAGGAAATCATGATTAAGTTTTTTTTTTTTTCCTTTTTTCTTTGGTATTCTAAGAAACCACAAAATTAGGGTTGTTATGGTTTCACAACTAGTCAAGGAATAAAAAAATATATTTTTTAAGTGAGTTCTTCATACTACTTTTATTGTGGCCACAATTTCCTAAGTCCAAAATGTAAGATAGAAAACATACAGTAACAGATTTTTCTAAAGCTGTCTTAAAAATCTCTTTAAGGGTAGCTTTACATGGTAATGTCAATGAGTATTTTATACAGTGGAACCTTGGATTGCGAGTAACTTGGACTTCGAAGCAAAGATTTTAAATAAATTTTAACTCGTAAACTAGCGAGGTCTTGAAATACGAGCAGTATTGTGGTCAGTATTATATTATCGTCTCAGTTGATCGGTCTCAGTGTGTGTGTCACTCGTATAGTCGACATCCAGCGCACATATACTGTTTACTAATAACACTGTGACCACGTGTGCACGTAAAGCATTTTTTATTTTGTGTATGTGCTCATATGAGAAACTGCAGGAGAAACTGTCGGTAAACTGGTGTGTGTGTCTGAAAATTGTCCTACACAGTAGCCTCTCCTCCCTCTAGTCTCAATCACTCTTAAAAGTGCAGGTTAATTTGTTTTATGTTTACCTTATATTTTGCATTAATTATTTTTATATGAATATTTTTGGGTTGTGGAACAAATTGTCTGAGTTTCCATTATTTCTTATTGAAGACATTCACTTTGATATACAAGCACACTTCCAGAACAAATTATGCTCGCAATCCAAGGTTTAACTGTACTTTTTTTTTTGCCGCGTATTAAATGAACAGAGCAGTAGAACAGAATTCGCCATCTGAATTGATAAATTATAAATTATATGTTGTGGGAAAGAATCGCTATACTTATTCTTCAATATAGAGAGTCCAGCAATATTTTCTATAATTTTTGTTAAAACCAAAATAAAATCAAGCAGTGGTTGGATTTAAATCACAAAATAATGAAGTTTAGATTAAGTTTAAAAGGACTTGTCAGTGATGAGCAATACCTCTATGGTGTCAGGTAAACGATTATGTTCTTGGTTTATGTGGCCAGAAGTCTGTGGACACCATTCAACCCATATGTGGGCCCTCTCTAACTGTGGCCACAAAGTTGGAGGCACACACTTAGGAAAGATGTAGCTTTCCAGAGCACTTTGTATTGCTGTGGTGATCAGTAGAACTAAACGCCGGGACCGGTTCCAGCATGACGGTGCCGCTGTGCATGACGCAAGCTTAATGAAGCCATGGTTTGCTGAGGGTGGCGTGTAATTACTCAAGTGGGCCGAACACAGATGAGCAAGTGCCACAGCCACACTTCAAAATCTAGTGGAAAGATTTGGAGTTGGAGGTCAGTGTGAAGGTCAAGTGGGGGCATGTTTTTATCACATGGTGTATGTTATGGTCATATGACTTACTAATGCCCTAAATATTATTACAATTTGACACGAGCACGAAAAACATCTAGGCATTTGGCAGACGCTCTTATCCAGAGCGACTTACATTTTTTATCTCATTACATCTGAGCAATTGAGGGTTAAGGGCCTTGCTCAAGGGCCCAACAGTGGCAACTTGGTGGTTGTGAGGTTTGAACCTGGGATCTTCTGAACCGTAGTCCAATGCCTTAACCACTGAGCTACCCCTGCCCTAAAACAATTAGGCATTTAATCTTTTTGGTTTAATTTTTTTATTATTATTTTTTTTTTACATATTGCATACAAGGATGTGCAAGGAGACTTTTGTACAAAGACTTTCTTAGAAATACAGTATTTTCTTCACGATTTTCCTTGGTTAAATGAATGGATGATTATCCCTGTTTTATTTTACTCTATTTAGTAAATTTTGGCAATTACAAGGTTAATTACAATAGCATATCAGTAATATTAATTGTCAATTTTCAGAAGCTGTGTTAAACTTGTGGACACTTTGAACTTTGATTGCCTTGTATACATTGTTTATATTTGTATGGAATATACAGTAAATACTGTAACAATCTTTGGTGAACCTTCATCTGCACGCTGATGGGTTGTGTGGTTAATGTTGTGATGGTTAATGTTGTGATGGCGTGAAATCAAGATTATCATAGCTTGAAAAATTAAAACCGTAACACCAGGTAAGAGCAGGCCACCGGGTCTACGTTTTTTCCGAAATTTTCTCCAGTGGATTTTATCACACACACGTTCTGAATATCATGGCGATGATGACGATGACTTTGGTGGTGTTGATGATGATGATCCGTCTTTATACATCACCATTAAAGTTTCTCTATGTGTTACTCTAATTCATATTGCACCAAATGTTTTATTGTGCCAGTTGGCCAGGAACAAATTATATTATGATGTTCACTCATTTATCATACTGTCTTTCTTTCTCCCTCTTGCCTGTATCTATAGATAGTATATGTAGCTCCAATGAAGGCTTTGGCTGCTGAGATGACTAATTACTTCAGTAAGCGCTTGGAGCCACTGGGCATCGCTGTCAAAGAGCTGACAGGCGACATGCAGCTGACCAAAGGGGAAATTCTCCGCACTCAGGTAACACACAGACTCATGGCTAACACGTACTGTAGGAATCTACTGCACAGAGAAAACTGAAAAAGTACATATTGTCCTTGACTACTGATGAGCTGTGATTTTTACAGCTTTATAATGCTTTATAACTGCTGACATTTTAGATTGCAAGCATCTAATTCTGTTGCCTTGTCAAGTAGATTTTTTTAGTGAAAGTATTTGATTGCTCCAGGCCAACAGGTTTGACCTAGCTAGAGGATTGAAACGCTGTTCCAATGTCAGCGTGGAGATCCAGAGCTGGCGTACTGATTAAAAATTTAATAAGGTCCGGTCGATAAAACTTTCTTCGAGCCGAGGTTCAAATTTCATGTTTGTGTTAGGGTTCAGATCTCTATATAATGGAACCTTGGATTGCAAGTAACTTGGTCAGATAGCGTTTTGCAAGATGAGCAAAGAAAAAAAGAAATTTTAACTTAATAAACGAGCGAGTAGCTTGACATACGAGTAGTATGACGTACGTAGTACATATGCGCTTTGTCTGCCGAGCGTCACATGGTCACAACTGAGCCAATGGTTCTCTCATTCGCACTGCAGGACTGTGGGTTATTGTTTCCTCTGCTCAGTGCGGGTCACTCGTATACGTCAACATCTGTGCGCACGTGCACTGTTTATTATAACATTGTTTGTTTGCACGTGTGTGGGCACGCACGTGTTCAGCAATGCCTGTGTCATTAACAAGGTTCCTTGTTAAAGAAGTTTCCTGACAGAAAAATGTTTCCGTTTGTGTGTGTGTGTGTGTGTGTGTGTGTGTGTGTGTGTGTGTGTGTGTGTGTGTGTGTGTGTGTGTGTGTGTGTGTGTGTGTGTGAAGCTGAAGTAAGACGAGAGAGGAGAGGAGGAGGTTTCCGTTAGTGTGTGTGTGTGTTAAGCTGAAGTAAGACGAGAGAGGAGAAGAGGAAGAGGGGGCTACTGTGTACGATGACTTTCTCACACATGCACACAAACACATGCATACACACTAACGGAAACATTGCACTGTTGGGATTCTTTCCAAAGTGCAGGTTATTTTTTTTTATTTTTACTTAACATTTTGTATTAATTAATTTTATATGAATATTTTTATGTTGTGGAATGAATAATCAGAGTTTCCATTATTTCTTATGGGGGTCATTTGCTTTGATATACAAGCACAATTCTGTAATTAATTATGCTCGCAATCCAAGCTTTAACTGTACATGCAGTCATTGTAAGCCTGTAAGACTGCGGTCCGTCATTTAGTGATGCCTGATCTGATTCCTAAAGCATGAAAGGCACAGAGATCACAGTTTTTCCCCATTTTGATTGTCTGATGTGAACATTAGCTGAAGCCCTCAATGTATCTGTCTGTCTACACTAGTGATGTGCCACATAATTGTCACTGTCATCAAAGCCATGCTGTTATTGTTGATTAATAAAACTTGAAATTTAGAAGTGCTGTGGTCTAACCTAAAGTAACAAATGAAATGGGGACTGTTATAGAGTTCACTGTGGCCTCAGGGTGGCAGGCATTGTTGCAGCAAAACTTGCTGTTCTTAAAACATCCTGAATTTTCCAACAAGGTTGTGAAACAGCTGCCTCACTGCCACCTCCTGCTGTTTTCTACAGAGCAGACAAGGAATGAGTTCTGCTTCATCAGTAAAGGTTTTTACACTCGACTGTCTGTTTTTCTTATTAGATTTTACCTTAGTGATTACTGATTATTTTTAAATGGCCAATCTAAGCTTTTTTTATTTAGAAACTGGCTTTCAGTCTGTTGAGAAGAGTTACTTTACAGAATCATTGACCCCAGAATAACCAATCAATTCCCAGTTCTAGTCTGGCTAAATGAGTCAGAGAAAGATGAATGTTAGTATGGATCTGTGCGTGTTTGTGTGTGTGTGTGTGGGGGGGGGATGTTTGTGTGTGCACGCGTGTGTGCACTAATGTATGCATGCCATCAGGCTTGGTTTATGGTGGTGAGTAGCTGAGGCTGTGGCTGCTTTCATCAGCACAAGGCTCCACTGAGAAGAGAAGACAAAAGAAGCACTGGTAAAGAGATGAGTTTGGCTTCAGACACTCTCATGATCAAGAGGCTAATAAACAAGGATCTTTAAACTTGCACCCAGAAAATCACTTTCTTTACAGACACGCTGGGCCTCAAGTAAATATAACTTCTTGATATTTCTCGGTTGTTCTGTCTGGCAAAAGCTACAGAATACAAAAGACAATACTGTAGGAGACAACTGTGTGCTTTCACTTATTGACAAAAGCTTGCTTAACAAACACGTACAGTATGAGTGTGATGGTCTGCCAACTACGGTCAACTGTTTAGTGTATAAAGTATAGCCTGTATGATACTCTTTAACTAATCTAATGCTAAAAATATATGCTGTATGTATTAAAATACATGCTATATAACAAAGAAAAGAATTTAATCTTGATATAGTGAAGAGCGCTTATGAACAAGAGTATTTGGTTATTTACCCTGTGAGGTATAGTATGTGAAATCATCCAGTCATGTGGCACTAGCATAATGCAAAATGTGATTCAGATCCAGGACAAGAACTTCAGTTTTACACCAAACATACAAATGGAAAAAAAAAAATCAAAATTTGATCTTTGTCCCAGTAGAAGGGCAAGTTTGGGTATTTCAGAAACTACTGATCTCGTGGGAATTTAAAGTCTTCAGAGCTTTTTAAAGTTTACTGTGAGTGTAACTGTAGAGTGTTTCAGCTCGGTTAATGGATGTAGTAAAAGTTGAGAGTGGTACATGTAGTTTTCACATAGGAACTTTTGGACAAGCGTCCTTCATCACCCATTCAAGTAAAATACTTCTGAGACTGTAAGTTGTTCAAAATATTGTTATAGAAACTTTGCAGTAGGAACGGGAATCACCAGGAGCTGCCCGATCCTCTGTGCCGATTTGATTCGTATTGCGATTCCTTAAGTATGACAATTTAATAAACATCCTGGTTCAGTAAGAAATGTTTTCAGGTTTAGTTACAATTCTAAACAAAATAATTCGCTTGTATGGAGATGCTATGGGATGCTATCCTGTGTGCCAGTACGTGAATGGTTTAAAACGTTCGATCTGAAGGATTACAGAGGAATTGCAACATTTTACCACCTTCAATCCAAACATACAAATTCAAAATTATTTTGGAGTCCATGACTCGCCACACAAAAGTATTGCGAGTCGAGATTTCCTTCCATCTTCATCCTCAGATTATTTCGCTGCCACCAACAGCCTGAAATCTTGATATATGGCAGGTTGAGTCAGTGGATTCTTAGTTCACACTTCATTCTTATAATTCTAATTACTTCTTTGTAGCAGAAACCTAGAGTTGTCAGACCTTGCATGTACTGAAACTCTATCTGATCATCGGATGTCGTGTTTGGCGTGTTCTGAGATGCATTTCTGTTGACCATGGCCGTAAAGACTGGTTACTGAAAGACACAGCCAGATAAATAGATCTTTCTTTCCTACTTTCTCACTTCCTGCAGTACGTCTGCAGTGTTTGTAGTCTGCTGCCACAGTAGGTGGCACTGGCATGACAGACAATGCCACTCCTTGGCAACGCACAGATTCAAAAATGATTCTGACAATGATGATAGCCTCATGTTAGCTTTCCACTTGAATTACTTTATATCACACGTTCCATCCCTCCTCTCTCTCTCTCTCTCTCTCTCTCTCTCTCTCTCTCTCTCTCTCTCTTTTTTCACACACACACATTCTCACTCCCTCCTCTTGTGTCAAGTGGTATATAATATAATGATAATGATGATTAAAGAAGGCGGGAGGGGGATATTTGCGAGACGTGCTGTCTCCGTAACTGGTCACAGAGTGCTACTAAATGGTCTGAAACTCTGCCCTCCGGTTCCGCTGCCAGGATTTTCAGTCACTCCTCTGTAGCCAGTCGTGTACCTGGATGTAAACGTTCTGTCTAGTGTACACCTTGCAGCCGCGTATGCACTGGAGCATCCGACAGCCAAGAAGACGAAGAACAGCCTCCTTATCCTTTCTTTGAGTGATGCTGGCATTGATGACCATCTGATATAGCAAATCAACACTGTTTATGTGGTTTTGGTGGTCGGAAAAGGCAGGCTTGGTCTGGTTGTACTCTCGACTTTCCTCTTCTCACTGACCCATTCTCAGTGGGATCGATGTAATTAGACAGAACTATAAGAGCCCTGATGTGCCGCCAAACACAGAAGGTGAGGTCATCCTTTCAAGACAGGTTGAAAACATATTGGCTCAAAGAAGAATCCTTACTGAGCGTTTAGTCTTTTTGGAAGTCCTTTCCTGTTAGCGCGAGCCTTGCCACAGGCAACCAGCGCATTCCTCTGCATGTCGTTGAGAAACTCATCTCTAAGTAGGAGTTGTCCATAAGAATGGACAAATGAGATCCATAGCAAGGTGAGGCTAGATTCCTGATGACACAGTAAGCAAGACCTTTCTTCTTCATGTCCTGCGAAACCACTAGACTCTGCCACGAGCCGTATCTTGTAGACACCAGGCTCTCATGTGCTGTCATAAAGCCAGTCACCTCATGAAGCGAGTCAAATTGACTGGAGAGGTGGTTGAGAAACTTTTCTTGTTTTCCACAGCTTTTCAAAGTGATTTCTATCATGTGTTTGGTTGTGGGCGCCAATACCTAAAATGAACATTATTATTATGATTATTATTATTGTTGTTATTCATAATAATAATAAAAATATGCCCCTTGCTGTGGGGTTGTGGAAACTAGTCCTTGACATCAGGAGAATGCTCATGGTTACACTCAACCCACTGAAAGTATTTTATTCATTTCACTGCAACAGGTGTCCACTCGCTGTTAGACGGTGTTTCACTCCTGCTTTGCTCTGCATATCAATGTGTCTCAGTCACAAATTGCAGCTTTAGAAAACACATGTAACGGCGTGGCATCAGCAGGCCGGTCAATCTTTCCCCTTGGCTGGCAGATGGGTGATATGTCCATGTATTTCCAGTTACCTTGAAATACAAGAAAATTTATGAGATCCTTATCTTCCTCCTTTTAAAAACATGTCTCTCACTCACTGAGCAGTGGCCGGTAGTTCAGCAAGTATGCTGTAGTTTGCGTCTGAATCTTCTAAGTCGTCTGTTTTTTTTTTGTTTGTTTTTTGTGTCCAAGTGACTCCTGTACTCTGTAGCAGAGTCGCTTCTCTCTCAGGTTGTCAGACATTGTCTGGAGTGCAGCTCTAAAACCTTTTATGTGGGATATGGGTACCTAACAAAAAAAAAAGGGGAAAAATGCACATCTCACCTGTATTTTAGAGGATCACAATACACCACTTTGTCTACATGTCCTAAAACGAAGGCATCATATAAAATCTGTTCAGGTCAGATCTGGTCTTTAATGAGTTCATTTTTTAGAGGCTGTTGTAAATACAGCAAAAATGTTTATAGGCTTGCTCTGTAGCCTTTATATTCTGTGTTATGCCGAACACAGACATGGTCTGAAAGTTGAGCAGAGTAGTTTTTAAAATAATAATTGTATAGCACATCGCACATAAACCATGCCTCCATCTGTAATGGACCTACTGGGGGTGTGTGCACTGGTAAAGCTGGATTACAATAGTATGTCTTATGTAAAAAAAAATTAAAAAAAAAACAGTCAAACAAGGAACACGGTAATTACAAAAGAACTGTCAACTTATTTTACACTGTAATTATATGCCAAAGTTACACCTTGAAATAAATTGTCAGTCAATTGTGTATAATTAGAGTGTAGATATCTTTTTTCTTTTTTGTGTGTGTGT
The DNA here is from genome assembly GCA_030347435.1 of Clarias fuscus. Taxonomy (NCBI): domain Eukaryota; kingdom Metazoa; phylum Chordata; class Actinopteri; order Siluriformes; family Clariidae; genus Clarias; species Clarias fuscus. Next base: position 20,227,868 of record CM059207.1, on the reverse strand, counting down.
GTGTGTGTGTGTGTGTGTGTGTGTGTGTGTGTGTGTGTGTGTGTGTGTGAAAGTTGCAAATTAAAATAATAGTTTATGCAGTGTGTGTGCTGGTATTCAAAAATCTTGCATTTAAACTGGGCTAAAAAATATAATAATGTGACTGTGATATACTTGATTTTTGTTTTTAAATATAGAGGCGATTCATTGATTTTTGAGGCAGATAAATATTTCTAATTTAACAACAGAATTTTCCAGTAGCACTATATGATATGCGTCTTATATAGTGTAATGTAATGTGATTTATGCAATAAATAAATCTCTCGCTCTTTCTTTTTCTTACACATTCCACATACATTCCATCTTCGCAACTTTTTTTAAGCAAGCAGATGAAAAGATGAGGCTCTCAGGCTTTTGATCGCTCACTCACTGAGCACTGAACTGATATATCATTGGTGTCAGTGAAGAGTCTGCAACGAGCCCTTATCTTTGTTCGCGAGCTGCATAGCTGAGTGGTGACAGGCCCAGTGAAAGGCCATGTAAAGGATGAGGGTGGTTCCTCTGCAATGAGCAGCCGGGAGAATACAGAGCGATTGGCAGCTGTGCTCTGTGTGTGCCGTACCCTGGAGAGCGCTCACAGGAGCCCTGTGGAAACAGATTGGGGAAAAAAGGCATACGCGAGCACCTCACTCGCGCGCACGCATGCTGCTTTGTGATGGGAGTCTGCAGAGCCCTACACAGCGTGACATTATTTCAAGCAACATTTCATAAACCCAAGGGGGCGCTAGAGGCTAAAATGCATAAGATAAGGTCTGGGTCTGTGGCGCTCGCTAGCTGACGTAGTGAAAATTCACTTTAGCTGTGATGAGAGACATTAGTGCCACTGTAAATGGATGAAAAAGTTTGGGTTACGTCTCACTTACATGAGTGTTTTAAACACCATCAAAATACCTGAAATTATCAGTCAAAACATATTGTTTTTCCATATTACAAACTATAATCAGCCAATCGACAGAGACCTTTGCAATGATTGACAGTATACTTTGTAAACTGACACCTGATCACTAAGACTTTTGGCTGATGCCACATGGAGTAAGATGTATTGTAGCTCCTTAATATGAAATCCCGTCTCTGTGTGATTGGCTTACAGTAGCTAACATTACACACGTGTATAGGATTTAACTAGCATTACACATTTCCACGTGAAGTTAATTAATTAAGGATGTCAGTAGAATTTTTAGCTGAAGGTAGTCAAAAACTGCAATTTAAATTTTCTCCAAATAAAAAAAAAAAGATGATATGACCGAAGCTGTACAGAAAGTTGCAAATCTAATACTTTACACATAACATTCATTAGAATTACACAGTGATTAAACCCGCTGCTTGTGCACTCAACCAGTTGTATCATCATGTCATGGTTTCTATGCGCTACATGGGACAACAAGTTTGTAAAAAAAAATAATAATAATAATAAAATTTTATCATAAAATGCACATAAATATATGTATTTATTTATTACATTTAAACCGTCGTGTTTCTCGTAAAGAGTAGGATTACTCATTTATCTTTTTTTGGGGGGGTTGTCAGGTCTTCATCTCTGTATGTGTGTTTATGGTATGAACACGCAATGAGATATTTCGTACTGAACTTAAAAAATATGTTGTTGTGTTCATGTCTATGCTTCACCAGGTGCATTTTGAGTTTTTTTTTTCTCTAAATCTATCTATTAGTACTCTCTTACTGGGAAACCAAAAAAAAAAGTTCAATGGATAAATCACAGCATATGTACTCCTGATGCTATTTTCACTCAGAAGAGAATAAGTGACCGCTGTGGGTTTAAACAGTCCGTATCACATGTTATGTTGCTCGGATAATCAGAAGGGCATCAGAAGCATCAGGCACGAGTCATGCCTTATTGAGCTGATGAAGGTGATCATTAGATATTGATCAGTGGAGATCATTGTCCAGCTTCACTGAGGACAAGTAGCAGGTTATAGCCCAACAGCGCTTCCATCCAACTGTGTCCTTTTTCACTTCTTCCTTAAATAAATAAATAAATAAAATAGTGTGTGTGTGTGTGTATATATATATATACTGTATATCTCATTTCTTATCTTTATCCTTCTCACAATCTTACCCTCCACCTCTCTTTCTGTCTCTCCCGCTCTCTCTCTCTCACACACACACACACACTCACCCCCCCCCCCCCTCTCTCTCTCTGTCTTCCTCCCCGAGAGCGTGTCAGTCTCCAGCACTTGGATTTCAGCACATTGCCTTTTTCTCTCATTTCCTTGTTACCATAGAAACTGTTCTACTGTAAAATGCCTCATACAGTGGACACATGGTGATACAAATGTCTTGCTTATTTGACGACTGAGTTTGCGCTGTCAAAGAGGCGGGCTTGCATTTATATCAAGATATAATCAAGTCTAAAAAAAGGAAGGGTAGGGGGAAAAGGGCGCTTTCTTCTAAGCACCTGACTCACAAGAAGTCACACGAATACGCATTAATGTACAAGTGGGCTATTAGTAAATTGAAATAGTGTGATTTATTTTTTATTTTTTTTACCCCCTGACTGCAGTAACAAGTACCATCAGTGTATAGTTTGAGGATGATGAAAAGAGAGACGGCAGAAATTGATGCTCCGTCTCAAACATTCATCTTGAATGCATGAAAATGAGATTACATCTGAGACTGAGAAGGTTGTGTCCTCGTCTAGCTTACTGTGTAAGCATAAAATGCAGAGAATAGCCTCACACACAATTCCTGTCCCTTTTAGTCTCTGGTACTACAAAGTAAAATTTCTTGCGCTATAAGATGAAAGAAAAAACAAAAGCAAAAGCCATATATTACTTGCTTCCATGATTCTGTGACTGTAGCAAGGATATGAGTCAGTGTAGACCGACCTTGCCTAGCTAGCGCTTTTTTATTTTATTTTTTTTTTTGGGGGGGGGTGGCTTGCTGTATTCATACACTCTGTCTATAATGAGCCTCAGAGTTAGGGCATGAACAGTAACCTTCTGTCTCCTTTCCTCACTGTTTTGCTCATGAGCCCTCTTCCCTCCCCCACCTGCTCTGTGCAGCCAGTAAACAATGCTTCTCTGTGTAGAAGGACGACACATGCAGCATGCAGAGCCGCACGCTTCGCATCAGCTTTTTCAAACGGAGGAAATTGGACATGGTTTTCAGATCAGATTTGATGTGATGGAGAAGGAGTGAGAATGTGTTGGCTGCCTCACACCTGCCACCAGTGCTGCTGCTGCGTGCAAATACATACAGTTGCATATACATGTTGATCTCTGTCTGTCTGTCTGTATTTCTCTCTCTTTTTCTTTCTTTGACCTACAAGCTCGGGAAGCAACATGTTTATGTACAGGTTCATCTCCGAGAGCAGTTCTCTCCAGGACTGAAGCCGCTCTCTGACTCGAACGTGTTTTTGAACAGCTGCCAGACTGACTTTGAAAAGCCCAGGGCCACATTCGCGTCTCTGAAGTTGAGACAAAGGTGAAACACTCCGGAGATGAACTGCTCTTGACTCCTCTGTTTTAAAAATATGCATTGATTTGTTCTTTTCTCCCCCATTTGACGCGAACTCGCGGGAGTCGTTTTGCGAAAACGCTTTGTGCGTGAGCAAACTACAGCAAGCCAAAAGCCGACTAAAAGAAGAGACCACAGTCTTTGAACTCTAAGGGGCCATATGTCAGGCTGCAGGACCGAGGAAGACCGTGTGGGTGAGGGCAAAGCCAGTGGTCTCGGAACGGCTGGAGGAAAAATCACGGAGGGCATGAGGCGTGCCAGTGAAGCAATGAATGCCTGCCATCTGCGATGTGGAAGATTCATTGTACATCTGATAGCTTGATTAGTATCATGAGTGCTAAATAGAGTGAAAGGGTTGAAGTGTGGCCTGTTCGGAACGACATAGGGCTCGTAGTGATGAAGCAAGAATTACCATGCAGCTTTTGTTAGAGAATGTCTTTTGAAAGCCTTAGACCAAACAAATACAAGATAAGTTAGCGATTTGGAATTCAGGTTTCAGATGTTGGTTTACTCGCCTCCTTTCTTCTTCACAAATTCAGTTAATCTGTCAATTTAATGGGTTTTTCATTTTTGCCTATACATTGTCTTTACAAACCATCAGTGCATTGCTACCAGCAAAACAACTCCCTGCTTCTTCTCTCTCTCTCTCTCTCTCTCTCTCTCTCTCTCTCTCTCTCTCTGCCCACTCTAAAGGCTGATTGTAGTTGCCATGGAAACAGCGGGCAGGCTGGGCAAGCATTTGGCAGCAGTGTCAGGTGCTTGTGTGCTTTTGTGCACGCTCGTGTGTGTGTGTGTCCGCGCACATGTTTTGCTCCGACCCAGGGTAAATATTTGGCATTTGCGTGATAACAGAGTGACAGGTCTCTTGTTGTGGTGGCAGCTTCACAGAGGAAGTATTAATTAAGAGATGTAACATTGTGTTGTCTCGTAATGTCGTCGTGTTGGGTGAAAACCGACTCCACAGATTGCTCCTGCGAACGTCACTTGCCATGCTGGAGATTCCTGTACATGCCCTGGACTGGATACACCCCCACACTTCCGAAATTTAATCCAATCAACATATGAATATGGGACGATCGACAGTTATTTCTGTTTTTATGCGCAAACAGAATTTCAGGCCTGTTGCAGTAGCATTTGAATCAGGGGTGTACGTACCCACTATGATCTTGGGGAAGATGCTGCCTCTTATTAGTTTTACTTTATTATATGTAGACACAAGAAATCAAATGGCTTCTTTATACTTTAAAATCCCCCTCTACCCCTAAACCAGAGTTTCTCAAACACTGGATTCGGATTGTTACAGCTATTCCTGCCCGAGATTAAGGCTAAATGTAATAGTTTCTCTGTTTGAAATTGTTGTCATGGCAACGTTGACAGCTGGTGAGCTTTCTGTGTGTAACATCACAGAGTTCAGTTGTTGGCTAACAGGCGCCTGGTCAAAATTAGCCTGCGGGCACGGAAAAGCAAGACGTCGGCATCTTTTGTCAGTGTACATCATGTCCTGCGACTCTGTCTAGCGACCACATCATTTTTGTGCCAAGGTTTAGGCTGCTGATTGAATGTAAACATTGCAATTTCTCAGACTAGGCTGCTGTGTATTTTGTCTTTGGGGCGGGTCACCCATCACGTCTTTGCATGCTCAGTTCTGTCTTTAAATGGAGATGAAAAATCCCAACTTTTCAGAATGCCGCAATCAGCTTCACTCTTTCTGTTCTCTTGGATCAGCTGGTGAAATCTCTTTGTTTTCTTCCTTTTGAAGAATGGGGTGCACCCGAACGCAGCGTTTCCCCCTCTTGTCCACAAATAAAACTAGTAGCAGAGCTACTGCAAGGCATTATACTTCAAAATCATTTTGATATTACAGTGTCTTGTGTTGTCCTGTAAGGTCTATTTGTTTAATCAGTTTATTCAGACATCAAAACAAATGCACTTTGCTTATTTAGTTTTAATGAAGTAATTTCACCAATCGTTCTGGACTTTATAGACTTCATACTGTAAGTCCAAACTATTATGTTTACCTTAGACTTCCCCTCCACTGTGCGTTTCCCGTTAACTGGGGCTACGCGTCATGCCTCCTCACGATTGGCAGGTCAGCAGACCCAGGCCCCGGAACACCTCTTTGCTGTGTAATGTTTGGTGATTACTTTTGGATCAAGCCTTCCTCATTGTTCTGTGCGTATTTTCCTCGTGCCAAGAATACTCGCACTCTATCGGGCAAAGTGGTTCAACGCCGACTTACTGGATAAAAACAATGCTTATTCTTTATGAAGTCTTATACATTCTCTTTCTTTGGCTTTGTACTGTAATTAAAGTGAGCACTTTGGCATGGCTACCTGGGTGCCAGGGCTTCCATTTAGATTAGCGGCAGTCTAATTAACGGCAGAGGCGCACTTTCTGTTCCGGCGCCAGTCTCTAATGGCCAGGCAGATTGATTTAAATGCAAACTAGAGAGGATTTAATGAACTGCTTTTAGTGAAAGTGTTTAACAGGGATTTCCACACTCTCTGACATGTTGGCAAACTCACAGGCTATAAATTAGGAATTGTTGTGCTTTTTCTGCTCAAAATGTTGTTTAATTGCCTTGCAATAACTGTAGTAGCGGGGTATTAAATGCTTATACTTTCATATGATGCATGACATTAGTGTAAAACAACTGTGGACATTCAAATTCCTGCGCAAAAGCGTGATTGTATTTAATTGATTTGGGGAAAGTTGCCTCATGTGGTACGAGCTTTTTGTGCATCTCTAATTCAGCAGCCATTTCCAGCAAGCTTGTGTGATTATCTTCAGGCTTTCCTATTGCAGTCCTCTAGAGGCACAATTTAAATGAAGCATCCTGCTGATATCTGTAGCGTTAACCACAATAGCATGAAAGCTCTGTTGGACCGGGTCCAGCATGCACCCCAAACCTTGGTCAGTATGGTCTGATTTGACGTTCTGCTTCTATCTTGCAGATGTTGGTGACGACTCCAGAGAAGTGGGATGTTGTGACGAGGAAAAGCGTGGGAGACGTGGCTCTGTCCCAAATCGTCCGTTTGCTTATCCTGGATGAGGTGCACCTGCTGCACGAGGACCGAGGGCCCGTGTTGGAGAGTCTGGTGGCCAGAACACTGCGGCAGGTGAGCATCCCTAATGCAATCTGTGTAAATCCGTGCTCATGCCAGCGGTTTGATTCTCTCCAAGCAGCAGCTATCTTTGAGTGGTGGAACAAAGCACAAAAATTCTAATGATACGATGATATGATACACTAGCGTCCCAAAACGAGGTTTAAATTTACGTCCAATTAAAACATTCAACCTTTTAACAGGAGAATAATTTAAAATTAATTGTGACTGTACTTTTGTCATCCTTCCAGACTGTTTGAAGCATACCATTCAACAAGAGATGTGTGTTACTGAAAAATAAAAAAAATGAAGCATTGAAGATGAAACTTTGTCATGCTAAATGCATGTCGATGTGTGCAGAGTTGCCAGGTCTCAGCAAAATGAAATCATAAAAAGCTCTGTGGGAAAAAAAAACTGTAGAAAGAGAGCCGCATGTTTCTTCTATTTCTCTTAGTTTACACTTTAATTGATGTAAATAGGCATAAGCGTATATGTTTCAATTCAGTTATGTTCAATTGTATTTCTATACAACTTTATACTTCAGACAACATTAAACATCTCAAAAAAAGCTTTACAGAAATAATAAGTGCAGTTTTACAAATTTGAAATTTATAACTATAAACACGTACAGTATTATATATATACACTATAAATTAGTGTCATTTATGCAGCCATGAACTTCCCAATCGCCATGCTTACTCCCTGTAACGTGTTTAAATCTACGTAATGTTGGCACAGACGCAATAGCATTAGCTGTTTAATGTACTGTATTAATCAAATTAAATTGTCTAGCAACTGTATTGATCAACGTGCGGATAAACATATCAAACCTTGTATCAATTAATACAATGCGATTACACCTCTGATCATTTAATTATCTGTATAGCTAAAACTATAACAATGGTAAAAATCATAGTATTATGAATCAGATCATGAGCTTAAGAATCTGTTCTACACCATGTTTAATAAATAGCTCACTAGTCCTTGTTTGGATCATATTTCAGCTTTTTTGTGTGTGAATGTTTGTGCACTCTCCTGCACGATTATGCCGTGTGAGTGACAGAGCTGCACTGATGATGATTGGCAGGCCCCCTTACCGGAATCAGTCTGGCCGTTTGGGATATTAGTATGATTATGCAAATCCTGACAGGCAGAGAGATGTGAGCCCGCGTTCCTGACTATCCCATATCCGTGTTCCGTTCAGCCGAGCTGTCGTCAGGTGTCAATCTCGAGGAGGAAATTAATAAATGAGCTAAAGAGGTAGTGTGGAAGGAGACAGCCCTTTTGGCGACGGAGTTCCTCAGCAAAGTCTTACCCTTCCTCTTTCCTCTGTTCAAAGTAAGATATAACTTGTCCATGATTCAAAGGGGTTTTGAATTTTTATGAGTGAGAAGGATAAACAGGTGATGAAAGTGGGAATGAAAGACGAGTGAAAGCCCTTGATAGTGATGATAAGCTGAACAGTAATGATCAGTTTTGCGTTTTGCTTAGTTTAAAATGGTTCAGGGACATTTTTTTATTGACCCTGATGTACATACTGTACATGTTTAGCAGAATAAAAGTAATTCACACTATTATACACTCAAACAGCTAAGCGAATTCATTTGTTTTTGCTATACACTAAATGCATTGGCTTTAAAATCAAAAGCTAAATAAGCGACAATATGCGAGAATTGCAGTTTTTATTTCCTGATTTTTATGTCTCATGCTTTCATTATCAATCACCCCTTACTCTGGTGACCCACGCGTGGTGATCCCCAGAAGCTCTAGACCACAGGTTTGTTCTTTTAATCCAGAGCCATCTTGTGGCTCTCTGTGTGCCAGCATTGATTTTACAGCCTCGCTATGCCTTGCTGGATCAGGATTTTACAGAGAGAGTAGCCTGTAAAGTCCAGCAGCCCCCTCTTGGTTCACAGCGAGTTTTCCGTTCCTGGTACTTACAGTGCTCCACCAGCTCCTGGTATTTGGCGCACTTCCTTTCGTATGCCCCCTCCAGGTGCTGTTTTTTCCATTTCCATCATGATCACCTGTCTGGTGGTATCTGAAATGGCTACCATGTTGAGATGAAGTGTTGTGGAGGTAATATGGTCTGGAAATTTCAGCTGCTTGCCCAGATCTACTCTCAGCTGCCAATCAGCTAGCTGATGCAAGGAGACCTGTTTTTGGTCGGGAATATGAGGAAGACTTCTCTCCAGCCTTGACAAAATTCATGATATTTACCAACCAGGTTTGTTTATAGCCAGAGCTCATAACTGATGCTTCAGTTATGCAAAAGTGCAATGATCTGAGTGTTAAAGGACTCAGATCATTGCGCTTTTGGTTGCAAACCACCTTTTTTTAAATAAGCAAATGTATTGGAACAGTGAAAAAAAGAAAAGTTTCACTGTTGAAATGCTTTCATCTGTCAGCAATGTTTTTTTGGATCATCGCCTTGCTTTATGATGAAGTTCCTCCCAATTAGTTTGGATGCATATTTCTCAGTAAATTGGCAGACTGGCAGAATGTTTCTGACTTCTGAATTAATTCTGCTGCTACTGTTGTGAGTTACATCATCAAGAAAGATTAGTAAGCTTTTTCCTGAAGCAGCCATGCAAGCCCAAGTCATGACACTATTTTTGTATACTGTGCTTAACGGATAAACTCGCATGTTTTGGGTCTTTCCATGCCTTTGGTGTAGGTTAATCTTGTTTTCTGGACGTCTGTTGCTTTCATCTGTATTTCTTTGGAGTTTCCAGTCTGATTAGTGGTAAGGCTCTTGTGGTATGGCATCAGTAGTCAGTTTGATCTCTTCATGATACCTTGCCCTATGTAGATTGATTGTGATGTCACTTGACTGACTGTTTTTGTTTTCAAATATATTGGACATCAAAATTAAGTTTATGGACACCTGACCATGACATCTACATGTGATTCTTCCACAGCTTTGCCACGATTTCTCCTTATTAGACATGTCCATGGTTTGCCTTTTTTTGCTGATGCTGGTGTGGTAGGATGTAAAGGACCTGCGCAAAGCCCTGACCTCAACCCCACCAAATGCCTTTGGGAAGAACTGAAATGCTGAATGCACTGACCTTTTACACTGTTCTTGGACTGAATGAGCAAATCCCAACAGTCACTCACCAAAATCTAGTGGAAGGGCTTCCCAGAGGAGTGGAGGTTATTACAACAGCAAAGGGACCCTCACTCTGGAATAGGATGCTTATCAAGCACATACGGATGTGAAGGTCAGGTGTTCGCAAACTTAGACGCATTCATAGAGAATAGGCAGTTGAGAGTTAACAACGTACAGTCTAGCAGCTTGTTTAGAGTCATTTTAGACCTGCTTTTGTAAGATCTGAAACAAGCCAAAAACAAGAGGGCTTTGAAAAGAGTTACTGTATGTTTCTTCTTTTTTTTTCTCTCCGTCTCTTTGTGGGGAAACACGGTGACCATGATGTACAGACAGTATCTACTCTATAATCCCCCATTCCCTCTCCAAATCTTTGCAGAAAGTCTAGGTGGGATTAAAACTTCAATAAAAGCATTTCCTCACTGTCTTGGTGAAATATACTTGTGTCTCTTAAAGTCAAGGTGTCAACATCTTTTTTTTTTTTTTGGTCATATTTGGCTATTTCACCCAGTTTTCCCAGACCACCAAACATATGTCTATTTGTTGCTACATGTCGAGAAATACTGCAGAAATCAGCCTTTCCATGGTTTACACTTTGCACGTGTGCAGAACCAAGTATTTTTAAAATCTTTGAATTATTGAGATCATGCTTACTAAAGCAGAAATTTTGCCTGAAGGAGGGAAAAAAAAAAGTGAGTCGCCTTATCAATAAGAGATGGATGAGAGGGGAAACGGTGGTATTTAAAGAGCGGATTTTTACATTTAAGGACAAAAATAAGCCTGATATATAATGCTTGTAGTATATCTTAAAATCTAGATGATTGTTAAAAATCAGTGTGGCACCTTCATCTTATTGTAGATTAAGTCTCTGTCAGGTTTAGAGTCAATTAAGTGTGTAATAGCTGAAGCTGGTGCATACTGTCCTGTATAGTGCACATTTCTCAAGCATCTATCTGTCTGTCTATCTGTCTGTCTATCTATCTATCTATCTATCTATCTATCTATCTATCTATCTAATCGTGCAACCTTACCTCCTACCATCTTGGTTCACTTGTAGGTCATGTAGAAAGTGCCTGTTGGTCTACAACTACTCTTCTAATGATAGGTTCAAGTTCCTTTTAACTGCAAAACTCAGTCATGTGCAGACGCACATCATTGGCTAGTTCCAATCAGCATTCACGAACGAACATGCTGGAAACCGACCAATTCCGGCTATGGGCCGATCGATCAGTGTATCTCTAGTAGTGCTTTCTTCTTTAGATGTCGCGTCCACATCATGCGTTCTTGACCTGCAGTCTCTGCACTATTAACCATGAAATGGCTGAATATGAAACTGGCCTTACTGCAGTGAGGTTACAGAGATGATCTGCAATACGGATGGGAATCACCAGGGACCAGACGATTCGATATCGTCACGATAAGTACAGTAGGTGCTGATTTGATTTGTGTTGCAATAATGAAAGTATCACAATATTATAAATATCCTGAGTTTATATATCGTTTATATATCGTTATCACCCAGATGAGGATGGGTTCCCTGCTGAGTCTGGTTCCTCTCAAGGTTTCTTCCTGTTACCATCTCAGGGAGTTTTTCCTTGCCATCGTCGCCCTCAGCTTGCTCATCAGGGACAAGCTTATCGTTTCGATTCATACACATTCACATTTCATACAAACTTACTTCCTTTGATTCTGTAAAGCTACTTTGCGACAATGTCAATTGTTAAAAGCGCTATACAAATAAAATTGAATTGAAAAAATGTAATATATTTTATTTATTTATTTATTAGATTTTGGAATCAGTGTGATGATACAGGAATCGCTATGCAAAAAAATTGTAATACGGAACTGAATGGATTTTATTCCCCATGTTTTATACCAACTTAGCTGAAGGAAAAGCCTCAATAAAGCTAGTTCAAATGAAACTCTAAAACTAGGACTTTACAGTTAAGAGGTTATCCTGTTTTGTTTTTTACAGACAAATATTGAAGTTGGCTAATAATTAAAATGGCCAATTAATAACCACAAGTAATTAGCACGCAATTAACAAGTAATTAGTAAACACAAGCCAAACATAAAAACATGTAAATTATGTTTTATTTATGTAATATCTAAATGTAATGTAATATCTAAATTGTAATATTTAGTCATAGATTTTAGGTGATGTGGGTTTAACCTGTGCATAAGTTCGGTCAAAAATACTACGGACAGTGATTGTTTAGTACAAAGTGCATCTAGATGGTTGGTTTTCCTGAAAATAAATAGATAGTCCATGAGTGTAGATAAGTGGTGGATTTATTTAATATAAGGTTCACACTGAGCATACAATTTTAACCAATTTGCAAACTTCTGCATCATTAAATCTGTAATTAAGTCTGTTTAATTTATTCTAAATTTCATATGTATAATCATTTCTTGGGAAAATAACACACTCTACTGTGTTCCTTCTCTGTACATCCAGTGCAACGTTATGCAATAATGCGGTCAATTTGACACCCTGCGCCTTCCAGTAAAATCCTTCTTTCTCTTCCATTTGAACTTCTTTTTAACTACATCCCGCTAGTCTAATAGCTAATTTGAGGCTACATCTATTACAGTCACATTGCTGTTTAGAGTAACACATGACTGACAAGCTAGCAGCAGGAAGAGACATTTTTGTAAAAAATATTCAAATAGTCCTTGAATATGTGCTGACTTGCCATTTGTCATCATCAGATACCTGAGAGGGGCGTTACAATTTTTTTTTTTCGGGATATTTAAAGTACTGGAATTACAGAGTCTTGTTTTAAAGTGAACTTGCGCTCCTTGTCATCATCGTTCATGTTTGGCAGAAGTTCATAATGCCAGATTGGGGCGAATAATTAATATGTAAATTTGTGGTTATCAGGCAATTAGTGTAAATCGGGCAATAAGCATACTTTATTTTACACCCTGCCCTTTTACAAATCTTCAGCATGGGCAAGATCGCAAATTTCCTCTGAGGATCATTAATGCTTCCTTTCAGACATAAAAATGCTTTCAGCGTGGCTGTTTATGAAGACAAGCCACACACTTTTTTTCCCCCCTTTTTAATAGAGGACAAACTGTAAATGTGTCCTTCAGTTTGTGCCAAGGTAAAATACATTAAATGGACCTGGAACGATAGTTTGTGCTGTCCACTAATATTCTAAAATATGAAAACAACATCCAAGGGATGGGATTTTAAAACATAATCGCTTTTGAGTGCTAGAATTCTTATCTTGCATGAGAGGGTTTGAGTGGAATAAAAAATATGACACTGGAAAAATCCCTTGGTCAGATATAAGCAGCTTGAAAGCCTACTGTCTTCTCTTAGTCAGTGCAGCTGTCTTAATAAGGATTTCTACTGTCAGTCTGACACTGATGAAAAAGCATTACACCTTAAATCAGTTCCGAGACACATCTGATGCTTGAAAAACGGATAAAGAGTGTAGGTATTTGTGTTTGAGGCAGTAAAGGAGAATGGTGCTCTCAGCTGAGAGGTAGATGATCAGTGGTGATAAGAAGAAGCTTGTGGAAATGGTTTGTGCTGTATTGTTACAGTGGCCTGTGTTATTGTGACATCTCTCACTCTTACTGCCAGATAGGCAGAACTTTTGAGAGTGCTTTAGATGCGCTTTGTACCTCCAGGCAGTGACTTGGTGTGAGATATCTAGATTACTGAGACAGCCAGTGCATCATATTAAAAGTCTAACCAATCTCTCTCTTGTCAAGTACACAACAGGAGGAACAGAGCTTCCTCTCTCTCTCTCTCTCACACACACACGCACGTCTCATTCTCTCTTTTATATCCCTGTGTCCATTTTCTCCTTCTCTCCTTCATTACTGGCCGTTTGAAACGCAGAATGCTGTCTGTGCTTGATGTGACGGCGTGCTCTGGTGTTATTCGCTCCATTGAGTCAATCAGTGAGTAAAATAAATTTGTTGATGAGTGAGTGGCTCAATAATTTCTGACTTTTCTGTGTGCTGTTCATATTCATAATTAGATCTGTTCTGATGGAGTAAGATCCTTTATTAAAATGTAAAGCATAAAAATGACACACTCAGGAGGCAAAACAAAGCTGCAGATAATTTCATCATGCTTCTGCTATACTGAGTAACAGCTTGTTCCCATGCTTCACCTGTCTGTATTAGAAATCTGTCTTTCCATTCTGAGACTAGTGCTGTGCATTGTTTATTTGTACAGGTGGAGTCAACTCAGAGCATGATCCGCATCCTGGGCCTGTCTGCCACTCTGCCTAATTACTTGGACGTGGCATCATTCCTGCACGTGAACCCGTACATCGGCCTGTTCTTCTTCGACAGCCGATTCCGCCCCGTCCCACTTGGACAGACCTTCGTGGGAATTAAGACAACAAATAAGGTAACCTATAGATAGCATCTTTTGCACACCATCCAAAAGAACCAGCAGACCCTCCAACTGTCACACATTTTACATAAGGGCTCTGAATTTTAACATTTTTGACATTTTGACATTTCAAGTATGCACCGGAGATATCACTCAAATATAAGACAAAAATCTTTTTCTCCCTCAATTATAAAGGGAAATGTGCCTTTGAAAATACAGTAGGAATCTGCACTGACTGACAAGTGGATAGGTGTTGGAAACTCTGCGATATTAGCCGATAGCCTTTACACATTTCCCTAACCCACATTATGATTGTTTTTGGGCTCTGCGCTGTTCACAACCTAGTTTCTCACTTTGGATGATGCTTAGAAATGGGAAAGAATATTTTGAGATCATTAATGTGAAATTTATATCCTGATGGGTGGTGACCATGGTGCAGCAATTTTGTTGCAAAACCCGGTTAATGCGTTCACCAGATATCAACACAATTTCGATCCGCTCATCACATGTTAACCTCTTCGACATGTCAATGGCTGTGAACAAAGAGAAACTTGTAAATAACTCATGAAAGAATAAAGTTACGTTAAAACCAAGCAAACCATTGTTTTTCTTGTTAAATTCCCAATAAGTTTGATGTGTCACATGACCCTCTTCCTATTGAAAAAACAAAAGTTGGATCCAAGATGGCCGACTTCAAAATGGGCACCATGGTCCCCACCCATCTTGAAAAGTTTGCCCCCTCACATATACTAATGTGCCACAAACAGGACGTTAATATCACCAACCATTCCCATTTTATTAAGGTGTATCCATATAAATGGCCCACCCTGTATGTATATATATATGTGTATATATATATATATATATATATATATATATATATATATATATATATATATATATATATATATATATATATATATATATATTTAATGTGTGTGTGAGTGTGTGGAAAAGTTTTTGTACTGACTCAATAATAGTGACCATTATTGAGTCAGTACAAAAACTTTTTGTGTATATATATATATATATGAAACAAAGAAGCAGGTGCAACAATCAAAGTCCTCAGAAGAACTGTGTGTGGCTCTGCATAATTCTCATTAATCAGCTAATTTCCATATAAACCAGCACAAAATTCTTAATTTGTTTCACTATTTTCTGGGCTTTAAAGTTGGTTTTTGTTTGTTTGTTTTGATGGCATGCGTGCTCTATAGCATTTATTTGCACAAGACTTTTGCACAGTAACACACACACACACACACACACACACACGTACACACACGTACACACAATCTATCATATGCATGCATACTGAAGAGAGGCCCAAAATCTGGATTTATAGGCAGAAATGTATTTAAAAATGTAAAGAACTCTGAATAGAGGATAATTTAAACATTTCTTAACTATCAGAACTAATGTTATTACATGCAGAGATGATTTCCTCTTTCAACATTGTTCTTGTCCAATTCTGATAGACTGCTAACTCCACATGACACAAAAGAAAAAAAAATATATCAAGTGGTTTCAGTTCTATTTTTTTTTTTTTCTTTAATTTCAAAACCATTTTGGGTCTGAAAGAAAACGATCCCATTTTATATATGTAATGAAAAATGCCTATGAAGCCTGACTTTTGGTCCACCTTGTATATAATTATTGTCAGGTCTGTGACAGCTCTTACAGTCCTGTTCTAACATTTGTATAATCTGTGTGACATGTTCAGATTCAGCAGCTCCATGACATGGAAGAGGTCTGCTACGACAAAGTACTGAAGCAGATTAAAGCTGGACATCAGGTATTGTGTGTGTTTTTGTTCCCCCTAGTGTCATCATTAACCAACAGCTTGAAAATCACATGGCTTATGGACCGTCTATTAAAGTTTCCCTGAAGAGTACAGAAAAAAGGATTTATACAAATTCCATCTCTTGGCAGCTTAATGTAGTTTTATTGAAAAGAATAAAAAGCTCTGGAGTCTGATCATGTCCATTGTAAGGATCCAAATTCTGATTACGACTTATTAAATCAGATCCAGAGTGGCTCAGTCTGTTATGTAGAATCTTACAGACTTCCCTACTCCAGGGCAGTTTGTGACTCATGCCTCTTGCTGAACTCAATTTCAGAGATGCACAAATCACTAACCTAAAAAAAAAAAACTCTTACCCACCACATCCATGCCCGGAGCAATATAATTGCTGCTCACTCACTTATTCCTCCTGCTTGATCCAAGATTGTTTATTCTCTGTTTTCTCAGATTTCTCTTTAGTGTCAATCATCGCCAGTTCACATCTACCCAAACTATAATCACGCAGTTGATTGTTGTCAAATGAACGGTACGCCGCAATAAAGGCGAGTTTTCGGTTTATGGTTTGAAAGCAGTTGACCTGTGAGAACCGTATCAATTCAGCGTGCACATAAATTATGTCAGTGAGTGACGGGATGACTTAAAACATAGTCCATATCTCTCTAAAACAGAAGAATGCTGTAAGGGTGTCTATTTTGGTCATTCTGACAGCTTGAGGACGCAGTAGATAAGATAAATAATGACTCCATTTCCAGGGTACTTGCTTGATTTTATATTGTCTAGCATGCTTGTGCGCACTACATTTGACTACAAAAAACAACAACATCATTGTATGGTAGCCTGGGAAAATCCTCCTACTCGTATGTGTTTCCTGCTCTACTGTTTTGAAGGCTACATGCATTCTTGAAATGAAATGCTTCTTTTGTGACTTACAGCCAGTGTCTAATTAGAAACAAACCTGATTAGGTTTACACTCTGCATTGGTGTCACAAGGGGTTAAGGATTTGGACTACTGATTGGAAGGTCAGCAGTTGAAATCCCAGCACCACCAAGCTGCCACTGGCGGGATCATGAGCAAGGACCTTAACTCTCACCAGCTTAGTCGAGTAAAGTAGATCCATTTAAAATGTAATGTCCTTTCACTTTTATCGGCCGCCAAGGATAAGGGGCATCACCCAAATGCCGTAAACATAACTTAGGCTCGTCTTCAATTTGCTACGACACATAGAGTAGCTGTAAGAGGTTTAAATATACACTCATCATGAATATGAATGTCATGGCAGTATTGGGCTTTAAGTGATTTCCATGAACTGGACTTTTTCTCAGAAAGAATTTTCTACAACACACAAATCTTTTATTAGAAGAAAATGACAATAATTAAAGCCTTAATATATTTATGGTATTCTAATTTTGAATGCCAACATTGTACAGGTCAAGATAATGCATAAAATGTTAACATGCATACACACTCTTAGATTTAGTGTTACTGGTAGTCCTGAATGTTTTATTTATTTATTTATTTATTCAAACCCCCTTCCCAGGAGAGTTTTCCCCTGTCTCATTGTTAAAGCACTATCCCATCAGCTAGCTTTCAATGGAGGCGGGGCAAGGACTATCACATTTCCTTCCTCCGAGACGTGACACCTGCTAGATTTCTTTTTAAAATGTTGCTCACTCAGCACACTCGGTGGAAAGCACTGTCCGCCCCCTCTGTTTGTGTGAGCTAACAGATTGCCATGATTGGCTAGCGTCACCATGATTGATGTGAGAGTGTGGGTATAACATCCCTCCCCTTTGAGATAGAGAGCAGCCTGTCTGCCATCACCCGGGAACAGAACTTGCGATCTCTGGAACACTTTTGCGTTATGCCACTTGAGAGCCCGTAAAATGTAGTTTAATTTGTAAAGTGGATTCAACACTAAAGAAGGTGATGTGTCTCAGAATTATTCAGCATAATGTCAAATCAACTACATGGTATAAACTTGGACAAAATGTTCAACACACTTTGAAGCTGGTTGTGGAACGGACAAAGCAGGCTAACTGTAAGCCTTTGGAGCCTCAACTCTAGCAATAATGTGTGCTGTGCTTAAAAGTTTATGCCAGAAAACAACCAGTTCTCTTCAACACTACCAATTTGTCCAAGAAGAGGTTAAATATCCACCCAGAATCCTGCCAGAAGCTTGTTAATGGCCACGAAAAGCATCTGCTGATGATAAAACTTCCTACGGGGTATTTAATC
Source organism: Clarias fuscus (assembly GCA_030347435.1). NCBI lineage: Eukaryota > Metazoa > Chordata > Actinopteri > Siluriformes > Clariidae > Clarias > Clarias fuscus. The sequence continues at coordinate 20,209,739 of CM059207.1, read as the reverse complement.
AAATATTAGCTGTGCTGTGTGTATAATTTGTGTTTGTAAAAGCAAAAATTAATTATAATTTGTACAGCAAAATCTTTTTAAAGGTGCACAATGTGTAATTCTGCCCCAGAAAATGAGCAGTTCACTAAGAGTCTATAAGAATATTGCCATGATATTCATGTTCATGTTGAGTGTATGCAAACGTCTGTGTCCAACTGTAACTGTCAAGGCATAAGATCAACTTTAGGAAAGAAGAAAGTACTGTAAAAAAATGTAAGATGGAAAGAAAAGTGCAAATTTGATTTATTATCTTATAAAAACATCACGATATGTATAGCTTGGTCTCATACTATGTATTATATAATCTCCTTCACTATCATCTTTTTTTGCAGTTAAGATAGCAGGTCATGAAACATTGCATTTTGCAGAACTCAACAAATATGTGTATATATGTACAGTAGGCCAGAGCTAATAGCACAAACGTTCAGCTTTATATTATTACATTTGCATCTTATTTATAAACAAAAAGGCTTGATAGAAAATATGGATTCTGCCGTCATGCATTGTCATTGATGTACATTAAAAGGTATAGTAGATTGTATCCCAAATACCATATTGTATATCGAAACGTTTAGAAAAATACATTGCCAAGATCTTTGGTCTTGCGTCTACTTCCAAGCTGTATGTAGGCCGAGGTTAAGTGACGTCGGATCTTCTTCAATAGTTCTTATCCACATCGGTTTTGGCCTACCTCTGGGTGGTAGGAGGGCCATTGAAGCAGGATCTCAGCAGTCTCGTCTGGTCAGGTCTCTGACAATGTGTTAGAATGATTGCAATCTTTGGGGCCTGATGAGCTCAGTCACTGATATCTGAGAAGCTCTGAGACATACTTCCTCGTTGGGTACGTGCTCTGTATAGTGGATGCAAAGTATTTGCCACAAGCATCACTGGTCAAAGGCATCTAGTCTTCTGCTGGTAGCTGCAGTCAACATCCATGTCTCTGCACCATACAATAGCACTGGCGGGACCTAGACATTGTACAGTTGTATTTTATCTCCTGTGTAATGCTAGAATGCCAGATGTATGTTCAAATCCTTTGTGCACTTTCTGCACGTGTGATCTCTATTCATCTCTTCACTGCTGGGCCACTGCTACCAGAGCTGAGGAGGTTGCAACCAAGAAAAACAAGAGTCCACCTGCTCCATGTCATTTCCTGCAACCTGAATCTTATCTGAGCTTGCCAGAATGTTACCGAGAGTTTGGATTTTGGATTTGGAACAGCTGATCTCCAAGCCGAATCCACTGGACTCAAGTGACAGCAGCAGGATCTTAAGCATTTCTGCCAGGAGAGCGACATCATCTGCATAATCCAGTTGGGTAAAGAACTGGTCACCAGGCATTGCTCACAGGAAGCATTTGTGGACAGTCCGCTCCAATATCCAATCTATTGGTGTCAAGGGTTCGGCCAGATTGGAACCAATCTGACTCTGTATACAAATCCATCATCATTGCCACGATCTTTCGTGCCTTCAGTTGAGTCGAATGCCGCCCTCAGATCGACGTATGCAATCTAGAGTGGCTGCTAAAATTCACATCTTGTTTGCATCAGCATGTTGAGAGTCGCGATATAGTCGACCATTGATCTGCCTGGTGTGAAACCACTCTGTTCCGGACGGTGAAGATGAAGGAGGCTGTCTTTCACCGGGGACAACAGTATGTGGGCAAACAATTTTCCGAGTACAGACAGCAGCATGATGGCATGGTAGATTTAGCACTCTCTGCGGCTGCCTTTGCCTTTGTAAAATAGTAGAATAATAGTTATGATTTCTTGCAACTGACTTGTCAAACGTTGTAATAGGCAGAAAAACCCAAATTTGTCCCAAATGACAAAAGACTTTTTTTTTTTTTTTTTTATCTTTTTGGTTGTTTGCGACAGCGACATTTTGACAGGTTTTCCCAGACCACCACACATATGCTTAAATGATGCTGTTTGACTGTCTAGGATCTTTGGTTTAGCTTGGCATTTTGCACTGATTTGAGAGAGGAATCTGTGTTGCGGTATAAGTAGAAATAGAAATAAAGTTATAAAACGTATCTTTTTTTCAAAGCAGAAAAAAGGGCTCTAGGGTCTGACTTGGAAATAATTGTCTGTTATTTCTGTAGTCTCTACAGACGAGCAGTTACCGCCCCCAGTTAGATGCTTCACATAAGTCTGTCACAACATGTTTTTAAAACTTTTTTTCTTTTCGAATAACACTTTATCATTTATGAAGACATTGTTCTTAATTGGAGTAATTGAACAAAGTGATGACATGCTAAATATGTTTCTTTAAGCATATACTGGTCGAAAGAAGCAAATTCGATTGATAATCAGAAAAATCAGAGGCCACAGTGACGGGAGAAAAAGAATAAACCTTCTAAAGAGTAGTCTGCATTGGAGATGTTCGAATCCCCGGTGACTCCGTAACAGCACCTGGGGAGCGCAGAGAGAGCTGATTGGCGGAGGGGAGGGCATGCATCAATAAGGGCAATGCTTGCTAATCGTAGGCATCTGTGAGCTTGGCAAGAGAAAGAAGCAGATAGAGAGCAGTGTTACACCGCTTTCTACAGTGCGTGAGCAAGCATTTCGGAAAGATGCAGTTGGCTGATGTCGCACGTCTCTGAGGGAACACATGATTTCCTTCTTCTTCCTGTGTTGCTAGTCGTAGCTTTAATGGGAGCGTGCCCTAGTGAAAAGTGCAGACAGCTGTTCTCTGATGACTTCAGGACTGAAATTTCTGAAGAAGAAACAGTTTTGTACCTGAGTCACCAATAACACAAGCGAGCTCCATATTAACTTAAACACCGCTCCCGTTATACTGAACTTGCAGCTTTCTAACACTCAGTACGACTGCAAATCAAATCCTGCTGTCCAATATCATCCAAATGAGAACGGGTTCCCTGTCGAGCCTGGTTCCTCTCAAGGCTTCTTCCTTGCCACCGCCGCCATCGGCTTGCTCTTCAAGTAATCATTTTGTTTTGCTACATATTTCCACACACATTTTATATATTTCTTTTGATTCTGTAAAGCTGCTTTGAAAAAAATTACTGCTGTTAAAAGCGCTGTGTAAAAAAAAAATAAAACTGAATAAGTAGGCTAAATTGGCTATAACTAAAATTATAGAGAATATCGGGAAAAAAGCAGATTGGTAAAAAAGAGGTCTGTATGTGCATTATAGTGTTTATGGAGAAAGTGGGAGACTTGGGTATAACCAGTTTTTGGAGAGTGTGTGTGTGCTTTAGTGTGTGACCACCAGAAACCTCCTGAGTTTTACTGTATATGTTATCCTTCAGCAGGTATTACCTGCATCATCTTTATCCTGAGGCAGAATTTTAAAAGGTGTTGTTTCAGACAAACTGTACAGGTTATGCCATATCTGTGACGTTTTCTACATCAGCGCAGTTTCATGCAGTAAACTGCAATGCATTAAAGAATACATTCTTAGATTTTCTTGTTTAATAGTTATGAATATTGCTACAAACATAAATAGCGAACGTAACACATCGCTCATTGTAATAAACTGTACAATACATGGAGATACAACTTAAAATGCTAAATCACTTGACCGTGTGTGTGTGTGTGTGTGTGTGTTTGAGATTTTTGCTTGCTTGTGTGTACATGCATGTCTGCTTGGCCCCTTATGTCTTTTAATCTCCCACACTCACGAACTCAAAAGGGACAGGAAAAGCTGTGAATTCAGCCCTCTCTTATTCTGCCCATCTGCTCACAGTAATGAGCTTCCTGTGTCCCCCTCCACACACACACTCACGCACACATGCCACACACAGACGCCTGGCACATTAGCCGCTTGCATGACAGTCAATACGCAATCATTTTTTCAATTTTAAACCTGCACAGTGGTCTGTGGGGATCAAAACTTCTGATAATCCAGTCGGATTGTGAAGGTTTCACCTTTGCAGAAATTTTTTTTTTCTTTTTTTTTTTTTTTTTTAAAAAAAAGGAAAGTCCAGTCCTTAAGGTTATAGGATTTAAGTACTTTTGAATTACAGTCTATTGGCCACAGAGCAAGCATCAGCACATCGTCACGTAAATCCTTCATAACTCTGAGACTGCATATTGCATCCTTGACTCTTGGCCTGTAGCTATTAAAAGGGAATGATTGCTGATATGAAGTAATGAACATTTGCTTTCAGCACTGTGGCCGCACAACGGAGCGATCAGTGTTGCAGTTAATTCGTTTAATTAGCATTAACGCTACCTGAATACCATTGTCTTTAAAAAAAAAAAAAGGCTGAGGCTTAAGATAAAGATGGTAAAATGAGATGAAACAGTAGAGACGCTAAGCTTAGACAGGGCAAAGAGATCACATGAGTTTGTCAGCAGCAACTAAGAATACAGCTTGCTTACTTTACACCATCTGTTTCAAAAAGTTGATTCTTTTCACACCATGGCCAGCATGTTATACCCACCAGCACTCAATAAATAATTCCGAGCTGAATGCCGCCCTGGTACAATTCATCTAAATGCTTAACATAATGTTTTTTTTTTTTGGTTTGTTTTTTGTACGAGTATGTAATCATTTTCCAGCGCTGGTTTCAAACACATGCTCCGCCCTGGACGTGTGATCCTAGAAAGGACTGTAAACTAGCGATTAATGTTTAAACTTGGCTACAATAGTAGATTGTCACAAACTGTCGCATTACTAGGCTCACACATGCTAGCAGAAACTCTTCATCTGTACACGCTAAAAAGTGTCATCGTTTAATAAAGGTTTATTAATATATAGCACGGGGTTACTACTGTATATTGTGAGGATGATGACGAGTCAGGGAGATGGAAAAAGCAGCGAGACAGCCGGTAAAGAAATGCAGACAGATGGTTAAAAAGCAATCTCAATGTAATATTTCAGACAAGATGAAACACATGCTGCGGCCGGCTTCACGTCGTGTAACACTACCATGAGAAAGCAGGATTTTGCTTTAATACTACTGTAATGTAAATTAGTTTGAAGTATGCTCGCCATGAAAAAGACGACTAGTCGACTACTTTTTTTTTTTTTTCCCCATCTGGATGGCTATTACTAAAAAAAACGAAAAATTTTATATAGATTAGATCTGTTTTGCAGATATTGAAACCTATAAAGAAGGGAAATAGAGCTAAGAAAGGGCATAGAACTATCATGAGTCCTGAGAACATATACACTTTGAATCTCTGACCTCTTTTTGTGTTCCATCAACTTTTTTTTTTAAGCATACCTGCAGGTCAATACATTTCCTGATTTGCAGTCAATCAAAAGGCCAGTACCCAGCGTGTTTCGAAATCATTTTTAGACCACGAGACTGCGCCAGATTTTAGCCGGCATTTCAGCGCCGCATTGTGCGAGTCCACCCACACTGTACAGTGGTGTGAGTGGGAATGAGGGCAGTGACCATGCTACGGATCTGCTGTGAATTCTGTATGGTGTGAAAATGTTAAGCAGTAGTGTTCTATGCGCTGTCTCAATATTACTTTATGCACATTTCTAAAGACCAACTGAAACATGGCAGCAGGCCACATTTAGCCTGTGGGCTTTGAGTTTGACACACATACCATAAATTTAGACTATGCCAGCTTTATGTCTCTCTGGTGCCAAAACACTATTGTGAGAGGCTCATTATGGGCTAATCCCATGAACGAGTGAGCGTCTTGTGACGCTCTTCCTCTTCCAACAAGGGCTTGTCTTCTATCTCGCATGCTATTGTTAAGACTGTATCGTGCTTTATTGTGATCTTGATGACCCGACTGCGGACGCCACAGCCTTACCGTGTTTGTTGATCTAGATCAGAACACAGAATTATTCAGAGTGCTGACGATGCCCAGGGCGATGATATGATGAGTTATGATGTTTCTCAGCTGGAGTATTACAGTGTTCTTTAAAGAATGAATAAATAAGTGAACGAATGAAGGATTCTTGAGCTGATAACTTGATATTATTTAAAAATAATCATGCGGAAGGCCTGGGTTCAATTCCCACCCACTGCCATAACCCCAGCCGCTGGATGCAGTATCAGTCTCAAGCCCAGATAAAATAGGAGGGTTTGAAACAGGAGGGGCATCCGGCGTAAAATCCTGTGCCAAGTTGAGTACGGATCCGCACAGCAACATGTTGTACGATGACCATATACAGTAAGCCACAATATATCTGTAAAACGGAGCTAACGTTGTAGCCTGTTGCTGTTTTTATAAGCTAAGGTCATGAGAGCATTTAAAAAAAGTGTACTGCACAGCTGAAGTGTTTTATTTAGTTCCCGGCATGTTCTGATTAGTACGTTCATGGCCAAGAGGAAAGCAGGAAAATCTATTCCAATTTCACTGAATTCCAAATCTAGCCATGTACACTACACTGGCTATATAACCGGGTATATCTATTCATTTTTTTTTTCCCCCCTACCAAAGATGACACTGATTGAGTTCTGTTTTAAGCAGCTGGGGCTGTTGTGTGTATCTGCAGTTATATTTGTGATTTCTAGGCATGCTGCCATAGCGCCATAGAGAGGAGCTACACTCTCAGCTTGATATTAAATTGTCAGAACTGCCGGTGACATATATTAATTTCATCTGGGCACATGATGGATGGAATTTTCTTTATGAAATACCCCCTTTAGCTCCTCTGTTGAGACCCGGGCCAGCAGACAGAACATTAATAAGCTTAAGGAAGATTTCAGAAACAGCTTGAGCCTTTACTCCCTCAAGGCTTCGGCATGATAAAAACAACCTACTAAATAACATTTGTTGCAGAGGTCCCTGGACGTCTTGTAGCTTTTTTTTTTAATACAGGAAATAAGAAACATTATAATGTGTGGACCATATAGATTTGGTTTCCTGAATCTGTTACAATGTCATTGTTGCATTGAAAGAGCTTAGCTGTTAGCTGGAAAGTGATTTAGGCGTTTTGTAAGATTAATCCACTTTTTTTGAACTGTGATTCAGTTTGTCTTGCAAATCTGTGGTAACTCAAATAACCACTCTTTACAACCATGATGAGAATGCACGTCATGTTATATTTTAAGGTGGATGGGCAACGACATCAGAAGATAACATAGGCTTCACCACCTGCCATGCGAGGCTACACATAACTGGACAGCGGACAATTGTAAAAAAATAAATGAATCTTGATTTCTGCTGTGACATTCAGAGGGTAGAAGAATGTGGCTTCAACAACATGAATGCTTATTGTAACTATGTTGGTATGGTACCTTTGGCACACACTGTCTGCCAATCAAGTATAGTTTCTGCGTGTTTTTGCCGACCACATACATTCTCTTTAAGACCACAAATGACTCATTTCATCCATACCATGAAGAACTCGCTGTTCTCAGAGCAAAGATATTACCATGGTCTTCCAAATAGGTTTAGATAAATCAGATCTGGGTGTTCAAGTCCACCTTAATCTTATATCCTGGAGAAACTTCCTGCAGTTAAAGTCTTCTCATTTGCAGCTAGATGAGATAATACAGAATCTTATATAAGTGTTTCTCTGCATGATCTGATGTTTAATCTACTTAGAAGCCAAGCATTTTCAGTTTGTGTGTGAATGAATACTGTAAAGGAATTGCTTATTGCTGTAGATTTGGAGTAAGTATCTGTTAATTTTTTACTTATTAAAGGCCTGAAAGAGAGACTCTGGTTTGGTATTATGTTGTGTTTCAGGGCACCGAGTGTCTTCGAGTAGACTGTGGTAGTCCCATATTCTCTTGTGACTTCTAGGCCTTTTCATCAGTAAAGACACAGTTCATTATATCAGCATGCAGCACCCAGGCTTTTTGGAAATTGAGAAAACCAAGGTGATGTGACCTCCTTTTTCTGCTGCAGGATCACACTGCAGGCTGCAAACAGAGTAAATACTGGTGTGCCTGTACTACAGCTGAGTCTTCAGCTGTTTAATTCTGCTGAGTGAGAGCTGGATTTGAATCAGGTGTCATTTTCAGTTTCTATACTATACGCCATGACGTAAAGCTGGAGTGGTGCAGAGAAACAGGTACTAGAGTGAAATGTTTACAGCTGGGAGTATTCATCTACACTGGCTGGCCAAAACAAAAAGATGCCACTTCAGAAAGGTTTAATTATACAGTAGTCACACAGCAAGCAAAGAAAACCATTTAGGAGATTTGAAATGACTGGAATTGGGTTAAGAGCTGTCCCAACACATTATTAAAACCTGGAAAGATAGATCTGAAAAAAAAAAAAAAACTTGAATGGACATCACTTAAACACTTGGAACTGAAGATGCATCATAAAAAGAATCAACAATAAAAATGATAGTTATGATTAATGGTGAAGGAACATTTCCACATTTGCGATGTGAAAACAAATGAAAAGGTTTGGGAGTAAACAGCTGTGTGGCCACAAGAAAACCATGTGGTAGTGAAGCTAATCAGGGGAAAAATTCAATTCAATTTTATTTGTATAGCGCTTTTAACAACTGTCATTGTCGCACAGCAGCTTTACACAATCAACATAATGAGGGGTGCGCCGATCAGGATCTCTAGAAGCCGATCACCGATTACAGGGTCTACTTGACGCCTTATCATGTAGCATTATTTATTAAACTATATCTAACAGCAATGTAAATTAAGTATTGAAATTACAAGAAGAGGAATATCATGAATTGACAACTGTATATATTGGCAAGCAACATGTGCAACATGTCAAAACATTGCAGCCTGTGCTTGGTTAAAATTATAATTGGGAACAGCTTAGAGCTTGACAAATACAACTTTCCTGTAGATTGTATAAAATTTAATAAAATAACAGACAAGTAGGACGCGAGTCATTGGAAGATCTGCAAGGACCGCAAGCATCAGCAACGTTATGTGGCAATAAAATGAAGTCAGCTGATGACCTGAATGTACTGATTGACCAGATTATCACATCTATGAAGTTTTTCTTTCCTGAAGTCACAGGACTCAAATTATGAAAGAGTGCTTCTGAGAGCATGAGAAATCATTTTCAAACTGTGTATAGTTGGCCACTGTATTGAGTGGATAAAAAACACAATACTAAAATCTAAAGGTGTTCAAACCTTTCTGTCATAATGGAGCCTGAATGATTCTGTTTGAAAATTACAAATATAGTTTATTTTTTCTTCTACTAAACATAGCTATTACTCTCAATTTTATTTAGCATCATATTTTCAGGATAGTGAAAGCATACAAGGCATTTGTTTTCCCCCAAAATCTCTGTGGACCACACAGGGGAGAAAATAATTCCCTTCAATAGCATAAGCAATGCACAAGAGGGAGCAATTTGTGATTTAGACTCATCATTTTCTTACAGGCTTAGTGATTGGTAATGTGCAGTTATTCTCTATGGCAGCTTTATTTCAGTATCACAGATGAGAGAAACTAAATAAGACACATTTTTCATTTTTTGGTTAAGTTTCAAATAGTATTATCAGCTTGCTACACAATCCTCCCTTCTTGCCATATAGTACAATTCTATCCTATTAGATGGCTGTTTTAGCTCTGAAAGTGTGTTGGCTTACTGTTAATTAGAATAAAACCCCATCTCTTTGATAAAAATAATTTCAAACTTTTTGACATTCACAGAAACACCTTTGTAATTTAGTACGCAAGTTAATAAAAACAGGACGATTTCAAGATTTGGATAACATTTACTTTTCATGTTATAATATTGTGAGTAGCTTTGCATGTCCTGAAACAGCAACACAATGACCCATGAAGGCTCGCCTTGTAATTGCAATGTCACAAGGCTTAAAAAATGGACAAGTATTCTAATTGTTGAATAAAATTTGTAATATCGTTGTATTGGATTGTAAAACCAAGAGCAAGATGTTAGTGTTAGTGCACGAGGCAGGGTACACCCTGCGATCTATTGCAGGGCACACACACTCGCGCGCAATTTGGGAATGCCATCTGCATGTTTTTGGATTGTGGGAGGAAACCGGAGCACCCAAAGGAAAACCAGCAAGCAGATGCAAATTCCACGCACACAAGAACCAAGGAGGAAATCGAATCCTCGACCCTGGAGGTGCAAACCCACAGTGCGTGCACAGATGAGAATCTTGTATACACAGCAAGCAAATAAAGTAATGCTTCCTGTTATTCGGCTGTTTTTAAAGAATATAATATTTTTACTCATTTCAAGCTTGGAATTCTATTGAGATCAAACTTAGCTTAATTTGAGCTTTTATTGTATTTATTTCACTTTTAAGTACAGTTATTTATGCAAGCCTCATGGTGCTTATTTGTCAATCTTGAGTAAGTAACTTGGGCATCATGCCTTTTATTTAATTGGCTCATCCTATGCAAAGTGAAGGACACATGGTCGGAGTAGCGCTGCTCATTATGCAGTGATGGAGCATGGGGAGATTCATATGGGTCAACTTTCCACTGAGCTGCTCGACCAGACATCTGTTACCACACACACAAACACACACACACATACACTCTCCTCAGCTCAGCTATACATCCGTGCGTAGATAAGAGTTCAGTGTCAGATTGTGTATGTGCGTCCGTGACAACTGCCCTTTCACTTTAAACAGTTGTTACATCGAACCTTTAGTGCTTTGAAGTGCTAATGTCCAGAATTATATTAGTGAACTCATTATGTGAGACATCTTGTGTCTTGACAGTAAATATATCAGCTTTGAAGCTTGTAAAATAAAATAACTAATAAAGAAAACAGCAGATTTGTTTGAGAATCAGCACTGAAAAATACAGACTTTCCATGGCTGTGAAGGTATTAAACATTATTGCAGGCAGTACTGTTCACGCTCATAGAGTATACTGTCTGAAAACATGTTTTTTTTATGATCTTCTGATGAATAAATATTGTTACACTAGCAAAGCAGCTTGTGGAACAGCTGTTTAGGGTTCTCTTTTCAGGTGAACGTTTCTCTCCGTTTCCCCTCTTTCTTTCTGGCACATTCAGAGGAAATTCAGATTGCTCTGGGTGGTGCAGCGAGGAAAACACGCTGGCAGGTGTTCAAGATGTTTCAGTTTTCTAATTTACTTATTTATTTATTTTTGGAGGCTGGCCTTAAATTAGCAATTATGGTTTAATTAGCTGACTATTATCTGCAGGACCTCATTATTGTGATAAACACCGAAGTGCTAAGTCTGTTTCCAGGTAATGGCAGGAGGAAAGGACTGTAAAACAAACACCCCCTCTAAGACCCTTACTCCCACACAAGAGTCAGAGATCAGGCAAAAAGCTTTAAAAAGAAAAAAATGAAGTGTAACTCATTGTTACTGAGTCAGATTCTGTAGCCTAGAAAAATGACATACTAGAGTTTTTTTTAAAGGCTTGAGCTACTGTAAGCTGCACATAAACTTTCTTCTTCACAATGAGTGCATGCTTCCTCCTTTTGGAATGTGCCGCATATGTACATAGATCAGCCACAACACAACCACCAGGTGAATTGAATATCAATGATTAGCAATCATATATGACAGGATCCAGCAGAACAAACAGTGTAGCACAGACTGCAACCACAGCCTGCCATGCTCAGGGCCCTGCTGGCAGAGAGCTCAAGAATGTTGACCTGGTCTTCAAAGTCCCTAGATCCAAATCCAGTCGAGAAGCCATGTTATGCACCAGACACACAACCCCGATCCACAGAGGATCCCACAAACCACATCACCCAAAGTGTCCACTGCTAAAGTCCCGGTGCCAGACAGCAGAAAACCCCAGAGGACCCGTGGAGCAACACCATGAGGGGCCACCGCCACCCCTGACAGTACAAGCGGAAACTAAAACCTAGATTTTATTTAATATTAATAGTTTTAAAACGATAGTTGTATACATTAACTACCAGTTAAATGTTTGTACACACCTACTAATTCCATGGTTTTTGGCTTTGCCTTCCTGGGATGGTCTTCATGAGAGTCAGTTTCATCATTGTGCTTGATGGGTTTTGCAAGTGCACTTGAGAATACTGTTCTTGTAACAACAATTCCAGAACTGCTCACCTTTGCGTCTTTAAACTAACAACTGACGGTTTTTATTAATTACCTAATGCTATATGTTTTAGTTCATAGATTTGAATCTTCAGTATTTTTCTTGAAGATAAATCCAAACTTGTGTCCAAGGTTTTGACTGGTACTGTTTTTATCCTTCACACGACCATCCTGTATGTGTGCTATGTATACGCATTTTAATGAATACATCATCTCAAAGTTATTCTCCAACATGAGTGAAGCTTACAACCTTGCGGATGCACTTGTTGGAGAATAAGCAAATCCCCACAGTCATGCTTCATAACCTATTGGGCAGTCTTCTCAGAAGAGTGGAGGGTAGTAAATAGCAAATACAGTAGGATGAGATGTTGTGTGTTATGGTCAGCGGTCCACATAGTCGACTTTTGTCCAAGTAGACTACTGTAGATGTCAATGACCATGAGATTTCCCAGCCACTTGAAATGCTGGGATGATTCCACCACATTTATTAGGTATTGGTCAGACAGATTTCTTAGCACTTTTAACATTACTGATAATTTAACTGTAGTTGCAAAAGTCTTTAAACTCTCAAATACAACTTCAAAGCTTTTTTAATGTCTTTAACTTTGAAGATCAATTTTAACCTGTTATTCTCAACAATACATTGGGCAGATATTAAGTCATTAATTAAAACACTAGGCATGAGACACACCGACTGGAATGCCAGGCACCATGTACTGTACACACATTTTTATACTCATTCACATTTAGGGTTCATTTAAAATAACCAATAGCTCCACAGACACGTCTCTGGTAGGTGTGAGGAAGCGACAGTATAGAAACCATTGAAAACCAACACAGACGAGAAGAGAAAATCCACAGTAACTCAAGCTCAGGAGTGAATCAGGGTCTCTGGAGCTGTAAAGTAGCAAGATTACCCACTATACAAACATGCTGCCCATTTCTGCTATTGCTAATGTCCTGCTTAGAATTCTTTGTGTATGATGTGTCATTAACTGTATTTAATCAATACAGGATTTCTCTCTGCAGTTATTTCCTGTAATATTTTAGTGAATTAGACTTGCTTTTAGAGGAGTGTTCTTTCTTTCACAGGGTCATAGACAGTACAGGTCAGGATTGAAAACTGATCAGAGGTGCATATGTATTCGGTACATGGCACAGTTGGGCTCCAACATTGGGCTCAGTGCAAATCTAGTCTGCAAATAAGGAGTCGTTACTCATATTCTATGTAGTTCAGTGACCCATTTTAACGTTCTACTTTTTCACCAGTAAATACATTTAACATGACTTGACATACCTGGGCAGGATTTCTCCAATGAATACAAAGCATAAAATATATCTATATATTTATGCCACAGACTGCTGAGTTTTTTTTTTTTTTTTAATCCGAGTATTCATCCATTATCTAAGTGGCATATCCTATGTAGAGATGCGTGGGCCTGGAGCCTATCCCAGGGAACTTGGGGCAGAACCGCACACATGCTCATACACTGCAGCATTTCTTGATACTGAACAAGAAATTAACAAGTATAGACACCAATAATTGACATAATTAATTAAATTAATACTGCAGGCGATTTGGAAACAACGGTCAATCATTTTTGGACTGTGGGAAACTGGAATACTGGGAGAAATCCTCCATAAGCACAGGGAGAACGTGGACACACTGGACTGGAACCTCCAACCCTTAGAGATGTGAGGAGACAATGATAACCACTATCCCACCGTGTTGCCTTAAACCAGAGTATAACAAGTTGAAGCAAGTCGTATAATGGCTGGTCTGGTGAATATAAAACTCATAATACATACATGTCTCACAGTTCTACTTTTGGCAAAATAAAATGGAACGAAATAGCCCGGCTCACTGAGAACAGAACATGAGCATTAAAACAAGATGCTGGACAAGAAATTAAGATGTTACATCAGAAAGTATAGACACCAATAATTGCTGAAATTAATTACATTTATACTTTCAATTCCAATCATATAAAGATGTTTTACAGATGCAGATTAAGCATTGTTGGTGTCATGGGCTGGTTTAAGTATTTCAGAAACTGTTCATTTTCTGGGATTTTTTCACACAACTATCTGTAGAGTATCTAGAGTATGATGCGGCAAACAAAAACATCCTGTGTGCTGAAAGTCTGCAGCCTGGAATTGAAGAGTCATATAGAGCACTCTTTACAACAACCGTGAGCGGAAAACGCATCTCAGAATGCGCATCACATTAAACCTTGAGGTGGATGTGCTACTTAAGCTGAAGACCACATCAGATTTTACTCCTGTCAGTCATTAACAGAGATCTCAGGCTATCATTTGCACAGCATCACTGAAACTGGGCAGCTGAAGACTGGAAAAAGACCAAATGATGCATTTTTCGAACCATCAACTGACATTCTAAGATTCTTGTTCTTGGCTGACTGGAGAGGAACCTGATGTGGGTTTCTGCTGATTTAACTCGTTCACCTCGAGGTTTCATGTGTTGTGTCTTCCGAGATGCTTTTCTTCTCAACATTGCTGTAAAGAGTGCTTATATGAATTATTATATTCTTCCTGATGGCTTGAGCCAATCTGACCAGTCTGTCCATATCCTCTGACCTTTTTGAACAACAAAGCGTTTCCACAGAAAGAGCTGTCACTCACTCACTTTTTTTTTCTTCTGCAGTTCTGTTTCAACTCTAGAGACTTGTATGTGAAAATCCCAAGAGATTAGCAGTTTATGAAATAGTAAAACCAGCCCATCTGTTATTAACAAGCATGCCGTGATCAAAGTCTCGCTTTCTCATCATTCTGATGTTTGATGTGAACATTAACTGACACTGGTGATCTGTATCTCCGTGACTTGTATTGCATTACCGCCGAGTCAATAACTGCATGGTGTGCAGGTGTTCCTAATAAAGTGGGTGATGAGTGTGTCTCGTTGTAAATGTGACTGCTAAACACTTTAGCTGAAAAAAAAAATGGTGATAAATTATACAGCAGTGAGCCAGGGACAAAATAAAGTCCCGCATGAATATTCAATTAATCAGTTTTGGGAGTTGCACTTTTTCACTCTCTGTAAGGACCCGTAAGTGGATGGGATTCAACAATGACATGGTCAGCGTGAGTTTGGATGTGTTAAAGAAAGCTGACTGCATTATTTTTTTTCCCTCTGAAACAGAATCAGTAGCTGAGAAAAGTGCAGAGGTGGTCTGTGTGTGCTCTCAGAGAGAGAGAGAGTATGTTCAAGGAGAAACACACACAGGTGGAGAAAAGCAGGCACATAGTGTGCATGCATTTCTCCTTACTGTCAGTACATTACAGTGTCCTCAAAGGACAAGCAGGAGAGGAGGGGTAGAGAGGTCTTTTGCTACCATCTCATAACTGTCTTGTATTTCTGTTATTGATTGTTTTTGTCTAGGGTATTGACTGATTTGCAAGGTCAGGCTGAGTATAATAGAAAAATTACACTCCTTTGTCCTTTCACAAAAGATAGTGCTATATGCCGCTGTCCCCCCCCCGTGGCTATGGATGTCCTGCAGGAGGCAGGCTTCTTCATTTGCCGAGAAAGTTCTGGCTATTGCAGTGGCAACAGCAGCATGAATCTAGCAATGTCTTGTGCTTGTAGCATGGAGGAATCACATGACTGTGGATAGTGTTATAGAGGCATACTCTCTTTGGGCACATTATTAGGAACACTATATAATATTAGGTAGGGCTTCTCTTTCCTTGGTAACGGTCTCAATTCAACATAGCATGGATTTTTACATTTTATTTGGATTAGGGTCCATATTCATTTGATTGCCTCATGCAATTCCCGCTGATTTTTTTTCTAATGCAGCCTCAGCTTTACAGAGTGGTGATCTGACTGGCTGTAGCCTTCATGTCACGTCGAACAAGGCTAGCCATTCTCCATCAACAGTGCATCAGTCTGCAGAATAGCCACTCACTCAATGTTTTTCTTTTTTTTTCTTCTTTTTTTATTGCACCATTTTGTGTAAACTCTTGAGACTGGTGCACATGAAAATCCCAGGAGATCTGCAGTTATTGAAATACTTAAAGCAGCCCAGAATGACATTTCCCCCCCCCTTCAGATGCCTGATGTGTGCACAACCCAAAGCTTCTGGTCTGTAGTACATCTGGCTGATTTTATGCATTGCACTGCTGCAAGACCATTGACTGATTGGATGAATGCATGAACAAGTTCCTAATAAAGTGCGCAGTGACCGTATAGTGGTGTGTTACATGCCTTGGATGCTATATCGCCATCATTTGGCAAATTCTCCAGTAAGTATGCCTTCTGTGTTATTTCTATACAGATTCTCACCATGCATGTGTACAACTCAGCTGGAAGCCCGAGTCTTTGAACCACTCCTCTTTTAAGATAATGAACTTTCCTTTTATATACGTAAACGTTCATGGCCAGTGTTGCAAGACGTTTTGCGCAACGTATCATATTGACTCTGCTGCATGTTCATCTATAAAGCATTATGCAGAGTGTACAGTATTCCGAATGAGGAAAGCATTACATTCACTGCTTGAGGAAATCAGCTTGCTCTGGGCAGGTTAAAGATTTCACCACTGCATTTTCAAATGGGCTCCTGTTCGAATATGATCACGGACAATAAATTAAGTAAATAACGACATTTCCATTTTTTCTTAAGGTTGTTGTGTTAAAATACATCAAAGATCACATTTTTTAGCCAATTGTTATTTTTTTAAGACAAAACAGTACAGTGTACACAGTAGGTGTAAAAGTGATGAGTGAGCCTTATTTAACAATTCTCAAAAATTCTTTAAAAATCTTTACTTTAATCCTGTGTTTCGCTTTGTGTTTGTGTGTTTCAGGTGATGGTTTTCGTCCATGCCCGGAACGCCACTGTGCGCACGGCCATGACTCTGATTGAGATGGCCAAGAACCGAGGAGAGTTATCGTTCTTCCAGGCAGAGCAGGGAGCAGATTTTGGTCATTGTGAGAAGCAGGTGAGCAACACCGTTGATCTCGCCGCAGCTCGTTCAGTTATTCAACTTGAACGGAGCTGTAAATGTGTATGTTAAATGTCCGTCAATTTCAAAGAAGGAGAGTAGCCGTCTAGCGCGCGAAATGTCAACCTCAGTGCACTTTTCCACAAAGTAAACAATATATAGTACCTTGTGATGGTCCATAGCGCTCAGGCAAAGTGATAAGTGTGTGTTTAATTTGTAATAGCCTCCCTCCGGCGATGGCTCGGGCGCTCTCTCTTTCTCTTCCCGCGCGGATCGGCGATGAACTCGCAGCACGACTCTGTGGATCTTCGCCGTGGAGGAACAGAGTGAAAGTTATTTATGAACACTTATTCATGAGCTTGAAAGCAGAGGAAAGGGAGAGAAATTGAGGTCAGTCACCTTCGCGAGCTCGGCTCCTCAGGAGGGGAGCGGTAAACAGTCTGAGGGAGGCCAAGTGGTCACGGCCTGGTTGGAAATGAAGCCTGGAGACGCAGTGCTAAACTTTTCCCACACCGCTGCATTAGAGAGTGAGCTGAGACAATTAGAAATCTGCTGAGGGCACAGCCTTCAGCTTCAGGTGTAGAGGTCAGCTGCTTAGTCTAACAGAATGCCCTCCTATCATGGAGTCCGCACCACTTCAGCTGCCATGAGCCGGCATTCTGCACAAGTGCTCTGCTTATTCAGAGTTAATCAAGAAGGTTTTAGACCGAAAGGCTTATGCATTCATTATTGACCACGTTAACAAGAAACCGCTCTGCCTCTGCTTGCGCTGCTGTGTGATCTCTGTGTGTTATAGTAGATTATTTTTTTTAACCCTAGATAAAATGTTCATCGATTTACTGTAAGTGGTTATCAGGTAAGTGTTGTCATGGTTATCAGGCGCTGCACTCATTCCAAAAATACGCTTTCAAAAGGCCCTGCTCTGTTTTAAAGGAAGTGTGAAGTGTGTGTCCTGGTGCTGTGTTTTAATTTTTAATAGTTTTAATCCGAGGAACACATACTGTTAAAGCAGTTGAAATAACATTAATGTTTTTGTGGATGACTTCCCGGGTCGGCAAATTTTAAATTTAGAAGAGGATTTTATCGGTGCAGGACAGGAGCGAGACGCCGAAGCCGTTTGCATCCTGCATGCAGATATCTTCACCCGTTCTCATTGAATGCATGAAATCGAACCAAAACATTATTTGGAGTGGAGCTTACTACTGAACGCCGAAAAGTTCTTATTTGTGAGCATTAAAGGATTTGTCAAAAGTGTCTAAAAGCTGCTAGTGTTGTCTCTCCAGTACAGAACATACTGTTCAATAAACCCACAACTAGAATGTGACTTCTCTCTTCAGTTCCCTCCATCTGTCATCCCGCGGTTGTGCTCCATCAGGAGCAAAGACATGTGGGTCTGTTGGTTAGGAGTGGCAGCTGTGAGAAGGTTGGAGAGTATGTGTTCGTGTGTGTGTCTGTGTGTGTGTTAAGAGCATTTGTCCCCCGCAGCACTAGCCGGGCTTGGGTGGTGCCGGAGAGAAAGCGGGAGAGAAAAAGATGCGGCGCAGTAGAGAGTGAGCTCTGGCTTCATTAGGATCTGTCCGCGGAGGCGCAGGCAGAAGCGGTCCATGATGGATTAGACTCATCCTGACTGCACGCAGGCAGAGGGGATCAATAAGCAGCTGGAGAGGCAGATCCTCGCTTCTGTTCTCCTCTCTCTAGGTTAATGCTTCTCACTGGACAGACATGACAAACATGATCACGCCTCCATCCAGGACAGGCCTGGCGTCTGAGCGTGCGTGCGTTTCAGATCAGATCTGGGATGTAGAAACACTCAGGGGCGGAGCTGGATCTCTCTCTCTCTCTCTCTCTCAGGAGAGGAGAGTGTCGCACACTAACTTCATATTTAAATCTCCCAGCACAAGGTAGCGTGATGCATTTAATAACCTTTACCTTGATCCCAGGGGCTTTGCCAAGATAAATGCTGCTTTCAGCGTCTTCTCTAATCCGCTCTCTATTTATATGAGCCGGGTATAAATAAACGCAATGCATCTCATCGCGCTCGTTTCTGCTGCCGAACCCAGGGCTGGAGCAGCGAGGTTATGTTTTACATACTACAAGCATGATTAGCGTCATATAAATCAGCCGGCAAGATCAATTCGTGTGTTTGTGTGTGTTGATGAATATGTCGTAATTTCTGAAAGCTATGTTTGCGATTGTGACACAAGTAGAAGTCATGATTTGAGTCTGGATGAGAGCCGAGCCCGTGCGATTGTGTGAATTGTTTGTTTTGGGGTTGTAGGTGTTTCTTTGAATGTTTTTGAGGTTTCCATGCTAAAGCAGCTTGCTCTAGACGTTCCTAAAGTCCGAGACGGATTAGAACACCCGGGTCGGCTCACATTTCCGGCCCGCACTGGCCTCAGTCACGCAGCTGAGCCTCTCATCCTTTGATATTACACTGCTTGTTTTCTTATGAAAATTTCCCTCCGCTAATATTCCCGTCTGTTTTTAATCCTCGGTTTGCATGCGTGGTACAAATACAGCACATATAAGGTCAATTATGTAATTTGGCCCTATTTATTCTACTTTGAAAGTTAAAAGTGAGCCCACTACATATCTCGCTCGTGCTGTTCATTAATTTGCTCCATCACTTAGCTTGAAGAGGCTGTCAATCAGGCTTAAATATCTTAATGCACTCACTTGAATAAGTGATAGTGGGAAATAGCAGTAATAATGGTGGTTTATCACACTGCTGTCTGTGCTGAGCACTCTCTGTTAAATAGCAAAAGTTTCTAATTGAGTGGGGATGTGCATGGGTGTTTAAGTGCATGTTGAAATGAGGGATGTGTGTGTGTGCATGAGGAGAGAGAGAGAGAGAGAGAGAGAGAGAACAAGCGGGATAGATGGTGGGAAAATGAGAGAAAGAGGTTGCCAAAGACAAATATATTTTGGTTATTAAATCAACAGGCAAGAGCCCGGAGCCTTCATACAGTAAATAATCTGATTAATAAGTTTATATAATTATTCCCCTCCACAGAGGATTAAAGAGCTACCTTTTCTAGGACAGCGCTTGTTTTCTGTGTTTTGTGTCGTCTACACTGGCATTTATTGTTTATGCACTTACTTGGGTGTGAATCCTGATTGTTACAGTGTCACGGTTAGTCACAGCGTATGATCAGACAGTTACATCACTGCTGACATTTTCACAATACTGATTCAAATGCATTTCCATCCATCTCTCTCTCTCTCTCTCTCTCTCTCTCTCTCTCTACATCCATTCAATTTTCCTTCCACTGTCAGTTCTTGTTCCGTGTCCACAACCCCCTCCTACTAGACTCACCCGAAATCATACTACACGCAAACTGTGTTTCTCTACGCAGGGAGTTCGGACCACACAGAAAACTCTTTGATTGTGTATTGCACTACTGTTTATCCCAAAAACATGCAACACTGCAACCGCTGCTGGCACTCCTAACATTTTCATAACATTTTCATCACATTCTACAGCTGTGGATGGCACAGACAAATATGGCCATGGTGACCAGACTTAAACAAGCCTACTATGTATTTTTGGATACGGACACTGCAAGTTTAGCTATAGAAACATGAGAAAATAGAACAAAATATAAAAAATATATATAAGGAATATATAAACACATCTGTACAAATGTAGGCAAAAATAGCAATAAATTTAAATGCAATTAAAAATGGAAATAAACTGCATCCTACTTTAAGCAGGAATCCAACCGTATGCAACTTTTCCCACTGCTGCATCGTAGTAAAGCGCAACACACTCTTAGGATCTGCTCTGTTCTGTGTACATGAG
Organism: Clarias fuscus; assembly: GCA_030347435.1. NCBI lineage: Eukaryota > Metazoa > Chordata > Actinopteri > Siluriformes > Clariidae > Clarias > Clarias fuscus. Next base: position 20,189,032 of record CM059207.1, on the reverse strand, counting down.
CTTGAGGATGCCTGGGATTGGACTGGATTGCATTGCTGTGATTGACATAATCGATTAATACAATGATAGCAGTTATCACAACCTGAAGTATATGAAAATTCCACCTGTATTTGAAACTCTGTTAGTGATCAGACGCCTCTTGTAGCTTCTTTACAGCATCTCCAAGGCTTTCACATCAAACAGAAGAAGAAAGCCAAAAGTCATGTGAATGTATCTAATTAGTGCATGCATGAATGTATACAGTCATCGTGCACAAAGTTGACGAGTAGATGTTGTGTCGTTTTTTTTTGTTTTTTTTCCCGCCCAGCACCGGACATGACTCTGTACAGGATCTCGAGCGCGAGCCGCTTGAAGGACTCGAGTCTATAAATAGAAATGATGGATGGGGATTCCAGGCCGAGTCTCTGCCACAACTCCTACCCCATTTATTCTGCTTAGCACACAGCGACCTATTATCGCTAACGCACTGCATATGCCACAACAGTGCTTAAATCCAGAGCGCGGCCGCAGTTATATGGCAGGACAGTAAAATGTTGCTCTGAAGCAGCAGCGCTGTGGCTAGTGTTTTGTTACCGCCACTGTAACCTGCAGTCCGTTCTGCAGGCGTCGTACAGACATTGAATCCCCTGTATAAGGTGCAGAGCACATTTTGTTGCGGGTGAAAATTGCCCCCCTCCACAAGTTTTCTCTGCGCCCGCACACCATGCTTCCTGCTCCCCCTCGAGCTGTTTGGAATCACTAAAGCCTGTTAAAGGGACCTTGTTCTGGCAAGGAGGAGTGTGTAGGTTACACTAGAAATGCAGCTTACAGCAGGGTCATTGATCTGGCGACAGGGAGGATGAGTATGCGCTGTGTGTCGTGGGCATAATGCCGGAAAAAAGCCGACTGAAATCGGGAGGGGGTGAGCAAACCTGCCCCCAATTTGCCCCTCTCTCAGGGACCTGGCTGATCTGGCAACCATGACCACAACCCCATTCAAAGCCAGACTGTGTTTCCTGCCTGTTCTACAGTAGCCTTCCTGATCCCTAATTCAGCAGCCGCCTTCCTGGAGTAAAGCCCTGGCTTTCCGCCCTCTGCCCCAGCCATGTCTCTCAGCACTCACTCATGCAGCCTTCCGTTCATCTGTCCAAACATGGAGGACAGGAGACATCTAGTGCTCCGATGCTGTTTCTGCAGCCGGTTTGGTTGTGAAGGATATATTCATAGCTGTAGTTGTCAAAACATCTGAACAGGACAGTTTATTTCAGAATGTTGTGACTGTTTTCATTCCCCCCCTCCTTTGTCTGCCTTTGTGTATCTTTCAGGTAGTAAAACTTAGTTCTTACAGAAAGACAGGTTTAGGATGCGACTGATAGTTAAAAGACACCTTTCCTGCAGCAGTCACTCACTATCCCTTAGAAAGGGAGGGCTTTTTGAGATTTGAGACGGCGTCTTGTCGCGGTTGTTTTTTACAGTAATGAACGTGTGTGTTGATGTGGATGAAAGCCGGGCCTGCTGTCTGATGGAGACTTTTTTTTTTTTTTTTTTAATGGATGGAGGAGATAGCAGGTGCTGCCAGCAGGCTGAGAGTCTTCCTCTGTGATGCTCAAGTCGATCTGTAGTCAAACACGCTTGTCAGCTTCCGTCCATTCTCTCAGCCCCCCGCCGCACGAGACCGGTCTGCGGTACGGGATTTAGCTCATTAATTTATATTGCCTGGAGTTTTTTTTACATCTATTTTTACATCACCACCTGAGGCGGTCTTTATCAGCTGCCGTCAAGGTGAGCTACGTTCTCGTCTCTGCAGCATCCAAAGACCAAAGCGTGACCCGGGTTAGAGTGGAATGGTATAGCGCATGCACCTACACATCCAGAAATAAACTCCTCTCAGACGCCGACTGTTTACCTTGTCTAGGTTTTTTTTTTTTTTTTTTTATCAAATGAGTGCAGATAAATTCATTTGGATTACTTCTGCAGTGTTTTTTTTTTTTCTTTTAAAAAATGCTGTCAAGACTCAAGTTTTATTCAAAGTTAATATATTTTCAGTGTGTATGGTTATTTTAACAATGCAGTGGCAAGCATAGAATGTAATGTGGCTGTTTTCCAGTTGGTAAACAACCTCAGGTGGTAGGTCTGAATTGTCAAATGCATTGTCGAGTGCATGACAAGGACTAGCCAAGATCATCTAGAGTCAAGATCGTACAGTTTTGAGACCAGTCTGGAGTATTACAGCTCTAACGTCTGCTAATAATGCTGCACCGTTTCAGGACCATCTTACATTTATGTCTATTATTTCTCTATATATATATATATCTATATATTTTTATTTATTTATTTATTTTGGGCACTGCAGATTGAACCAATATAAATGCTTAAAACAGTAAAGTCAGCACCGTCGGCTGCTGAAGGTTTGCGTCGCTGCCTGGGTGCAGGAGTGTGTGAGAAAGAGACGAAAGTGTGTTTGAGTGGCAACCCTTCACGCTCACCCACTCCTCTCATGCAATGTTAATGACTCTGTCAAACCATCAGTAGAAATATTATGATTATCAGCAGTCCCCAAATCAGAGCTGAGCTGCTTTCTCTCTGCTAATTTAAGAAGGAGATGAGGTCTTTGGTGTGTGAATTCCTGTTTTTTCTGCGTGATTAGAAGTCAGAACGATGGTGCCGAAGGAGGCCGTTGTGATGCGGGCCGCAGCCCGGCGGTGCTGAAAGCCAGACGTGCTCCGTGTCTTTGTAGTGTCCCTGTGCACTGTAGTGGGTGTCTTTTCTGCTCTGTTCCGGAGAACAGGTAATCAGCGGTGTCTGCTGCGGACAGCCTATGCCCCAGCGTAGCGCATAGGGAGATGATCTCTCGACGGCAAGCTTTAATCAGGCTTGATCACAGAGCTGATGCGCTGCCACCTCGAATCCAGCCAGTGAATAGAGGAGGCTGTCCCTGTCTTGCTTCAACCGAAGATCCCATAACATAGCCTTAATGCTCCCTGACACCTCAAAGTAAACCTTATCTTAAGCATTTCAATTAGAGTGTGCAGCCCTCGCCTCCTGCCTGAGCATACAAGCTCACTGTTTACAAAACGGACGGACAGACAGACACAATTAGGGCACACAAAATGTGTTTAGAGCAGTGCTGTTTATCTTTGGCAATGTGTTCTAAAATCTCAAAGGGCTTGACATACAAACGATTAAAGGTCAGAAATGTATTTGTGATCATGCACACAAAAACTGCGTGATGACTAAATGAAGGAGAATTCATTTCAAATCACAAAAAGATTGAGGAACAAGGACAAGGTAATCCAGTAGGTTTTAATCTGGATTTAAATGCAGTTTCTAAGCTAGCAAGGCTACCAATTTCTGGAACCGTGTTTAGGGCCAACATAAAGAGTCTGGAGGCTTGTGCTTTGAGACTAGGCTTCTCACAGCTGAGCAAAGCCCTCTGGTTACAACATACAAAAGGGCACTTTCTTCCTTTGGTTTTGATTTTCTGATGCCTGTCCAGCCTCTCCCTCCAGAAAGATGATTGATGCTGTGTCTGTTTGTGGCTCCACACACACACACACACACACACACACACACACACACACACACACACACACACACACACACAAACACACACACCCACCCATCAGCTATAACATTCAAAGATTAAGCGCAGTATTGTAGTTTCCCCTAGGTTCCCCTTGTGCTCTCGCGGCACTTCTGGCCCCCTAAGGGCAGGACCTCACTAAACCTCCTGGGGTGTAAACCTCTGTGGCACCGGGATGTTTCCAGTGGATCTTTTCGGTGTTGTGGGTTGGACTTATTTATCCAAGATCAGATCAGCAACCTTGAACTCTTTGCCTGCTAAGCTGCGTACTATATATGATCTGATGCACTGGGTGTTCTGATACTTTTCTATTGTGGCCCGCATTGACATTTTGTAGCATTTCTATGCTGCCTTGGCTTTTCTGTTTGATCAGAAAGGACGGACTGGCCTTTGGTCCCTACATGCATAGACGAGCCTTTGGTGCTCATGATCCTGTCACCAGTTCACTGGTATATACTTGATAATCAATGCTATTCAATTAACCCTGCTGTCGTGTGGCTACTCAGTGGTTAGTCACATTATATTTCATAACAGGCGAGTTCAGGGATATCAGAGCACCTCAGCTTGACACGGCTTGAATATGGCTAAACAAACAAATATCCATTTATATTTGTCTCACTGGGTTTTACCTGATTTGTCCACTTTGGATTTGAGTTTAAAGACAAAATAAATAAATAAATAAAAGTTGCTTATTGTGTTAATGCCTACTCTGCCTACACCCCCCCCCTTTGTCCTCAGGATGGGCTATGTTCTCTTGCCATGGATTCCACAGGTTGTTGGAAACACTCGGTTGTTCGTGTTGACATCAGTGCATCATATGATTGCTGCAGATTTGTGTGAGGTGTGTGTGATTGGGAAGGCCACTGAACTCATTGTGATTATGCTTAAGCCAGTTTAAATGGTGTTGTGACTTTGTGTCAGCTCTACTCTCAGATTCCTGTTCATGCCTGACCTCCTCAGTGTTCTGAGATGCTCTCCCGGTTCATTTAAAAATCACATATTTTACTATTTTGTTAAGAAGTTAACTCCAGTCTGAAAGCTCTCCCAAAGTGTGTGTGCATGTGTGTGTTTGCTAATGCTCCTGCTGAAATACCTCCCGGGTAATGCATTTTTCATACCTCAGGCTCCCTCTATTTCACTCCCGCTCATATGTCATATGTCACATTTTAGTGTATATGTAAATGAGATACTGCTGAGCCAAAACAGAGCTGCACAACAAGCTGACGCAGGAGGATCTTCTTATATGATGTCACAAGAGGGGGGAAAAAATCTAGTTACCCAAAATAAAAATGTAAAACTGGCAAAAGGACAGAATGATTGCGCGTGTAGACTGGAGACCCGTCTAAATGTCTAAATATGTCTAAAAAAAGAATTTGGCCTAACAGTCTGAACATTACCCTCTGACCAAGAGATTTTTTGCTTGAAGACTGATGCTCACTGGATTTATTTTTATTTTTGTATTTTTGCACCATTCTGTGTAAATCATAGGCCTAACCATTAACCAGCCCATCTGGTACCAGCTTCGATGCCAGGATTAGAACGGACACCCAGATCACATTTCCCCCCAAATTCATATTTGATATGAGCATTAACTGGAGCTCCTGATCAGCACAGGTCTAAATGATATGCATTACACTGCTGCTGCTGCTTGATTGGCATGATTGTATGAATGAGCAGGTGCGTGCGTGCGTGTGAACAGAAGTGTATGTTTGCTTTTAGGACAAAAAACTGGTGAAATTTTAAATCGTACCTTGTTTTCTATCTAGTTAGTCTTGTTTTTTCTCCATTGCAATAGCCTCTGAAAGGGGGGGCGAGCAGTTAGAGCATGGGTGAGCTTGACTTTCCGAGCTGGAATTGGCCCACTATGTTTATGCCCATTGGCTATGTTCTTCTCTGCAATGCCTTGACTGTGTAAGGCCAATTGAAAGCAGAATGAAGCACTCTCATTACGCTGTAGGAAGGAGCCTGGGGATAAAGATACAGGCAGATAAACGGGTCTAGAGAGACCCACTTGTTAGAAAACAAAAGGTCCGACAAGTAAGCAAGAAAACTAAAGGAGAATCCATAACCAGGACAAACATCTTAGGATGGAGCAATTAATTAACGAACCAAAAACAGAAGCAGCGATCAGTGATCTGTGAGCGGTCAGAGCTTTAAAGGAGAGAAAATGGCAAAGAGCGAATGGCACCCTGCAACCTTTCATTAAAAGACAGAAATAAAACGCCTGACTCCCCAGTGGCAAGGAGCAGCTCATTACAGACAGCTTTTTGATTGAGGGTGGATCAGTGCATTGATTATCAGGAAGGAACATATCCTTGAGGAATAGGGAATAGTCCTCATTAAAGGACAGAAAGGGAACAACTCTTAAAGCAACACCACACATAACAAAAGGCACTTTTTGGCGAGGCTCAAAGAAACACAAAGACGCACTAGTTGCATGAATGCACACAGACACGCAGTGAGATTGCCTTCTGATAAGTCTGTGTTAGTTGGTATTCTGCGTGTGAGCTGATGAAGTAGGAGAGAGATATTCTGTCTGGAGGGTTTTTTTTTTCCCCCCCCTTCTGAAAGCCAATGGGGCCTGGTTGCCATTGACCTCTATTTAGAGTGAGCCAGAAAGAGATAAAACCTTTTGATGAGGAGGCCATTACTGTCGGCAGAGGTCACGACTCGTGCTGTCAGTCAACACAACACACATCTCAATCCCCTAACTGATTAATGCATTCTGTGTGGGGGTGCGCTAGGTATTGGTGCACATGAACATGTATGTTACAGGTAATAGTAATCGATGTTACTAGTACATGGGCCCTCAAACATTTTTTTTTTATGGGGCATGCAAAAACATATAATAATGTCTTATGCCAGCATTTTATTCCATCAGTATCAGCAAGCATTGCAGTGAGTTGAGAGGTTTGTCCAAACTGGGAGTATTCAGATTAGTCGGTCTCTCTCTCCTCCTCACTCATTCGCTATACCGTTTATCTGGTGCAGGGTTGCAGGAGGTCTGGCGTACTCTGCCAGTCCATCACAACCCATGTCTTTGGACTGTGGGAGGAAAACTCAACGCAAGGTGAAAATTGAACCCTCAACCTTGGAGGTGCGAGGCCACAGTGATGACTACTACGCCACCGTGCCACCTCAAATTAGCAGTGACAGCAGTCACCTTTTACTACGTTAATGATTCATTTATAGTATATAGACAATTTAGATCTGGTATGTTTCATGATTCATCTGGTAAACTGATGTAGTGAGTATTTCACAGTAAAAATCACAGCTATGTTTAATAAAGACAGTAAGAAAATTTGGATTAAAGAGACAGCTGTGTGACCTTAAGAAAACCACTTCTTCAGTTTGCTAGCGAGCATAAAGATTGGACTTTGGTCCAAGGTCATGTGATCTAGTTCCGTGATCAGACCGACCCTATTCCAGAGTGATGGGTGCATCAGGGTAAGAAGAGATCATCATGCATCTTGGCCACAGTACAAGACTCTGGATGTAGTGTTATGATCTGGGGTCAGGTCTAAGATCAGCAACGTTACATGACAATAAACCGAAGTCAGCTGATGAATTAAATGTACTGAATGACCAGGTTATCCCAACAGTGGAACATTTCTTTCCTGATGGAACAATCTGATAATTATGATTTATAAATATTTCCTCACATTTTTTAAACGCATGTTCTTTTTTTTTTTCTATAAAACTGCTTTGTGACAGTGACCATTATTAAAAGCGCTATGTAAATAAAAGCTGAATTGAATTGAATGATTGAATTGATAGCGCTGGCATATTCCAGGATGACAGTGCCACAATTCATTGGACTCAAATTGTGCAAGAGCGGTTCAGGGAGCATGAGGAATCATTCAAACACATGAACCTCAGTCAATGTGTGGAGTGGTTTGATTCGACTGTCATCGGTACAAGCTCTCAGGCCAAAAAACGATACGACTCTGGACAGAAATAAATGTCATGATATTGCAAAGTTTGAGGTGATCCAACACAATTTTAGTTTGTGTGACTTTTTTAGCCAGATTGTATATTTGCTGTACGTACAGTCCTAAATCATCTTAAACAGAATTAAAAACAACAATAAGTGATATTTATAATGATAAGTGGCTGGTCTTGATTAGTTGAGGCATAGTCGTATAGCCGGTATATAGCACTTGAATAAATCTGTGTGTGTAAACTTTACAGGTGCAACGCTCACGGAATAAGCAGATGAGGGAAATGTTTCCAGATGGGTTTGGGATCCACCATGCTGGGATGCTGAGGCAGGACCGGACACTTATGGAGAACATGTTCTCCAGAGGCTACTTAAAGGTCTTGGTGTGCACAGCCACTCTAGCCTGGGGCGTCAACCTGCCCGCTCATGCAGTCATCATTAAGGTGAGAAATATCACTAGATTTAATCCATGTGCCAATCAAATATATATATATATATTTATATATATATGCATGCACACACTTTGTCTCTCATTAGCTGACATGAGATTCTGTTGGTTTCTGTGTGGTTTATAGGGTACACAGATCTATGATGCAAAGAGAGGTGCTATGGTCGATCTGGGCATCCTGGATGTGATGCAGATTTTTGGCCGTGCTGGTCGTCCTCAGTTTGATAAATATGGAGAGGGCACCATTATCACCTCACATGAAAAGCTGAGCCACTACCTCACCCTCCTCACACAACAAAACCCCATCGAGAGTCAGTTCCATGCCAGCCTGGCGGATAACCTCAGTGCTGAGGTACAGTACACCTCACATTGCTTCCTTTGCATCAATATAACTAAAAGTAAAGATAAGGTTTTATCTGTACTTTGTCCAGAACTCTCTCTTTCAATGATATATTTATGTTTAATACATTGGAGGACCCGAATACAGTCTCCGAAATTTTTTTGTCTGTTCTAGCTAGATTTTGTGTGTGGGTGACGGCTACAGTGGCAAGGAAAATCTCCCTGAGATGGCAATAGGAAGAAACCTTGAGAGGAACCAGACTCAATCAGGGAACCCATCCTCATTTGGGTGATAACGGATAGAAATTGTATGTCTGTTATGCAGCTGAAAGTTCAATATAACAGAAGTTCCTTAAATTAACATGAAGTCCACTTCAGCACAGGGATGAGTCGGTAGGTGTAAAGGGCACCCAGATGGGGTTGGGATCACTGGGAGCTCAGGAGCAGCATCTGTAGCTCCAACCATCATAAAGAAGAATCCAGCTGGAGCTGGTCCTCCTCTGGATGCCTCAGGAACCTCGCAGGGTTGGCCTTTGTCTACTGAAGCTGGCACAATCTCCAGATGCCTCGGGATGGGTAGAAGAAAACAGAACAGATGGAGAGAATTAGTGTAGTTGCCATTCAGGATGGATGTACTGGAGTATGAGTTAAAGAAATTAATTATTATGTGTATGCCAGATTAAAGAGATGCATCTTGAGTCAACCTTTAAACTGGGAAACTGTGTCTGAGCCCTGAAAGCTTTGGAGCTAAATATGAAAATGCCCTCCCACCTTTTGTAGATTGTGAAATTCTGGGAACTACCAGAAGTCCAGAGTTTTGTGATCTTAAGGAACGTGGTGGATTGTAGCGTATCAGAAGACTGGTTAGGTATGTGGGAGCTAGACCATTTAAGGCCTTGTATGTAAGTAATAGTATTTTGTAATTAATTCTAAACTGAACAGGTAGCCAGTGCAGGGATGATGATATTGGGGCTATATGATCATATTTTCTGGATCTAGTGAGAACCCTGGAGGCTGCATTTTGGACTAACTGTAGTTTGTTTATTGAGGATGCAGGACAACCGCCTAGTAATGCATTACAGTAGTCCAGTCTGGAGGTCATGAATGCATGAACTAGCTTTTCTGCATCAGATACAGATAAAACATTCCTAAGCTTGGCAATATTGTGGAAAAAGGCTGTTTTTGTGATGTCCTGGACACACTCAGTTAGTCTAGACAATTTGAGTATTTCATCTGGTTTTGTGGAGAGTATCATCAGCATAACAATGGAAACTAATCCCATGTCTTCTAATGATGTTACCCAAGGGAATCATGTATATTGAGAACAGCAGAGGTCCTGAAACTGACCCTTGTGGGACCCCATATTTCACTGGCATTACACCAGACGGTTCTCCCTTTAGATCTACAAAATGGTATCGATCAGACAGGTAGGATCTAAACCGTTTTAAAACCTGCCCCTGAATACCTATGTGATTGTGTAAGCAATCTATGAGAATATTATGGTTTATAGTGTTGAATGCAGCACTATAAGACTATTAAGACTAGTATTGAGATGCAGCCTTGGTCCGAAGCTAAAAACAAGTCATTTGCAATTTTAACTAGTGCAGTTTCTGTACTATGATGGGGCCTGAAACCTGACTGAAATTCTTCAAGGATGTTGTTTTCCCTGCAATAATGTGAATATTTGAGCTGATACTACCTTTTCTAATATTTTTTATATAAACGGAAGGTTTGAAATCGGTCTGTAATTTATTTCATTCGGGTCTAAATTAGATTTTTTAAGAAGAGGCTTAATAACTGCCAACTTGAAAGATTTAGGAACGTGACCTAGACATAATGAGGAATTACTAATGTTTAGAAGCGGCTCTCCAACCGTATGCATCACTTCTTTTAAAAAACTGGTTGGGATTGGATCTAACAAGCACGTTGTTAATTTAGCCGATTCATCAAGATGGCCTTGGTGGTGATCCTCGGATTTTTTTTTTTTTTTTTTTTTACCGCTCTCACTATCCTCCTGGCCAGCACAGGTGTCACTTTTGGCTTCCGAACACGTTCTTTGAGATTTTTCACAGTGTGGAATTCTTATATTTTTTGAATAATACTTTGCACTGTAGCCACTGCAACTTCACTGGAACTTCACTGGAACTTCAACACATTTAGATATGGTCTTATAGCTCTTTCCTGACTTGTGAGCAGCCACAATGCGCAGCCGCAGGTACTTAATGAGCTCCTATGTCTTAGCCGTGACTGTCCACCATCTAACAGCAGTGGGATTCTGTTTTTCACCTGTTGAGTTAAAACAGCTGTTCCCAATGAATCAGGGTAATTAGGATGCTTTAAAACAGCTTTACATATTTGGAATGGTATAGAACTTTGGATTTTCCCATAGACTGTGACAGTTTGTAAAAGATATGAATAATTTTGGACATGCCACTTTATGTTCAAATATAAATAAAAGTGGATAAATTATTTTTCTCCACAATGATGCCTCTTGTACATCGTCTTATTATCATTTTGGGAGACGCCTGTGTCATTTCTAATCAAGAAAAAAACTTGCTGGTTGAATAAAAGTAAATAAAATTCAAATTTTGTCACACACAGTCATACATAGTATGTTTTGAAGTGAAATGCTTCTATGACAACCTGTGACCTTGATAAGAAATAAATATGAAATAAAATATATAAAAACTTTAGCTATAGAAAATATAGCTATAGAAGAAAAGAACAAAATATAAGAAAAACTTAACTGTACAAATATAGAAAATCTAGAAAACTTTAGTTGTGCTAATTGAAATAGAATTTAAATAGAAATGTCCAGATGCGTGTATGTATGTGTGTGAGGTGTAGATGCAACCACATATTGTATAGTGTCCACATGGGCAAGAGTAGCTCAGTGGTTATAGCACTGGGCTACTATTCAGAAGGTCCCAGATTCAAACCCCAATAGCACCAAGTTGCCACTGTTCCTGACCCTTGTGCATCGTTCTTAACCCCCAACTGCTCTGTTGTATAATGAGATACAGAAAAGATCTGCAAAATGTCAAATTCTGCCAAGTTTCATAATTGTACATACAGTATGTGGTTTGAAATCTTCTGCTTTAGTTTATGTAGCATCTAGTCATTATCAAATTTCTTGAACAGAAGTAAAGAAGTTTAAGAAGTAAAAGTGGAAAGTTCCTCATTCTCCCACATGATGGCAGCATCTTCTAATAACAACAAAAATATGTAAGCTCTAGAAGTATCAAAAAATACCCACCAGGTGGTGCAATTGAACAATAAGCTACAGCACTGCCATTCCCTTTTTTTTCCTGCCTGGTCAATATGCTTTGCTATCCCACGTCTGCATGTCGTATCTGTATTCTCTTCTGCATATGCTCACGTTCTGTTTTACCCCTCCTGTCAGGTGGCTTTGGGAACTGTGACCAACGTCGAAGAAGCCGTTAAGTGGTTGAGCTACACCTACCTCTATGTACGGATGAGAGCCAATCCGCTTGTTTACGGCATCAACCACAAGGCCTACCAGGTACACATCAGCACCTTCCTTCTATCCATTGAGGAGTTTTCACTCAAATCCCTCTTAGTAATAAATACTTTGACTCTTTTATAGATGGATCCAGGGTTGGAGCTGTACAGGAAAGAGTTAGTGATTGAAGCTGGGAGGAAGCTGGATAAAGCCAGGATGATCCGTTTTGATGAGAGAACCGGTTATTTTGCTTCTACAGATCTTGGCAGAACAGCCAGCCACTTCTACATAAAGTACAACACAATTGAGGTAAAGTGGTCAATTGCGCTGTTTCTCCACATATCTTGTGCTATCCTCCAACAGCTCGCTCATTATCATTCGTCTCTCCCGAGCGTGTAACTGTTGTTTCTACACATGTGCTGTCCATCAGGCTTTTGAGACCTCTGATGAGACCTGGTGGTAGCTACAGCACACACAGGCTTTAAAGAGTGCTTGTTAAACAGCAAGGAAATAATATACTAATCAGCGCAAAACATTATTTCTTTATTGTAGTATTCTCACCAGCAGCACCAGCAACCTCTGTCACTTCCTCCGAAGCATGAATTTTTTTGGTAATGTCTCTATGTACAGTATAGCTGTGGCCAAAAGTTTTGAGAATGACACAAATATTCATTTTCATAAAGTCTGCTGCTTCAGTGTTTTTAGATCTTTGTGTCAGATGTTACTATGGCATACTGAAGTAGAATTACAAGCATTTCACAAGTGTCAAAGGCTCTTATTGCTAATTACATGAAGTTTATGCAATTTATGCAATATTTGCGGTGTTGACCCTTCTATTTCAAGACCTCATAAAGTTGCATAAACTTTGTGATTGTAAATAAAAGCATTTGACACTTATGAAATGCTTTTAATTATACTTCAGTGTGCCATAGTAACATCTGACCAAAAGATCTACATACTGAAGCAACAGACTTTTTGAAAATCAATATATATGTCATTCTCAAAACTTTCGGCTGTACATTTAACAAGTAAGATGAAGCAAGGGTTATAAGATTTTCTTCCTTTATTGTGTGTCAAACAAAAAATAAGAGGTAACTGCATGTAAGAAGATGTAGTGTGAATGTACGACAGGCGTTTGTCAAACCTGGACATTTGATTCTGCAGAATAACAACACAGTTATGAGAGTAAAAACTACTTTTATTTCTTTATTTAATCCCCTTGTTACACTAACTTTATACCATCAAGGTAGAACGTTTTCTCAAGCTGGAGCTCTGTTTGGACTGCCGGCTTCATGTGTTAAACACTGGCCTCCCAGGAACTCCTTTAATGACCCGAGCATGTGGAAATGGGTTGGAGCGAGGTCAGGACTGTTCCAGCCGAGTTCCTGTAGTGGACAGTATGAGGTCATGTATCGTACTGCAAAAAATATAACGCTTTTGCTGATCAACCTAGCTTGTTTTATTTTTTCCTAAGAGTGTCTCATTGCAGTGAATGACTGCAGTGGGATTTTCATTCACAGACGTACAGCTTTTTTTGAAAACGTTTGCACCATTCAAATGCGGCTAAGAGTCATTCACATGCGTTTCCATCACGAGTCCTGGTTTGAGTTAAACACTCCTCAATGCAATACTTATTCATTTATTTTCATGAGAGGAAGAATGAATACATTTGATTATAGTGAGATTTTCTCTTTTGTCTATACTCCTTTATTAATAACAAAACAACAAAAAAAATGATTTTAAAATGTTTTTCAGACATTCAATGAGCTGTTCAACGCTCAGAAAACAGAAGCCGACATTCTGAGCATCGTCTCCAAAGCGGAAGAGTTTGAGCAGGTCAAGGTAAGAAGCCACGTTACACTTTAGAGGTCTGATGTAAGAAAGCGTGTTTGAAGTCCAGCTTTTACTCATGCATTTGTTCCCCCATGTGACTGCGTGTAAAATATTCCAGATCATCACGGCCTTATGTTGTGCGCAGGTACGAGACGAGGAAATGGAGGAACTGGAGCAGTTGCTGTGTAACTTTTGTGAACTTCCGGCAGCTGGAGGAGTAGAGAACGGCTACGGCAAGATCAACATACTGCTGCAGACCTATATCGGGCGCGGCGAGGTCGACAGCTTCTCCCTCATCTCTGATCTGTCTTATGTGGCCCAGGTAACATATATACACACACACACGAATGAGGCAGTATCCCATCTGTGCATGCCTGAAATTATTGACAAAATACTGGATAACTCCTGGAGCATGTACATTTTTTTATTCAAACCAATGACTGATGCCTTTATGTTAATAATGGATCTGGAATAGGATTAAAAATCACAGGATTATCTCGATCATAAACTGTTAACATTGTAATCTTAAGTTCAGAAAGAATTGATTAGACTGGACAAATTTGACATTTGCCGGGCACATTTCTGTAACAGTGTATATTAAAAAAGTAAATATAGCGAACATGTAGGTTGATGAAACAGTATCAGTTGCTACTATTTAATGACCAGTAATGATTGAGCAAAACCTTATTAGCTGCCAAGCAGTGGTTTAAAAACCATCTGTAACCATTGCATCAGCGTCTTAAATCCATTTTATGCTTCTGAATCAAGTCTACACCTGAGTAGGTACAGTACTGCGACACAGTCACTTACCCTGTGTTGTAGCATACGGCGTGGCCTGAAGTGCAACTCCCCAGAAATGTAGCTACTCATCATGGCAACACAGACTACAACAGCTGTGATTGGTCCACCTGGTAGCAATGCATTTCTAGCTTTTTCTCATACACTTGCGTTGTTGAATTGAGTTGAATGTCTCCTCGGGCGTCTCTTCCCTCTGTTTTGCATTGCAGTAATTAAAGTACAAGTTTAACAAGTCTCACCATCTATTAGCTCCATCTCTAACAACACCCGCTCTAATGTGTGCCACTTATTTGTAGTACACCAACAAAAAAAAAGAACCTCACGGGTCAGTGGGGTAAAGAGACTCAGCACTGTGGCATAAAAACCTCACTGCCAACTAGTGGTTGGGTGGAGTAATTGCAGAGTGACACACTGACACACCAGCACACAAGTATAAATGCTCATAACACAATGGGCCACTTGAGTAGCCTACGGCGTAGACTCCACGTAAATGCGGCAGAGAGCTTTTTCTCTGTGACTACAAGCTGTCCACAGCGCCCCCTATGTGTAATTACTGGCTCCCCTGCTCAAAGTCTGTTATAACATCTCTCTTATAATCCATACCAGAAATCTGGCTTGAGTCTTTGTCTATACTTCTTTCAGGTGCAGTGATATACACACGTGGACAAAATTGTTGGTACCCTTCGGTCAATGAAAGAAAAACTCACAATGGTCACATAAATAACTTTAATCTGACAAAAGTAATAATTTAAAAAAATTCTATGAATGTTAACCAATGAAAGTCAGACATTGCTTTTCAACCATGCTTCAACAGCATTATTTTAAAAAATAAACTCATGGAACAGGCCTGGACAAAAATGATGGTACCCCTAGAAAATACTGAAAATAATGTGACCAAAGGGACATGTTAATTCAAGGTGTGTCCACTAATTAGCATCACAGGTGTCTACAATCTTGTGGGCCTATATATAGGATTCCAGGAAGTCACTGTGTTGTTTGGTGACATGGTCTGTACCACACTCAACATGGACCAGAGGAAGTGAAGGAAAAAGTTGTCTCAGGAGATTCGAAAGAAAATTATAGACAAGCATGTTAAAGGTAAAGGCTATAAGACCATTTCCAAGCAGCTAGATGTTCCTGTGACTACAGTTGCACATATTATTCAGAAATTTAAGATCCATGGGACTGTAGCCAACCTCCCTGGACGTGGCCGCAGGAGGAAAATTGATGACAAATCAAAGAGACGGATAATCTGAATGGTAACAAAAGAGCCCAGAAAGACTTCTAAAGAGATCCAAGGTGAACTTCATGCTCAAGGAACATCAGTGTCAGATCGCACCATCCGTCGTTGTTTGAGCCAAAGTGGACTACATGGGAGACGACCAAGGAGGACACCATTGTTGAAAACAAATCATAAAAAAGCCAGACTGGAATATGCCAAACTACATGTTGACAAGCCACAAAGCTTCTGGGAGAATGTCCTATGGACAGATGAGACAAAAATGGAACTTTTTGCCAAGGCAAATTTTGCTAATTATACTTGAAGCATATCAAGAAAAGAACACTGTCCCTACTGTGAGACATGGAGGAGGCTCTGTTATGTTCTGGGGCTGCTTTGTTGCATCTGGCACAGGGTGTCTTGAATCTGTGCAGGGTACAATGAAATCTCAAGACTATCAAGGGATTCTAGAGAGAAATGTGCTGGCCAGTGTCGGAAAGCTGGGTCTCAGTCGCAGGTCATGGGTCTTGCAACAGGACAATGACCCAAAACACAGCTAAAAGCACCCAAGAATGGCTAAGAGGAAAACATTGGACTATTCTAAAGTGGCCTTCTATGAGCCCTGACCTCAATCCTATTGACCATCTTTGGAAGGAGCTGAAACATGCTGTCTGGAAAAGGCACCCTTCAAACCGGAAACAACTGGAGCAGCTTGCTCATGAGGAGTGGACCAAAATACCTACAGAGAGGTGCAGAAGTCTCATTGACAGTTACAGGAATCGTTTGATTGCAGTGATTGCCTCAAAAGGTTGTGCAATAAACTATTAAGTTAGGGGTACCATCATTTTTGTCCAGGCCTGTTCCATGAGTTCGTTTTTTTTTATAATTCTGTTGAAGCATGGTTGAAAAGCAATGTCTGACTTTCATTGGTTAACATTCATAGAATTCTTATTTATTATTACTTTTGTCAGATTAAAGTTATTTCTGTGACCATTGTGAGTTTTTCTTTCATTGACGGAAGGGTACCAACAATTTTGTCCACGTGTGTATGACAGCCAAGAGGGTGTGTCGCTGTATGAGTGTGAAATTTTCTCCCAAAGTAAACCCAAAAGCTTGGACACCATACATGACATGGAATTAGGATGATTCGCTGCAGCTCAGGAGCATCAGAATTTTGCAATTTGAAATCTAATTCATATCTAAAGTGTAGCTTTAAATTTCTGTATCAGCTTTTCACCACTGACATTTTTGAAAAGCATTTAATCTATGCATTTGTATGAAGATTTAAGCATTTTTGAACAAGCATTAACTCTGTGTTACCCTCTGACCGGACTCAGGTGACATAAGCAGAAGGGACAGAAATCACCAGTCACCAAACTAGATGATATTTTCACAATACCTAGGTGTCGGTTTGATTTATTTTGCGATTTTCTGTCATGATTTTATAAATATCCCAATCCGATATTACATTTTGTTCTGATTTTATTACAGTTTTAAGACCTTGAACCTTTTTAAAAGTCATAACTTTGAAGACATAAAAACCGTAGCTTTGTTCAACAGCTTAAAAACTGAACTGAACATGAGTAATTAAATGTAACCCTTTCTTTAGGACATTGGTTTCCTCATTTAAAAACAGTATTTAACCAATGCAAACCAACTTCAGATACCAAAGTTTAACATGACTTACATTAAACAAAGAAGCTTTTTCATGATGATTTATCACCCCAAAGTCTTCGAAAAACTCAAAGCTTAAAAACGAGTGTGTGTTGAGCACGGACGTGTGTGGTTTCTAACGTGTGCGAGTTACAAGACTAATTTTCTCTCACTGTGTTTTGAGACTAGCGTCAGTGTGTGTAATGAGTGGTTTTTGAGACTGATTTGCTTGTAAAGTTAGACAGATCGGAGGCTTTTTAATGCACATGACTTTTGATAATGTAACACCAAAAAAAATGGTGTTTCTGTTGCACTCAGAAGCTGAAGGCACATAATCAGTCACATCCGAGGCTGGTCGGTCATGGTAGACCAAGTTGAAAACCAGCCAATTCTGGTCTCTGGCCAATCGACTTGTGCATCTTCATTACAAATGTAAAAAAGGATAAAAAAATAAAAATAAAAAATTAAAATTAAAAATTAAAATTATTTTAAAAAACTAATTAAACTGATTACATTTTTTAAGCCATCTACGATTTATTAGATTTTATTTGTATTAACGCAAACCTTTGCATATAAGCTTAAGCAGTAATCGAATGCCCTTTGTCTCACACGTCTCTTTCCTATTCTGTGTCTTCTGCTGAAGCCATCTCTCCAGCTCTTTTCTGCAGGTAACCGCTTCCATGTGTCCGAATAGTTGAAATAGTTCAAGCAAATTCCCTCTTTGCTCCTAATTCGGCTGCTTTCAGACGAACGGCCGGGAATCCCGTAAGAGCCGTCACCGCTGACTAAAATGTATCTGATTTTAAATCCAGTTCCTGCCTGCGATGTTATACATGTCCATATGGACAAGAGTTACATCTTTGGGAAAAGAACACGAAAGCAAAAAGTCGAGCCCTATCTAAGTTAATGAAATGAAATGAAATGAAATGAAATGCCTCCTAACCGTGTGTTGAGGTACAGTTATAAATAGGCAGTTCTGTTTCACAGATACAGAGTACGTTGATATTTTTGAAACATGTTTACTGCACAATGAATAACCAGAGTAATTGATGGAACAGTAATTGAACTCTTATGGTGTGGAATTATAGGAACTTCCTGTTTTGACCCTCATTTCACAGAATGCTTTCTGTTTCTCATCTCACAAATTGTGTACTGCTGTAGAAACCTTTCTGAAATGTATGCAAATAATTGCAGGCCGCTCAGGCACTGTAAAGCAGCCCCAAATTATTGCAGTCGGTCCACGTTTTCTCCCTCTTTGATAACCTTCCCTCTGCGGTTAAAAGCCTTTTTAATGTTACTTAAATACTAAATTCTGTTTCTGCTCGTTCTAGTTAACCATACGGCGAGGTCAGGGGAAAGAAAAAGAGGGAGATTTGTACTAAATGCACAGTAATTCTGAAAGATAGCAACTCTGTTTCGCTCAGCAGGACTACAGAAGCTTCATACTGTACGAGTCACATCTGAACTTTGGAATGCAGTTTTGCACAGAACATGGAATTTGGCTCTGATTTCGTACACTGTACTCCGTACGTTCTGGGTGACAAACTTCACGGTCGATACGCAGAGCAGGAAAAATTATAACAACCAAGACTTCGATTTAAGACGGATCGATTTAAGAAACAGGAGCTTGGTGGCTGATGAACATCTGGACCCCCATCCGACACACACACACGATCAGACAACAGCTGGCCTGTCAATCAAAGCAAACTCTCAGAGCAGAAATATTAATTTCACGTTAAGGATTCTACACATCAGTTCTAATGTGGCTGATGACGATAAACAGTATCAGTGCTTTCGTGCAGGATTGTTAAAGAACTACGATTTCATGAGAAGGTTGACGATTCGAACCCCCGTTTTGATGTTTTTATAGAGAACTGTTTTATGTTTGTTTGTGTTGTGTTTAGAATGCCGCACGTATCGTGAGGGCTCTGTTCGAGATCGCACTGAGGAAGCGCTGGCCAGCAATGACGTACAGGCTGCTCAATCTGTGTAAGGTAATTGATAAGCGCCTGTGGGGATGGGCACACCCCCTGCGTCAGTTCGCCACGCTGCCTCCCACCGTGCTGTCCAGGCTGGAGGAGAAGAATCTCACAGTGGACAAGCTTAAAGATATGCGCAAAGACGAGATAGGTGAGTGGGCACGATGCTTTTGTAGGATCTGTAAGCACTTGGGGATTTTATCAGACCTATTTTCATTTCTCTTGAACCCTACTCTAGTGAGTTTTACACTTGTTTTTTGGGCACAGGTGCAGTCTGAGAAGTGTTCGCTTAAAAATGTAGCCTGGGGATTCACTTTGAGTGAACTCTGGTGTTCAGCATGTGTGAAAGCGATTCACTCCCAGGGCTGGGCATCGAATTGCATGACTGGTTCAGCTCATCACTTTATTTTCTGTTTCACAATGTTGGAGAGGGCTGTTGTGTGGTCTGTGGATAAACCTGAATGCTCTTCAGTGGCACGAATTGAGGAATAAAAAAAGATGTTCAACTCAAGTGACTCATAAAATGGCTGTGCCTTTGACCGAACCGTCGAATAGTGTTAAGCAAATAAAAATAAGCACAAAATAAATGCATAAACATTACACATACAAAGTAAATAACATTACGTGTTAAAAACGTATGATCACCCATTTCACACACATCAGCGGCGTTTTAAAATTAAATAAAATACTCAGTTAGTGTGAAATCAACAATCCGTTGGATAGAAACATGAACCCCACCCTTTAAACCTTTGTAATTGTAAGTAAAAGTGTCACAAAGTGGAAAGGAAAGACTTAAAGAGCTGCTGTGTGTTTCTGCAGGTCACATGTTGCACCACGTGAACATTGGCTTGAAGGTGAAGCAGTGCGTCCATCAGATCCCTGCGATACTGATGGAAGCTACCATTCAGCCGATCACGCGGACCGTCCTGCGCGTGCGCCTCAACATCACCCCCGACTTCAGGTGGAATGACCAGGTAACCATAGCAACCACGGCCCAGATGGAAAATAATGGCTCCTTTGTCTCTTTGACATTTATAACGTATTCCACAAAGATGCAAGAAGAAAATGTTGAAGTATTTTAAGCGTTACTGAAAAATGACATGCAGGTATAAATGCACGCACACACACAGACACAAACTGCACGCATTCACACAAGCTACACGTATCCTGGCTTAGGGAAGCTCAAGAGAAGCTTAATCTGTCCATTCCTGTCCTGTGTGTAAGATCACAGGGGCTTGAATGGCTGAAACCTGCTGCTATTGTTCTGTGGAGTGGGGGGGGGGGCAAAAAAGGGGAGATAAGGGGGAGGTAGTAAGCCCCAGATGGACGTTGTATGTCCTTCATGTGCTGCCGTCTCACTCCTCCAGCGCAAAAAAAAAGCTTTCTGTAGCTCGATGGCCAGCATCCTGGGCCTTTCTTCAGTCTCACTCTTTCAGATGTCTCCCTTCTCACCGGTGCAACACAAAAGCCTGAAGTCACTTTCTCTTAAAGAGAGATTAAAGAAATAGCACTGCTCTAATTCAAAGATTTGTTTGAGATTAATGGTATTAGCTTTAGTTCGAATTGATCTGTTGATTTCTCTTCTGTCTGTTGAAGTTACAGATGAGTGGTGCGGTACATAAATCACATCGTGCTGCTTGATACTGAGACATGATCCTTTATTGCTCTTCAGATTTCACTTCTTCAGTCCTATTGTCTCATACTTACTTCAAACTCCTTTTTTTTTTTTTTTTTACTAGCCATTAATCAGAAATGGTCGATGGTCGACATGGCTGTCAGAACGGTAGTTCCTTATTGCAAAAGCGCCTCGAATGGAACAGCATGCGCATGCGAACTGTCCGTGTGGCGCGCCTGAACTCTGCTCTTGGCCGGCTGTGTGTGAATCCCGCCGTCGCAAGTCTGTTGCTTTTGAAAACAAACAGACTTCATTAAGTAGCAGCTGTTCAGGACTTGACTTCTCCTGTGAGTTTAGAGTCTCCGGAGTCTTTTTCACACTCGCAAACTTTCCATCTGACCTCATTCAGACTTCTTTAGTAGTGCTGTCGTAGATCTTATTTTCTCTCTCTCTTAATTTTCACCCTGAGAATACAGTCTGTTAACTTGGAAGTGGATTTGTGTCATGCTCCTCAACTCTCCTGACTTTTCAAGCAAGCACATGCACATGCACGCTGCTAGCGCTGTCCATCTTTCCTGCGAGTCAGACTGATGAAACCAGGGGACGGAAATTTCCGAATAAAGCAATCCGGATCTGTCCAATCAATCACCACAACTTAACCCCATGCTCTTGGCCATACCTGCTTATTTTCAACATGACTTACACCGTCTTGGTGCAGGAACTGATAGAAAGGCCCATGAGAGGATTAGGACCAGATTAGTGCCGAGCTTTAGCCGAGCCCCAGCTGGAATAGAAGGCCCTTTGTAGCACCATTGAGAAGGGATGACTGAATCGGGAAGATGAACGCTTGTGTCCGATTAGCGGTTGCATGCTTGGCTCTTGGGAGAGTTGTAACAGAACACCCCAAGCTTAGCGGTGATCCCAGTGCAAACGTACACACAGCAGCTCTGCAAACCTCTTCAGACACAAAGCACTCCGTTTGCCGAACGCACTCTGGGATTCTACTAAGAGTGTTTTTGCAGAGGCTTGTAATTCTTCCCAAATGGATGGATGTCATCCACAAACTCATTACAGGGCTATGTATGTATACAATAGTGTTTTCGCTCAGCTCTCATTAGCAACAACTGCTTCATGGTTTCCGTGCAGAGAGATGGCACACACACACACACACACACACAGGCTCACTAACGCTTTTTGCAGAAATGCCTTTGCTTTCATTTTTTTTTTCTTTTTGCTTCTGCTGACATTTTTCCAAAATGAATGGCGTTCCTCATCGTCCTGTCTCCGTCCCTCAGGTGCACGGCTCGGTTGGAGAGCCATGGTGGCTGTGGGTGGAGGACCCCATCAATGACCACATTTATCACTCTGAGTATTTCCTCCTTCAGAAAAAACAGGTAGGTATGCACAATCTCGTCTCTGTTTAAGTTGTACTCTTTACTCATTTGACATGCTTTGATCTGAATTGGTCAAATGTATCAGCTGAGCCAATTCTGGCCTGTTTTAAATTCTACCTGGATTCTGTAGCTTTGGAAAGGTCTCCCATGATCAGTCAGCATTATTCATCATATTATTCACACATATAGTACAGGAGCATTATTTCCTTTCACTCAAAGGGGAATTTATTTATAATTCATTATGAGAGTTTTATTTAATCACCTTAATGATGCAACCCATCTTTTTAGAGTCACCTACAGTACAGAAGGTAGAAGTTCACTTAATGTGTTGACTTTGTAACTGTATGTTTACTTAAGTACACTTTTCACATATCTGTACTTCATTTAAGTAGATTTATTTCTGCATACGTTTTACTTATACTTCACTACATCCTACACCAAATATCTGTACTTTCTACTTCACTACACTTGTGCATGGCTTTGCGTTACATAAGCACAGTGTTGTTTTAGCATTTGAAGTGTTAATATCGCCACCTATAGACTGTTGTGGTGTAAGTGCGAGATTTGCGTTTCCTTCCTTGAAACACTCAATCATGTAGCAAATCGGAAGTGGAGATGGTTTCAAACGGAGACAAGAACATCGCAATCAGAATTGAGAGAGACTTTTTTTCCCCCTATACTAATACTAATACTATACTATTAGTACTTGAGTAAACTTTTTCTCAAGTAGAACTATATCGCTGCTTTTATTCAAGTACAGTAGTTGTGAACCTCGTCTGTGACTGGCTACATATACAGTTCAAATTTCTTTGTCTCTCTTTGTCCATCAGGTGCTGAGTGGAGAGCCTCAGCAGGTGGTCTTCACCATTCCCATCTTTGAGCCCATGCCATCACAGTACTACATCCGTGCTGTGTCTGATCGCTGGTTGGGCTCCGAGGCTGTGTGTATCATCAACTTCCAGCACCTCATTCTACCTGAAAGACATCCGCCCCACACAGGTGTTTATCAAAGAGAGGCAGAGATCCACACGAGACACACTGATGGAGTAAAGCAACGGCGTCCAGTTAGACAAGAATGTCTTTTAATATTTGTGTTAATTTTGTTCTTCTGTAAATTGGTCTTTGCAGAGCTCCTGGACCTCCAGCCACTGCCTGTGACAGCACTGGGCAACCGGGAGTATGAGAGCCTTTATAAGTTCACCCATTACAATCCCATTCAGACACAAATCTTCCACACGCTCTACCACACCGACACCAACGTGCTGCTCGGAGCACCGACCGGCTCGGGAAAAACCATCGCAGCGGAGATGGCTATCTTCAGAGTTTTCAACAAGTACCCTGGCGCTAAGGTCTGTCTCCTGTAATATTGGTTCAGTTTATTTTGGCACCCGTCTGTGTTTGTGTCAGCAAGCACAAGAATTATTTACATTGTTGGCTAAAGTGGATGGAAAAGCTTATATGATATATCTTTAAGGATTAACGTTACAATGAAAATATACTGTATGAGATTCTTCCGGTGAACATACATCAAGACATGCGTGATGTTCTGTATTTCTCAACAACGACACGACACCCTGTGTTTGCTAATTGTCAGTGCAAATGAATCTTCTCATTTTTTTCATAGAGGGTGAAGTCTGATGTAAACCCATCAGTATTGTAAGACTGTTATGGTAAACCATTTACATCAGATTTCTTCGAGTTTCTAAGCTAAAAATAACAAATAAACCAGAAAACACGTAAAAATAAGTTCAGGGTAATCAAAATGAAAACAATGTTTAAAGGAAAACAAAACAATGTGAGTGGACCGGGGTCAGCACCCAGGGACACCCTACAAGGATCTGCTTGTTTTGGGGATGCTCTGACGATCACAGTTTGTTCTCTTTTTAAAGTCACTTAGATCCTTAACAATCTTGCTTGCTTCCAATGCATTTGCTTGTTGTCTAATACAAGTCGTCTAATACTCCACACCCTGAAATGTGCCTCTGTGATGAGATACTTTGTGTTACTTCATCAGTTCTGGAGCTTAACTATAGGTAACTGTAAGGTATTTAACATACTGTATTCATCATTAAACCTATTCCCTTTTAATGTTTGTTTTTATGTACAGTAGTTGACTCACTATTAGTAATCTTTGGTGCTTACTAATTGCCCAGTAAATTAGTGCTTTAATTAAGACAGGTTTACCTTTTTGGTAAAGCAGTTACTATAGGATTATACTGTGTGTTATAAGCAAGTCTTACAATTTATGTTAGTGTTACAATCCGCGCTAAGACAGATGTATCTTGCATTCATTAGATTTTTTAAAAATAGTTTATTTAACTTGAAGTTTTGACATTGTTTTTGCGATACTACTGTGCTTCTTACAGGTAGTGTACATCGCTCCTCTTAAAGCTCTGGTCAGGGAGAGGATTGAAGACTGGAAAGTCAGGATAGAGGAGAAACTTGGGCGAAAGTGAGTTCTAAGACAACTTGCCATAGACCAACATGCTTGATGATTATCCCGCTATAAATGTATCTCCTCTGTGTGTGTGTTTTTATTCATATAAATAACTCCACCTGCCCGTCTGCCTGTCTGTAGGGTTGTAGAGCTGACCGGGGACGTGACTCCCGACATGCGGGCCATAGCGCAGTCTGATTTGATCGTCACGACTCCAGAGAAGTGGGATGGAGTCAGTCGCAGCTGGCAAAATCGCAGCTATGTACAGAAAGTCGCCATCCTAATTATTGATGAAATCCACTTACTCGGTAAATACTCACACAGTTCTGATGACCTTTGCCTTACAGGTTTTAGACATTTGTACTCGATTTAATAAGCGTCCATTCTGTTTCTGCATAGGGGAGGACAGAGGGCCTGTTCTGGAGGTCATTGTGTCTAGGACAAATTTCATCTCATCCCACACCTCCAAGTCTGTGCGAGTGGTCGGGCTCTCCACGGCCCTCGCCAACGCACGCGACCTCGCAGACTGGCTGGGCATCAGTCAGGTCTGTTCATTGCCTTTGTTTTTACTCTGTCCATGAAGTGGCTATATATTTTTTTCTGTTTTCTACCAACACTTGTTCTTTCTTTACAAGAAAGTCTGTCTAGAAAGGCGTGTGTTCTTTTTATTCGAAAACAGTCTCTGTGGGGTTCTTATTTATTTATTTGTTTATTTTGTTAATTTTTTTTTATTTATCGGCACTTCATCTTCATAGAGTTAATACAGTGTTAGAAACCCTCCAAAGTGTTCACACACTCGCTCTTGTCCAGCTTCCACCACGAGCTGTGTGTGCATGCAGACACTTATATGTGCACTGCTGAATTCACAGCCCAATGTATCAGGGCTCCGTGTGAGCCAGGGCAGGCATCAGTAGTTACGTAAACGTTGTTTGTCAGTTAGTGGCAGGAGGGGGGCAAAGGCTCTCTATAAATCTGCCTGTTGCTGTTTGGACTGGGTCACAGCATTACCTGACCAATCCATTATCCAGCCCTTTAAATATGTGCGCACACGCACCCAGGCATGTGCCACTTGTGGGAGAGCAGGGCTCTGGGACAGGAGACAATGATGAGCTGTAATTACCCAGATGGGCCACACGGTCAGGCACACAGCCAGCTGCTCACTCTATTTCTCTTTTTTTTCCCCGCTCTCTCTCTCTCTCTCTCTCTCTCTCTCTCTCTCTCTCTCTCTCTCTCTTTCTTTCTTTCTGTCACTCCTTCAGGTGGGATTGTTTAATTTCCGGCCTTCAGTACGTCCAGTTCCGTTGGAGGTGCACATAAACGGTTTCCCTGGGCAGCACTACTGTCCTCGCATGGCCAGCATGAATAAACCCGCCTTTCAAGGTATAGTAAAGCAGTCCCTCTATCTGCCACACACAAACAAAAAGCACTCAGACTTGGGGCTTCTGAGCGAGTGCCCTGTTAATACAGTAAGTGACCGCATGTTTAAATTCTCATGATATTGCAGAAATCTGTAGAGACAAAAGGGAACAACACTCTTTTCTCTGTCGGTCACAGTGTATTGTATGCAGAGTATGCAGTTCTGTATGCAGAAGAGACTAGACAGATCTTTCCTGTGATTTGTATGAGCAGAAGCTCAAACAAATTGGCTTTACACCACTTGGCTTCACATGTCCTGGACATGTCTTGCATAAATGTCACCCTCCTAGCTGTTTTATAATGGGGGAGACGTAGCTGGTGTGTGGGAAATTGACAGGTGACCAAATTGTGGAGAAAACGTGGTGGGAAAAAGGAGTATCAGCTTTATTTCTAATCACTGTTACTGTGATGTGCCACACACACACACACACACACACACACACACTCATCCTTTCCACTTTAAATTTGTCCCTTTTAGCCATCCGCAGCCATTCCCCTGCCAAGCCTGTCCTCATATTTGTGTCATCTCGACGGCAGACGCGTCTGACTGCGCTCGACCTGATCGCCTTTCTGGCTACGGAGGATGACCCAAAACAGTGGTTACACCAGGATGAGAGAGAGGTTAGCATGATCTGTTGTAGTAAACTGGGACTGTTCTTAAAACAAGTACTTTACCATCTGAGCTTCACTGCGTTCCAAAATTCCTTTTACCCATTACTGACATCATTAAATGTTCTGCAGAGGTACTGTACACATTAACTCTCATTAGGTCCACTGACACAAAAAAAATCGACAGCCCTCCCTCAGCCTCTGAAATCTTTCTTGCTTTTTTTTCATCACATAATGTCTTCCTCTGCATACTAAACCCTCATTTCTCCATCCCTGATCTCTTGAGGATAGATATGATGGAAGTTCCTTGTGTTTTTCCTAAAGCTAAAGCGGTTTTACTGTGATTACATAGTCAGCTCAGACTGACATTAGCAGGGAAAAGCTGGTGTCATCTTCGAGTAAATTTCTTGCGCATACTTTTGGACTCGCCCGAGATGCGAACAAACAGCTTCTCAGGGTCTCCGAGTACAAACGTATGCTAATATTGTCACAGCACCCAATTACGGACCTGGTGGAAAAATATTACAACAGTCTATCAGTAATTAGTGTCTCGAAGTCAAAACAAGGACAGAGTGTCTGTAGGATGATGTCATAGATGCGCTCAGCCATGTACCGTACATACCCGTAATCTTCCTAACATAGTCTGTTTGTGTGTGTTTGCTTATTAGTACGTTTAAAATAAAGTGCTTGTAGAATTGTGTTTAACACTGTATTATATTGCTTTGCTATTTCATTAGCCACAGCTACCTTGTCAGTTAACACTCTGAGAGTAGACTGAGAGACGATAACCCAGACAACAGCTGCTGGCTGGATATTTTTGGTTTATGATCTCTGGGTAATGCAGTGACAACTTAGCACTACAGAAGTCGCCAGCATATTGCGATGTCATCGTCACAGCGATGCCGAGAATGAATCTTAGCCACCCGGGAGTGGTTTGGTTTTGGTTCCATGAACGGGGCAGCATAGCATTGTCCGTATACAGTATGGAATAGGTTACCGATAATGAAATGGCCAGTAAATATGTGCAGTACCTGATTAACTGTCATCTCGACATACTGCGCTTTTCTTTATGCTTATCTGCTGATATTGTAAAAGGTGCATTTGTTGTTAAAATTACGAACCAGTAAACAATGCGCCTCTTTATTTATTTCCTACAGTATATTGTATATATATTTATCCTTCAGTCTGTGATATTGAATTCTCCAACTGTGGACTGCTGCTGTTTTCCTTCTGTGAATAATCTCATCTCAAGTAACGAAATGACAAGTGACAACTGGCAGATTCAATACCGCATTTAAGTCGCAAGTTATGCGTGTGAGACATTGCGGCAATTACGCGAGTGGTGTGCTGCCAGCTGTGTGCGTGTGTGTGTCCATTCTTGAACTCCAACATTGTAAAAGATGAGCTGCCCTTTAAAGATTTTTTATGAGCACAATTCTGTTTCCTATGCCTTTAAGTGCTCACACAGGAATAGAGCGCAGGAACATTTAACCGTATTAGCTGATATTTTCCCTGAATATGATGTTATCTTCCCAGGTCTGAGAAAGGTCAGAGTCAGGAATAAAAGAATGTACGTTGTAGCACTGCCACTTTTTAATAAGACTAAATAAATCTGATAGTGGTTTAGGTAGAGGGTACAAAATAAAGGATAATCACAGAAGTACAGGATTGTGTGAATGTACATAAAGTGTATCGCCGAATATGTAGACATAAAAGTCAGGATACCTGTTTATGGTTTTAAAAAAAGCTTTAACCAAGGAGCAGCACACTGCCTGAGCTCTGTGTGTGTGTGTGTTCCAGTGATATATGCTGCACCCCGCTGTGGCAGCTCTGCACTGGGCCGTATAGCGGCTGGAAATCCTGCTGCTTGAGTGACAGGCGGCTGGCGCGAGCTGTCTGTCTCCCAGCAGGGGTCCCCCTGCCTCTTCCTTTACCGGCTCACCCATTATCCATCCATCCATATCACTCTCTCTCTCTCTCTCTCTCTCTCTCTCTCTCTGTGTCCACTGTTCTCCACATCTTCTTTTCTATCTCATCAGATACTCAGCTTTTATGATCGAATGCATCAGTTTATAATACAGTTTTATAATCATGTATGTAACGCAATTTATGGAAACTGCTTTTGCGCCTTTATACACACAGTGCCACATCAGACTGCATCATTCACGAGGTCTGTTGGTGGACAGTAACGTAATGATGGAGGTTAACTTATTGTGCCATCACATGGCACAGAATGAACTCATTAACTGAGAATCGGAGTGTTTTAAAGGCCCTGAGGGCAGGATGAGCAAAACATCTTCAGCAAATGGGTATTCTTTGGCCTTAACTTTTTTCTTGACCGATAAATAAGTACGTTTGTGTGGTAAATCAGAGTTGGATGTAAAAGTCATTGGTTTTGAAGATTTATTTATGAAGCTGATGGCGATCTGAGGCCAGCATTTTTTCTTTTGCTCTCATATCTTCTCTTTCTTCCCCAATGACCTGTAATCTCTTGGTCTGCAGTGCTGGTAATTAATCTGAGACTCATTCAGTGTGATTAATAAATGGTTTTATTTTTTAGTCATTTTGTTATTATTATTTGTTGCTTAGATGACCGATATCATTGCCACAGTAAGGGATTCGAACCTCAAGCTCACTCTTGCATTTGGCATTGGTTTGCACCATGCTGGTCTGCATGAGAGAGACAGGAAGACTGTGGAGGAGCTGTTCGTCAACTGCAAGATTCAGGTACTTCTTCAAGTCACCGCCGTTGTTCCAGATGTTCTGTTCAGCATAGAATGGAAAGTACTATTGTGTTGTATCAAAGCACTTTGTAATCTGTGAACTCTCTTTATAAGGTGTTAATCGCCACTAGTACTCTGGCGTGGGGTGTGAATTTTCCGGCCCATTTGGTGATTGTGAAAGGCACCGAATACTTTGATGGGAAAACACACCGTTACGTGGATTACCCAATTACAGGTAACAACTGCTCTTGCTTGTGTATGCCTGCATGACTGCTTACACGCAGATGTGCTGGATCTCCTGTGTGTCATTGTTCCTGCAGACGTCCTGCAGATGATGGGGAGGGCAGGTAGACCTCAATTTGATGACCAGGGCAAAGCCGTCATCCTTGTCCATGACATCAAGAAAGATTTCTACAAGAAGTTCCTCTATGAGCCCTTCCCAGTCGAGTCCAGGTGAGTGTAATAACAAAGGAAGTCGAATAACGAAGGATGTTATATGCTGATATTGCATCATCCTGTTGTAGCTTGCTTGGCGTTCTGGCTGATCACTTGAATGCAGAGGTAGCTGCAGGAACTATTGCTTCCAAGCAAGATGCCATGGATTACATAACCTGGACGTACTTTTTCCGTCGCCTCGTCATGAACCCCAGGTATGTACTAATTTAGAACATTTCTCTGCCAAATGCTGGATAAGAGTGTAGTTGATGATCACACCAGACCTCTGTGATTATCCCGAATTCCTGATGCTGTATATGGAGACGGCTCTTAAACCAGCCGCAATTCTTCATGGCATGGATTCCCCAGGAGGTTGGAAACATTTCTTTGAGATTTTGCTCCATGTTGATATGATTGCTTCATGCAATTCCTGCAGATTTTCCAGGTAGCGTTTTTTGTCCCAAGCTCTAAAGATGTTTTATTGGCTTCAGCTCCAGTGACCGTGAAGGCCGCTGAAGAACACCGAACTTATCGTTATGTTCATGAAAACAGTTTAAGACAAATTTCATTTTGTGGCATGAGACATTGTATACAATGCTGGAAGATGGTAAATTGTAGCAGTGAAGGGATGAACCAATAAAAATACAGATATACTGTGGCATTCAAGCTGGATTTGATTGGTATTAACAAGCACAAAGAGCTCCAAGAACACATTCCCCACACCATTACACCATCTGTGTGCCACAACAGAAATAAAGATTCATCACACAGGCTACTTTTTTCTGTCCTGTTTTGGTGAGCCTGTGTCGACAGTAGATTCAGTGCTTTCTGTTCTTGGCTGATAGAAGTAGAACCCAGCATGGTTCTCTTGCTGTAGCCCATCTGCCGAATTCATTTTTGACATGTTGTGCTCGCTGAAATGCTTTTCTGCTCACCACAATTGTAAAGAATGGTTATCTCATGTCTTCTGAGTTTTCTGAATGTCTTCTGTCAGCTCTAACCAGTCTGGCTGTTCTTCATTGACCCCTCTCATCAACTAGCGTTTCATTCCAAAGAATTGTTACTCACTTGATGATTTTTCTTTATTGAAACATAAATAAACTCGATCGTGCCCCAGATTAAAATGAGTTTCAAGCTACCGGTTCGTATCTGTATGATGTCACGCATTGCACGAATACCACTTGATTGCCTGATGAGATAACTAAATGAATAAAGTTCTCTGTGAGTATTTATCAGTGAACAAATTAACAGGGATACAGTGAAATTGTCTCTGAGGCCCTCTAGTGGCTGGTTGCGGTACATTCTTAATCCTGCCCATTCCCATGTCGGTCAATAAGAAAAGACCCCAAGCACATTACTAAGTTAAATCTTAACAAATCATTTTTGGTCAGCTCCGTTGACCCTGATACTTTACCTTTTTTTATTTATCATAAATGTGTTTTCAATTAGTTATTTGATGACATGAGGGATGGATGAATAGATATGGATACATAAAAGGCTTTGCATTATGAGGTAATTAACAGATTTGGATGTGACATCACTCGTTCCAACATGCACCTAAAAGCCATGTCTTTTTTGAAGCTCATAGCTCTTTGCATTGATAATGTAACTAGCAATCCAAGTAAGCAACGCCAACGCTATTTAAACTCAATAACAATTTCTTGTCTGTGAACATTCAGTAACTTGCTAATGCTAGCCAGTCATTAATTTTTTAAGAGAACTCCTCTAGCTGAACGTAGGAGAGCACTTCTCCACTCAGATGGGTAATTTACTACAAGATGAAGATCATGAAGAGGAGTGTTTTTGTGTGTGTGTGTGTGTGTGTGTGTGTGTGTGTGTGTGTGTGTGTGTGTGTGTGTGTGTGTGTGTGTGTGAATTTTGTCGCCTGTTCCCTGGTATATTTTTAGTTTGTATCAATGTGCATGTGAATTTATTGAATGTATTAAATACTAATGCTGTAATTGGCACTTTAATTTTTATTCGATGGACCGTTGCATGTTGTCCATTCATATATACAGTCATTGCATTGAATGTATAATCTGTAGCCGAATTACAGCGCTATAGATAAAGTAGCGCACTAGATTATACAGTTTTTATATTTTTGTCTCTGTAAACCACCACAATGAATTTGAATTGAAACAATCAAGATGTGATTGAAATGTACGCAATCGGTTTCAATTAAAAACTAAAACTCTGGTAGAATAACTAAAACCATTAGAATGTACAAACTTTTAGTTTTGTTTTTTTACTCAGTCTCTCCATTTTCACAGACTCAATAGTAATTAGTCAACTGAATGGTGAGCAATTTCATCGCTATATATATATTTTTTTTTTGCCTGTTGTGGTTATTTAATGAAAAATCAATGGGATTAAATGTCTTGAGTTGAATTTGCATTTGTTTACAGTAGCTGATCAAGGGAACTCTCGATATGCAGTCCAAAGAGGTGTTGATGCAAGTGAAGGATGACATCATTAGGCAGAAAAACAAAACAATCCTATCAGAGAGGATAGTAGAAACTTTAGGAGTAATTCCTAAATGTTTACTGCAATATTTTAGTTAAAGCCCACGTCTTGATTGCTTCATTTCTAATCCATCGTAATGATGTGCGGAGGCAAAATTTTGCAAGATTCGTGCGGTTGAAATGGCACAAGAGAAAAGGGAACATCTTCACATTGACTTATTACGGATTGTTGCCATGGCAACTTCCTGCCACCACATAGGGCCGAGTCCACCCCATAGTTCACTCTGACATCACAAACCATGATCTAAAACATCACACATGCACACACACACAGAGACTCATCCCTGGTTGCAGAGGTCATTTAGAGCAGCAGAGACATCTGCTGTGAATTGTCGATGACGATTCCAGAACATTCCACAGTGCTGGCATTTGCACGCCTGTCAGGCCACATTAAACATTTAGGAGGAACCGTGGCCCTAGTGCTGTAGTGCACGCTGACCAAACGCATGCTGTAGCATAACGTGAGCAGCTAGGTTCCACTTAAGCCGTTTTATTTTACTCGGAGAACTGTGCATATCGTGGGCTTAGCACACTTTTAATGGTTGCTGGTAATTTATACTATTGTTTTTGAGTATAAGATGGAAGTGATGGAAGTGATGGAGAGTCTATATAATTATTAAGATGTATAACTTCAAACCCTAAAATCTAGGTGCTTCTGCCAGGATGTTTCTGTATATATACAGTATATATTATTATTATTATTATTATTATTATTATTATTATTGTGTTTTTGGTTCCACTTCCACATCCCGGCTCTGTTATGCACTATTATCATCACTCATAGAATGCCTCTTATCGAATCAGATTACTCTTTCGAATGCAATAAGAGGTTTTTGTGTATATTTTTAGAACAATTTTAGAAGAATTTACATGATACAATATGTCCATATGATACAAACATATACCAAGACAACACTGCACATATTTTTTAAGCTCTGGTGCAGACTGCATGCGAGTTTGTGAATGGGAAGACTTTATTTGTGTGACGAGAACAGGAAGTTCCCCAGCCCCATATTTCTCTTTGTCCGGTACGCTTTAATAAGCCGCAGTTTCAATCGGTCACCTTGACACCAGCCATCGCTCATCAGCAATGATTCAGTGGCGTAGACAGAGCTGCGTGCTCTCTCTCTCTCTCTCTCTCTCCCTAGGCGGGAGAGGCGTGGGCCCCCAGGGGTCTCATAAAGAGTGCCGCTTAGCGCCTCACCACCATCAGGGGCCACATGTCCATAATGATAATGGCAGAAGCTTAATCACATCGAGTCATGTTCACAGCAAGCCACACGCTGAATGCTGGCTATTACTCATCGTGCGTACCAGGCCTGTGGACAAGAAGAGGAGCGATAATTGTTCGGCACTTTAATATAAAAATTTTTTTAGGACTGTAGTAGTGTTTGTGTGTGTGTGTCTATATAGTGCCTTTCAAATGTATTTACTTTCCATTCGAGACTCATGGAGGCCATTGCACTCCTGGGAACCTTCATTGCAGTAGAACGTTTTTGTATCCTAGACCCTGATCTGTGTCTTGCAGTAATCCAGTCCTTTCCAAATCATGCCAAAACAATATAAATTCCCACAGAGAGTAGGACACCTCAGCAATGATCAAGAGAAATCGGAGGCACCCGAGTTAATTTTCAAGCGTTGTTGCGAAGGGTGTGAATACTTAATTAAATGTAATATATTTTAAGTGTTTGCTTTTTAATAATTTTTTTTTTCACTTTTTCATTATAGGGTACTGCGTGTAGATTACTGAGAAAAAAAGGAAAATAAACTGTAACATAACAAAATTGAAAAGATGTGAATATATATAGTTGCTTTTTCAGAAGGGACAAACTATTGGGCTGCATCAAGCAAAGAAACAGCTTAGGAGCGTTGAAATGACTGGAACTGGATTGAGAAGCCTTCAGCACATTATCAAAACCTGAGAGGATAGTGATAAACCATCAACTTTGTGGAAGAAATGTGGTTGGGGGAAAAATCATGAATGGAGATCACTTAACCACCTTGTGAAGTTGCTTGGTATTTCCTTCCAGCACCAAACATTTGAGGAATCATTTGCACATAAGAAGTGGCCACCACATTGTGTGTTATAATCAAGGATAAAGGTAACTGAGGAGTGTGCAGCTCGATTTCTTTTGGTCAGACAGTGTGTGTATATACAGTACAGTATGAAGGTTTGTATATTAGATATTCTGCTGGTTGCATTCTCTCTTTGGACAAAGGTCTGGTATGCCGTCTGAATTTTTATTTTTTTATTTTATTTCTTTTTTCCTTTTTGAGGAAAGCCGTCTTGTCAGGCATGACATTTTGCGATCCGATTGGCTAACTAACCCAAGCTGTGCTGGAAATAAAGCCAAACATTTAAGGATGGTTATTATTCATCCAGGAATTGATTTCAGGTTACTGTGCTTTTTCTTAATCAGACTATATTATTTACATTAAACTGTTAGACAGACATTGGTCAGTATTTCATGGTAATCATCATTGGAACTTTATTCTGTGTCCTTTTACAACTGCTCCAAGCAGCAGCACCAATAATTTTTCCTTTCCTACAACTTCCTATTACAAATGAATATTCTTATTTAGGGTAAGTTTACTTATGGCCTTGCTAAATGTACGGTATTCATGACTGCAATAATTTAAAGCGTATGTGCTTTTTTAATGGAATTAGAAACATATTGTTTGCATAATTTGTATGGTACACAAGAATTCGATCTAAATAATCTGGAACTATTTGTATAACAACATGCAGACAGACATTATATTTGCCCATACAAAGCAGGATAAGCCAAAATACCCACAAAATTGCCATAATCTGATTGATAATTGCACTGCAGTTGTAAGTAATAAGCAAAAATTGTTTGTTCCTGTTGCATAGTAGGAGTATAACCATTCTGTACATGCATAACTAATTTTACAGTATTGCATGCTGCAGGGGGGGAAAGCAATGTTTGCCAAGTACATGTTTCTTTAATTTGCTGTCTGTCTCATGGACACACACACACACGCATACGTACACACTTCCTTAGATGTTTGCTGTAAAATTAAGCGCATTGTTGTTGGCTCATGTGGAAGTTTTCACGTGCTGAGCAAAACATGGAAGTGATTTTAGCTCCAGTGTGTCTGCCAGTCTGCATCCTGTAAGCTGGTAGTTATTTTACTGTGGGAGAGGTTAGAAGATATGTTTCACTGAGTACAAGTTACAAATGTGTGTGTTCAATGTGATCATGTTCAAAAGTTAGTACCCTCTCTTTTAATTCTTTTTTTTTTTTTTTTTTTTGTAAAAACAGAAATCATCTGATCATGGCAGGTCTTAGTATTAGGCAAATACAACCTCAGATGAGGACAAAAAGAAAAAAAAACATGGGCAACACCCCCATCCTGCTTCCACAGGTTTTAAGAGAGTAAGCTGCAGTCATCAGCCCTTGATTAATTGATCATCAGCAGGTGTGTAGACCTCTATAAAAGCTGAATTATTGGCAGTTTGTTGGTCTGGAGTTATTCAGGTGTGTATCAACACAATGCCAAGAGGGAAAGACATGAGCAACGGTTTAAGAGAAGCAATTCTTGCTGCACATCAATCTGGAAAGGCTTATAAAACCATTTCCAAACAATTTGGAGATCAAGGTCCTACAGTGAGAAAGATTATTTATTCACAAGTGTAAAGCATTTAAGACCGTTGCCAATCTTGTCACAGCACATTCACCCCAAGGTCAATGCTTAGAATACAGAAGAAGTACCAAAAAATCCCCAAGAGCTTCATTTCAGGCCCTATACAGTAGGCCTCACTGAGCACGTTAAAGTCCAGGACAGCACAATTAGAAGAAGACAGAACAAGTACGGTTCATTTGTAAGTGTTGGAAGCACGACTGAGGTTCGCAAAACTGCAGCTGAACAAACCACAAGGCTTCTAGAACAATTCCTTGTGGGCAGATAGACCAAAGTGGAGTCGTTTGGCCTTAATGCCCAGCACCACGTTGGTTGAAAAGCAAACAGCATTTCAGCAGAAACATCACATACAGTTCCAACTGTCGAGCAGTGCAGTGGAGGGGTGATGATTTGGCCTTATTTTGCAGCAACAGGACCTGGGCATCTTCCATTCACTGAGTTGATCATGACCTTCCTCTGTATACCAGAGTATTGTAGAGGTGAGAATTCCTCCACAATAATGTGAGAGACTGATAAAGTTATACAGGACATGCTTACTTGAGGTTATGCTGCTCAAGGTGGTTCTGCAAGCTGTTGAATCATGGGGGCATTTAGTATTGCTCACATGTTTTTTTTGTTTGTTTGTTTTTTTTGTGGGGCATGGCTTTATTTTGTTAAATAAATAATGGCATTATGAAAAAAGTTCTATGTTGTAAGTCTTGGGTTGTATTTGCTTAATACTGAGAGCCACTATGGTCAGATTTTTATGTTTTCACACAAAAACACATAATTAAAAGAGGGGGTACTAACTTTTGAATATACTGAATGAAAATACTGTTTGTGTGTGTGCGTGTTTGTGTGAGTGTATGTGAGATTATAAATATAATTGATTTTCACATATGCTTGCAAGCAATGTGTAAAGTAACCCTGGATGGTCTTTAGTGATTAAAATTATTTTAAATTAGTTCAATTTCAAATATGAAAAATGTGAAAATAAGAGAAAGCTCACCTTTAATTGAGGATAATTAAGCTTTTATTAGACATTTATTTTACTTAATTTTTTTTTCTTTCCCATAACCATGTTGCTCATCTTTACCCAGGGTGCCAATAATTCTGGAACTGAATGTCCATTCTTTCTTTTATACTTAGCTACTACAATTTAGATGACATCACTCACGAGACTATAAACAAATACCTGTCCAGTTTGGTGGAAAGAAGCCTCAGAGATCTGGAATGTTCTTACTGTATGGAAATACAGGAGGTATGTGTGCTTAGTGTAGTAAATTAATAATTAATAGAATTTATCATACAAATTTGCTAATAAGGTATAAAAGTCATTGGAGACTAGCTAACATGATCTCATTTGTGTAGTACGTGATCTGCTACTTCTTTCTCGTTATTAGCCGCTTAGGATGTACCGGTTGCTTTAAGTGTCTTTTTATTTTTAATTTAGACTTTTCACTTATAAGTGATTTGCAATAAATTCCATAATTCCTTTTAGGAGTTTACAATGTTGCAAGTGCTATAATTTGTGTCTTGACATTTTGTTTAATTTTATAAGACAGGCAAATAAATGTCCAAGAAATCGTGCATAAAAATAAACGTAACAAAGAAGATAACTAACTAAAAACTATTTTTTTAAAAAGAAAATTAAAAAGTTAAATATATAGTAAAAGTGTCAGAGACTAGGGACAAATATCAGTGGCCAAATGAACATTTGGGAGTATATTTACTATCCTTCTGGGACTCCTATAGTGTCCCTGTCCCAGAAGAGCAGTATCAGATGGTGCCATGTTTTGTATAATGTGCATATTCTAAATAAATCTTGCAGCAGACCTGGAGAAACCTTTGACACTTAGTTGTTATTTTAAAGGAAGTTCAGGGAATGTGTCAATCTTTAGGTTAACCTGACAGGTTAATATAGCTGCTGGTTGGGTAATGCGTTCAGTAGTAATTCTGTGTTTGTGTGCAGGATGACCGCACCATCGAACCTCTCACATATGGACGCATCGCTTCGTATTACTACCTGAAACACCAGACCGTTCGCATGTTCAAAGAGAGACTGAAGCCGGAGCTTCCCATCCAGGAGCTGCTATCCATTCTTTCGGTGAGTTTATGCACACACACACATGAAATACGGAACACAGAGAAAGAGATACTCATGCATCATTGCGGGGCTTAAATACTAACCTTAATAGCCTGGTGTTTAATCTGTAGCAGTTTCTTGTTTCTTCACTGGGTCGGTTATCAGCCAGCTAAATTCAGAGCTTTGTCCAGAGCACATTTGACCCAGAGTACAGCATGAAAGCTGTTAAAATATAAGACACTTTATATTTTAGTGTTACATCAAAGGTCTCAGGAAGAAATAAGTATTTTACCAAAAATGTAATGTCCATGCCTCTGTACTGTGTGTAGGATGGGAGAACGCTCTCCAACTCCAAAATACCTAAATCCTTCACAGTTGCCATTGTTTGTTTGTTTGTTTGTTTGTTGTTTTTATTTTTTTTAAAGGTAAGTTTTAGGGTTTTAGGAACATTTAAAATGAGCTTTGCTTCATACATACACATGCCTCAGGCTATTTTTACATTACCAGATTAAAATGGCATAATGCCAATTAATGCCAAATATGCTCATTTCTGTCTCAATATGTCAGCTTTTTCCAGGACTATATGGATACAAGTCTGATCTTTTTTAATCAACTTTGAGTCACTTTAATATGTTCCTAAAAAGATTTCTGAGATAAAATTAAGCTCAAATGGTCAGATTGGAATTCTTCCGATTCTTCCCAGTAATCATGTGCACCTCATTGTCATCATCATCATCATCATCATCATCCACTGTCAGCAGTGCAGTAAAGCGACGACAGGACTGCAACAGCAGTGACTATATTCAGAGAAAGAAAAAAAAAAA
Source organism: Clarias fuscus (assembly GCA_030347435.1). Taxonomy (NCBI): domain Eukaryota; kingdom Metazoa; phylum Chordata; class Actinopteri; order Siluriformes; family Clariidae; genus Clarias; species Clarias fuscus. The sequence goes on along the minus strand of CM059207.1, from coordinate 20,150,092 downwards.
ACAGAAATGCAAGCAAAACTTGAAGGAACCTAATGAAAACGAGAAGTGTAGCGAAACAATTGCAGAAATTGATGTGTGCTCATGCAGGGAGCAGGACACAGGTGCATTCAAATTAAAAACAGAGATGTGAATTGTGAAGTTGCAGTTGTGAATGTGAATCAGATCCAGGCTGAGATCAAAATCAGACCTGTCCTAAGACGACTGTGAACAAAGCACAAGATTTTAGCATAACTTGTAGCAAAACTATGAACTGTTGTTACAAACATGATAAGGTGTGATGTTTTAAAATGTATTAGTTCGCTTAGATGCTCTGACATGTAGTTGTTTTTTTGTTTGTTTGTTTTTTTATCTGGAACGATCTTAATAAGAAAATGCTGAAATGCTGTGAATTATTCACTGACATTCAAATGCAGAAACATTTAAGCCCAGACAAAAAGAATGAATGGCTTCTTGAGCCTGGACACACCAGGACTGTGAGCCCAGCCAACACACACAGACACAGTTGCAGCTCTCCATGGTAGCGAGACAATTAGCACCTTTTTACTTCCCCTCTATTAGGAGGCCGGTCTCGCATCCTCGGTTCTCTCGGGGCTCACCGACTCCGGACTCCTCCTCTCTGCTGATAGCTGACTTAATTGGGACATAAAGCTTTTTCACACTTCAGCAGTGACCAGTGACATCACATCTGTTTAACTTCTTACACACACACACACACACACACACACACACACAGTCCTGTTGCAAGTGGACACAGACGGCAAGCTGCTGAAGCCTTTTAACAAATTACACCATTATGTTACTTTGATTTTATAGATGTTTATACAGTTATATTTGCTTAATATTTATGACTTGTTTCTTTTTCCTCCCTCTGCGCTAGCCAAGCAACAATAGCCTCTTGGATACTAAATTATAAGTTATTGGTCCCATAAGGTTAATTATATATATATTTTTCAGCACAAAGCAGAGTGCATAAAAGAAGAGCAGAATAAATGGAAAACAGTTACAGATAAAATGGCAATTAAATTGGAACACAGATGCAAAGTACAATTAAATGCAGTCTCTAGAGCTCGCTTTAGGATTTTTTGTTAAATTATGGACTGTTACGCCATAAGTTCACGTAGGGAAGCTATTATAATGTGATTTATGCAAAGCTTTAACCCAGTGGTCCTTTACTTTAAAAATAAACTCCTTAACTCCAGATTAAAATGTGTTAAGTAATATTCTGCACCATCATTGTCACTTTTTATTTCTGAACATTGCAGATCTAAGGTGTCTGTTACGCCTCTTTTTTTTTTTAAGTTTTTTTTTACATTCAAGTTTTTTTTTCTCCCCCCACTACTATACCAAATGAAACAAATCACACGTCACCTGGTTGTACCTCACACATCCCCAGACCTGATTTAGAGAATCGCTGGTCTTTTTATCACTGAATATACTCTTATGTGCAACTCAATGCAGTGCTTAGATAATGTAGAGTTAATCCGGTTTTGGAATGCGATTATTATTCTTCCTTTATAATAATTATTTTTTAACATAAACTTGTCCTAGACTAGGTATACCTGCTTTTGAGTATTTTGGGGCCTTCTGTGAAATTCTGGTATTCTGTAATAATCTGTTTGTGCCCCTCTATTGGTAGGTGTTACAGTCCTAAATAACCAGAATTTCACACTGTGCTCTTCACTGTGCACTCCAAAAATACACTTACATAATGTTTTTTTGTGTTGTTTATTTGATTGTCTTTAAAAAAAGTTTATTCAATGCTTATTATGTATTTTTTAATAAAAATTCAACAATTAACAGGAGCTGGTTCTCTCACCTGTTGGATCGTTTATTAAGGAGCATAACTGGAATAATAATCTCTAGTGAAAAGCCAATTTTAGATATACAAAATGAATTCATTTCTTAATAGTATGAAGAAAGCAGTTTTGGACTCTGTTGTTTCCATAAATGTGTCTCCTGCGAATTTATGATATAAATAATGTTTTCGCAACCGTTTTACCCACTGAGGCACTGAGAACTGCTGAAGACATGGAGAGTTGTTTCAAACTGATTAGCAGCGTTTAGCACAGTGTGTGTGGTTGGTGTTAATGAGCTGGTACAGTAGCCTTTGCAGTGCGGAGCAGGGGGAAAAAAAGACTGTTTTTGGCAGTTCTGGTGTGCATGTTTTCCAGTGACGGTGGGAGTGCACATGTTGCAGTGCTAATTGTGGGCTGGGTTACACACAGAGGTCCCAATCTTCCTATTAGCGTGCACACCACTTTATTATCCTTTAACATGTCTCAGGTGTACAAGTCCCCACAGATTGGCTAACAAAAGCATGACATGAGGCAGGCTGGACCTGTGCCAACCCCCTACTCCACCCCAGCTTGAGGTTCAAAACCCTCAAATCACTCCCCCTGTCAGGGACACAAAGAATTTCCATCCCCTCAATGGCCTCTAATTACAGTGGCGTGGTCATAATAAGGCACCCAGTCGATCGCTTTCTTCTACCCCTGCTCTGTTTTGTTCGTGCACTTTCTCCCTCCCTCTTTCTCACCTCCTGCTATTAAATCCTATGTTTCGCGTCTCTAAATATCATTGAACGCTTGTAGAGTTGAATGATGCTGTTAAAGCACTCAAAATGTCCTTTCCAAAAGACTAGTCACACGAGTAGTCATTCCGTTCGGGATGTCAAAAGAATCAAAAGCACTCACTCAGCCTCTCTAAAGTGCCGCGGTCGCACTCCGTGTATGTAAATGTGAGCCGAGACAGAGAATATCAGACGAGAGCTTGGTGTCTCTGCTCCTGTTTACAGATCACATGTCTTCCTTTATCCTCTGTAGACCCGTATGCTGACTCGTTGCCCTCAGAGATAATAAATCATGTACTAATATGCTCTTTTGTTCTCAGGTTGTTGTTGTTGTTTTGTTTTTTTTTGGTATATTCCTGGCTCATAGGTGTTTAAACGCAGTGCTGCAGCGCTGATGAATGGAAGTTGGTGGGAGCATAGAGCTGTGACTAATGCGTCACTGCCTCCTCTTACGAGTGTATGTTAAAAACCTGGACAAGAAGCGCCTTACAAAAGAGCTCGTGTCTCTGCATATATGCTTCACAGCAGTCAACAGGCACGCCATACCCATGCTGAGCTTAGACCTGACACCAAGATCAGCTAGGATTTTCTGTGTTTGTTTTACCAGACTGTGCAAGAGCTTGCAGAAAATGCAAGTGATGTTACATCCAGTCAAGATATGTTTGGTCCCTACCTTCTAAACAGATTACGTTTCTTTCTGGATTAAAATCGATTGAAGTAAAAGGCAGTTAGAACCTTCTACTATTAATGCTGTGGATTTGTTGTCCTGCTTTCCACTGGAGTTGTGAACCTCACTTAACTAGCACGGATAAAAATGGACAAACGCACGTCACATCATAATACTAGACTCGCTTCCTTTCGTGACTGTTTAATATCACTCCAGGCAAGCATCAGTATTTTTAGTAAACTATATTTACTGTTAGACAGTGCGGTGGCTTAGTGGTTAGCATTGTCGCCTTGCACCTCCAGATCCTGGGTTCAATTCCTGCATCGGGTCTGTGTGCATGGAGTTTGCATGTTCTCGCTCTGCTTGGTGGGTTTCTTCCGGGGACCCCGGTTTTCCCCCACAGTCCAAAGTCATGCAGATTAAGCTAATTTAAGTAATGTCCTATATCCGTTATATATATATATAAATAAATGGTTGGGCATGTACAGTAGTTGCACAGTGATTATGGCTTTGAGCTACTGATTAGAAGGTTGTGAGTTCAAGCCCGATCACTCTTAAACTCCCACATTTGTAACCTTCATCTCAGACCCTTAAACCTCTCTGCTTCAGGTGTATTACAAAAAGAAACCTGCACTATACTTGATATTAAATGTAGTCTTTTTGTTCTTCCATGTAGTCATCTTAAACATTGTTTTAACTATGGTGTGTTTTATATTACAGGGTTTTCCATTGTTTTAAAAGATATTACTGCACAGCATTTAACCCTAAGGTCATCCAACCAAGAACTGCCAGGAAAACCTGTCTTTCACATTAGATATTAAAGCATTGTCAAGAACTTTTATGGTAAAACCAGACAGATTTAATCCAGTCCATGCAGCTGTTCCCACCAACACACTCATCAATTTTTATTTATTTTTTTTATTATTTTTTTTTTACAACCGAGCACTTTATCTAAAATGCTAAAGTTCTTAACATTCTGCTTAGTAGAAAGATGAGAACTTTAGCAATTTGGATAAAGTGCTTGCATTACTTTTTGAGAATTCAAACCCGGGGTGTCCAAGTCAAAGTCAGACTTTTGATTTTACCTAGTAACAGAACACCATTATGAGAGTAAAAACTGCCTTTATTTCTTAATGTAATCCCCTGCGGCTACACTAATGCACTTATCCCAGCGTTTCACTAGTGCCTGAATACCAACAAGGTAGAAAGTTTTCTCAGGACGCCAGAGCCATGATCGGACTGAAACCCTGGCCTCCCAGGAACTCCTTTAACGGTCTAAGCACACTTGGAGCAAGGTCATGACTTTAAGAGGATGTGTGGCAATAACTGCCACTGAGTTCCTGTAATGTGCAAGTGGTGTTCATGAATGTGTATACAGTTCCCACAGACAGATGCGTTTCTTCCGCATGTTGGCGACAAGTTTTCCATCAATAATCAGGTGTTTCGACTGAGAGTGGATGGAATCGTCATTTCCGGACCTACAGCCTTCTTTAAAATGTCTGCACCATTCAAATGTTAACCTGCTACTAACCGTCCTCTTCACCTTCTGTGTTTGAATTGTTTTTAAAATGTCAGTAGTTTTACACTGTAATTCACAAGAAATTTTACCTCAGGTTGACTTGAACGACCCTCACACAACGTAGCCCCAATGGCAAAGGAGTGAGTTTTAACAAAAAGGATTCATTGCATATAACCTCAGACCTTTTGCTTTGTGCTGTGTTCAGGATGCAGAGGAATATGCTGAACTGCCAGTGCGCCATAACGAGGATCAGCTGAACAGCGAGCTAGCACAGCGGCTTCCCCTGCAGGTCAACCCACACTCGTACGACAGCGCCCACACCAAGACCAACTTGCTGTTGCAGGCTCACTTCAGCCGAGCCCAGCTGCCCTGCAGCGATTACGGCACAGACACAAAGACCGTCCTGGACAATGCCATCCGCATCTGTCAGGTTAGTGCACATCTGTGTGTGTGTGTGTGTGTGTTAATCTTTGTGATGTATGTGATCATCATATGATCTGCTTTCCATTGTTGCCGGGCCTTCATGTTCTCTTGGCGTACTCTGCATTAAAGTGGAGGCCGTCCAAACCCTATACATTTTACTACAGCCTCTCTTTCCATCATCTGGGGGGCTTTCATTGCCATCAAAGCGATTTGCTTGTCTTCATACATCATAAAATCGATGCTTAGGCCTGTGTATGGAATAGCTGAGCACATTTCCATGTGTCAGTGAAGACCTCTCGGATGTTCCTTTGGAGGAAAAGAAAAAAAAAAAAGGGAAATTCATCCCTTCCAGTGTGACAACTGAGACCTGACCTACGGCTCGGTTTATGCAGACTTCGGGCTTTGCCGTGTTACACAGCATTGTGTGAACTGCACTCAACAATCAATCCAAACTTAGCTCTATAGAGTTACAGTGCAATCCATAAAACATGTGTTTCAAAATGTTGTGTTCTTATTCCAAATCATTCTTTTCTACGCTGGGAAATTTCTCTCATGTCTTATGATGCTTAGACTTTGACAAAGAGCTATGCTTGAATTAATTTAGCGCGATAAGCAATGTTTTTTTTCCCTCTCCTGTGCATTTACTGTGTGTGTCCAGGTTTGTTTTTAAATTGCCAGTTATTCATGTGACTGCTTCATGACATTTTTTTGTATGCCCGAATCCGGAGGCTTATAAATACAGTGTGAGCGCAGACACTTACAGCACCTTAGAGACAGCACAGCATTTAACATCCCTCCACAGATCAAATGCATTAAAACAACAGTGCAGCTCATTGCCTTCTCTCCCCAAAGCAAATGTCACTGTGTGTCACCCGCTAGAGAGAGATGAAAAATTGCGTTACATTTGAGATTCTTTTCAAGATTTCAAGTCATTCAATTAACATTTGAATATTTTTATTTATTTATTTTTAACTCTTATGCCAAAAAAAATAACCTTTTTTTTTTTCGTCAAGAAAAAAAAACTAATAAAATCTTGGAACATCATGCACGCACACAACAAAACAAGCTCTTTGAAAGTTTCAGTGAGCCTTGGGCAAAATGGCAGAGGTGTGGAGATGATTTATTGCCACATGGTTGTCGGGTTTCTGGCAGCGTCATAAAAGCTCCCGAAGCTGGCTAGATAACCTGTCGTTTATTGTTCATGCCTGATGGCACGCCTATGAATCTTTTTGTGATTGGCTATGCCTGCTCCGAGGATGTGTGCTGTACTGATTGTTCACGCTGGCAGTGCAGCTTTAGGAATGGATCTGTCTGCAGATCTGTAAGCCATTGTCCATGCCTGTGGATGTACTTGATTCTCTACAGCCTGTGTGTGTGTGCGTGCGTGCATGCGTGTGTGTGTGTGTACAAGCACGTGCTTGGGAGTGATTGGCCATGCTTGTCCATGTGGTTACTTTTTCAGGTTCCTGCTGTGCCAGGTTGTAGCTCCTCTGCCAGCAGATGCCTGTCTTCTCAGCATGTATCCAAAGCTAGCCTTTCCTAGCAAACAGCTGAGCTAACTACAGAGTGCTGTCTGAGGATTAATCAGCAGAGTCCACTAGGCTGTCCAGCCAATTTTATATCAGCAAGTCTTAATTCAAAGTCTTAATTTGCACCCACTCCATTTGTTAGGATTATCTTGCTTTATCAGAGTGGTGTTGGTATTCACGGTGCACGGAGGAGACTCGCTTAGTGGAAACTTTGCATTATCTTTTATTTCTCACATTGCCAGAATAAAGAACATGTAATAAATAACTACATTTATGCTATCTGTAAAGTCTCTTCATCTTGTACTATAACAACTATTATTATCAAGCCATATGAATTTAATTGTTTGTTAAAAACTCATTTAAAATCCTTCAAAACAGTTGGTACAGGTACAATGTAAGACTAATAAACATGTGACAAGTAGAAATTATGAGAATAATTATGTTATAGTATACAAGGAGTTTCAAAGATGCGTCTAATCCTTCTAGAGCAAGGATGGGATGAGGCTCATCGATTTTCCAACAGATGCATCAGAGGTACTTTAGGAATAACAATCCCTGATGTTACACAATGTCATAAAGGAATTTAAATAAAAATAAAATCTCAATCCATAAAGATCTAAAAATTACTTCTGAATATGAGTGATCTCCAATCCCTTAGACATCACTGTGGTCATGCATCTGTAGAGGAAAAGCTTTGTCTATTAACATCATTTGTCGCTGCATTTACAAATTCAACTTGTTTTGTGGTTTAACATTTCAATTAGTTTTTTGAAATAACAGCCGTCAATAAAGAAAAGGAGAATCCAAGTGTCGAATAAATGGTATGGGTGTGTGTCAGTGCCCGTGGTATGGGTAAACTGCATACCTGCATAACTTCTTCTTTTTTTTTGGCGCTGTATTTTCCAGCAGGACAACACCAACCCACATTCTGAATGCATTACACATGCATGGCTACTAAACACAGAGTACAGATGCTAGACTGGCCAGCTTGCACCAGCTGAGAGTACGTGCTGCGTTATGTAATGCAAAAAATGACAACAAAGACCCCGTACATTTGCAGGCTGAAGATCTGCATAATGGAAAAATAGCAAAACCTAAACAACTGCTGTCTCCAGTGTCCAAAGGCGCAGAGAGTGTTATTAACAGAAATGGTGGTGTTACACATTGTCAGTCAAATGTCCCAACTTTTTTTTTGGATGTTGCAGCTATTTAGATTTGAAATGATTGCATATGTTCAACAAACAATTCAATTCACATGGTAAACCATTTTCAATATTCGTACAAAGTGAAGAGACTTTACAGATGACTCCTTTTGACAATTTCCATACTGTCCCAACTTTTTTGGAACTGGGGTTGTTTATATATTATATACAGTAGATATTGTAGATATATCATATCAAGAGTTAACATACAGTGCAGTTTGTTGCTTATGGGGCTGCATATACCACCAATAAGTGCCCATAGTGGGCACGCTTGCATCAGAACTGGACCACAAAGCAATGGAAGAAGTTGCCCTGGTCTGATAAATCACTTTTTCTTTTATATTATATGGATGGCGGGGTGAGCGCACGTCGTTTACCTGGGGAAGAGATGCACTATGGGAAGGAGACAAGCAGGCAGAGGCATTATGATGCTCTGGGCAATGTTCTCCTGGGAAAGGTTTTTTTTATTTTTCAACGCCAGCATATGTGCAGACATACCGAGGAATTTAAATACAGTTTCTCTTCTCTCTCATGTGTTTACATTGTCATTGCCATATTAAAAGTTTGGTAAAAAAAAAAAAATCAGCAGTATGTTCAATGTAAAATAGTATGAAAGTAACAGCAGTATACTTGTAATAAAAAGATATAAATAAACCGTGTGAATATATCTCGTAAACAGTGAATTCTGTTAGTAATTAAACATACTGAATTGTATATCCAAAGGTCCATTGTTCGTAAGGTGCAAATATATACCTCCAAACGTATGTAAACTCAGTCAGGGCTGTTTGGGTGGCAGAAAAGGACCTACTCAATATTAGCCAGGTGGTCATATGATAGACGTATATGATAAAAGTGACTTCTGACAGGTGACTGTTTATGTATATACACACATACATCCATACTCTAGGGTTTTCTTTATTTTTCCTTCCACCCTGAAGCAAACACACACATAAACGCATACACGCACAGTCTTGGATTAGGGCTGGCTTTAAGAAGATCTATGACGGTTTGGATAAATAATTCCTGCCATCTCTGTGCTAATGAGCTACGTTATCGCTGTGTTTCTGCTCCGAGCACTGGAAGGGCTCCAGTTTTCTAGATGTTTTCTCCAGCGGCAGTGGAGAGCAATTTTAGTCGACAGGTTAAATGAGACATAGCGCTCGTGTGATCATCTCTTCTCAGCGTTTATTTTCTCGCTCTCACTCCCTCAGTCTTTCTCCATCCCTCCTGCTCCTTCACAGGGGCTCCGGTGACATCAGCCCGTCGCTGTCTTCAGTTTGCTCAAGCAGCTACTGTGAAATGTTAATCACAACTTTAATTTGTACTGCATTAGCATTTTGATTAACTCGCTAGGCTTGCCGCTGCACTCAAGGTGCTTTTTAGTCATAGTTACCGAGGAAATGACTTTTTGATTAATTAAGTTTGTTAGCGCAGCTGAGCTCAGCAAACTTTAACCTTATGTTGAAGACAAGAGCAGCAAGACAGGACCGGGACTTGATCTGACTCCTAGATAAGCAATCAGTTGCAGAAAGAGTTTCTATATTTTTATTGATATGAATTGTACATTTATGGGGCTCTTTTTTTTTATGACTATTTCCTTGTCTTGCAGTTATCGCAGTTATCTTAATTGCACAAGAAAGCAACTTATCTCCCAGTCTGTGGCGTGACAGGGTTTTGTCTTGTTTCTGCAGGCCATGTTGGACGTGGTAGCGAATGAGGGCTGGCTGGTGTCTGCTCTCAGCATCTGTAACCTGGTGCAGATGATCGTTCAGGCTAGGTGGCTTCACGACTCTTCTCTACTCACCCTGCCACATACAGACCAGCGGAACCTCTACCTCTTCAGGTGTGTAGACTATGGCTTCTCTTTACATAGAGCCCTGAATCCAATCATTATTAGAGAAATACAAACTGCAAATATGTATCCTTCCTTATGTACATTATTAATTCAGTTTGATTTAATTTCCAATGTAAGTGCTAATAGTAGTTCTTCTCACAAAATGGCTTAACAGAAATCTGGATGCAGATTTAGATCGATAATGAGCAAAACAGATGCTCCGGTGTCAAGAAAAAACGTCTTGGTATGATGTGAAAGAAACCAGACTCAAAATGGGACCCATCCTATTCAGGGTAAAACTGGATAGTGGAATTATATATGATTACCCTTCTACAGCAGTACACTACAATACTGTGCTAAAGTCTTCATATTTTGCTTCCAAAGAGCCAGACTGTCTTCTGTCTTTAATGTAGTCCTGAGGAATAGTTCTCCAGGCTTCCTGAAGGACTGTTTTGGGCTCTTATTTTCAGTCCTGTCCCTGACCAACTTCAGAGGAAACATTTTTGTTTGTTAAGCCACACAAATCTATGAATCATAAAAATAAAAAAAAAGATGAAAAATAATTTAAGGCATGAATGAGTGAGAAACGGATGATTGGGCCAGAGATCATTATACTGGTGATGCTGAAAGCTGGGTGATTGGAACAGACAAGAGGGGAAACGAGGTTGCTGCTGAGGTTGTTACATAAACAGCCAATCTTTAAATTGTATCTTTAGGCACTTGCAGGCTGCCATGGTAATACACTTGTTCCCATTTTTTTAATTTAATCTACATCATTTAATTGAATTTAATTTAATATGAAGAAATGAAGGGGGCTCAAGATTTTTGTTGTACAGTCCTGTATACGAAATCATAACTAAAATGATGTTATGTCGTCGTCATCTTCATGTTGTTATATATTTTAACCCAGTTTTATACGTTCTTTTGAATTCATCACGGCAAACCATATTCATGAAATATAGTTTCTTCCTTCAGAAGATAATGTATTACTATGAGTAATGCATTTAATAATTGGTGTTTATTACTTACATACCATAACAAAAATGATGGCATATTTCATAAACTGGAAATGGACACAACCCAGCTGTCCTAGTCTGACCTTAAATTCCTCTCTGGCCGTGTAAATTGTACTTGAATGAGGGAATTTAGCATCGCTCACATTGTTGTCTGCATCCCGCTCATGTCTGAGATCAGAGAGCATGTCCGCTTCCTGTCAGCAGTGTCCTGTGAGGGGTGCCTCTCACCTGTGGCGCTTTGATTATAGCTCACTCACATGGTGTCATGCCTAATCCATCTACTGCCTCTGTTCAAACTCCGCAAACACCATTAGCATTGCTTATCTGCTGGCACCGTCCTCTGGACGGCCTCAAACACAGACCCGGAGCACCTTTTCTTTCTCTCTCTCTCTCACACACACACACACATAAAGCTGTGGTTGGTGCCGGATTTTTCTGTGCCCGTATAATTCATTTCAGTGTGGTTGCATCCCGTCGTGAAGAGTAATTTGGTAGAAAGACAATAAAAATGGTAAGAAGAGGATCAGGAAAGGCTGGATGTCCTGCCATGCTGAGACAGCAGGAAGAGCTCAGCTCAGCCATCGAAATAGGCATGAAGATGGTTACATGACTGCCTTTTTCTCCTCGCTGTTTACAACAGGAAATGGAGCTCCAAAGGTGGGAAGGGTGGAACTCGAGGTTATCAGGGCCCAATCGAAGGGCTTCCTGAGCTCATAGCTGCCTGTGATGGAAGAGAGGAGATTTTTACAGCCATGGTGAAGGAAGAGTTCGAGCCTCAGCAGATCACACAGGTAACACGTTCACTCACACTACAGAAAGCATGTTTACTAAGGTATAATCCACCATTTAAAAAAAAACTGTATTTCTGCTGTGGTTCAAATGATGGTGGTTTTAATGTCAGTAAAATGATGGACAGTGTCTTAAGTGATTGTAGGATTTTAGAGAAAGTGTGTTTCTTGTAACATTAGGAATAATTTAATGCATCGCACGCACACACACACACATACACACATGCATCAGGGAGCACACATACACACACTCACAAACATGTGATTTGCAGAAAGCGGCAGACGGTCACGGTGGTCTCAGGTAGCACCAGGATCCCCAATTACCTCCCAAATGAGAGGGTTTATCGCTCCAATCTAAGTGCTAATTGCGACGGTAATGAGAGCGTCCGGGCAGAGCGGCGAGCCCAGCGCCCGTTCCCCATCAGTATTCCAGCCACCCCCCACCTTCCCCAACACACCCCCTAGCAGCCTCGGCCCTGCTAATTAAATAAGCACATGCACCGCCGCGTTCTTGTCTCATTCGCTGAGGAAATGTAATCCTCACATAAATAGCTTTGGCAGGGTGAATCTGTGCTGTTTTCCCCCTTTCATGGCTCTAATACTCGCAGAGCTGCAGCAGCCGAGCTCTGTCATTCTCTATCAGTCTGTCACTCACACATGCACACACTGCACATGTTCTTAATATTTTATCATACCGCTCCTTTTTCATCTTGGTGCTAGCATGAGCACATGAAGCATAGCTGTCAGGAATGTGCTGTATCTTCAAAATGTTGCTTGTCATGCGCTTGTTATAGTGGACATGGAAATGAATTAGAGGTTTTGTTCTTTTACCAGGAAACATATTCATGCTTTTAACTAGTTCAGGGGCGTGCTCTTATAAGAAAATCATCCACAGTGCGGTGGTGTGATAAAGCCGAGTCACTATTACTACCCTGAAGTAGATTATTTCCTCATAGCATATCACTGTGATTTATTCTTTCTCTAGCACAATTGTATACCACGATATACAGTGCGTCATTTAATAATGATAAACTGCATATGTCGCTTTTTGCCCATATAGAGTTACAAAAAAGTTTGTTACAGTAGTTATAAGCAGTTATTCCTTCACCAGTAGTGTGGAGTGAAATATTGCAAAACCATTTCAGATATTAAGATACCATGTGGCCAAAACTTTACAGGTACATTTTATTGTTTTATTTTAACATATAGGAGTCCTAAATATCTGACTCTAAAAAATGCAATAGCTGGCATGTAATTATCATAAAACAAAACGAGGTAATCTTCTTATTCTGGATAAAAAGCTTCTGTACTTCTTCCTTAAATCCCTAGCTGGTCATTTAGTACTAGCAAAGATTTCTGTCAACGATTCCTTTCTGTACACACCTGCATGAACAGTACTTTTAAACTGTTGTCTTTCTGACAAAAGGTTGCTGAAGTTTGTTTTACTGGTGGATATTTTTGTAGTTCCTTTCAGTTTTATACTATTCACCTCATTCCATGTAAAACCTCACAGAAAGCAGTGGATAGACAAGGTTTCATCCAGATGCTCATCAGATACTACCTTTGAGTTCTTTTGTACTAAGTGCATTTTTTCCCCACAATTGATCTGCACAACACTTAAAGATGTCCATTTTTGTTAGTAGATGTGAGACATGTCGTCTTCTAGAGTGATCAAGTATACTTGATCACTCTATAGTGTTTTGTCCTTGAAGAACTGCTTACAGTAAATGCTTCCAAAATGGTAGGCTATACGGTCACATGACTACAGTGTTGCAGTTAATATTAGGCTATTTTTGGTTGGTGCACAGTGTGATCTGTCTAAAAATAGTAAATGTATGAGCAGAATTTTTTTTTCTGACTTTTTATGGACATTGTGACCATGAAGAAGCAAACTGGTAAAAGTGGTAAGCACTACGCCACTGTGCCACCAGAAGCAACTCATGGCTGAAATGCATTATTCAAACTTCGTAAACTGATCATCAATGATTAATGAATAAAATTAATTGTAATTTTTGCCCTGGCCTCTCTTTTTCCTTTCTTTTGTGATTAGTACGTTATTAAGATAAAAAGAATTCTCTTACTGTACGTGTCTTTACTGTTAGACTTTCTCAGTAGCAGGAATCTTCCTGACTGGTACAAAATGCCGACTGCCATGACTCAGTACATATCTTTACAGATATCTTCACCATGTCAAAAGTTATGTTTTATTTTCTTGAAGAACAACTGTTTAATCCATGTAGTATTAAGCTTAGATATGATGTAGGTTGTCTTCCACAAAAGTCCCTGGTGAGTTTTTTTTTTTTTTTTTTTAATGAGCATTCCTGTAGTCCTGTCATGTGCATTAGGGCCGGCACTGATTTCAGAGCTGCTGTTATAGAAAACTGATCAGCACTTTCTGAACAATAAAAATTGTTAAATTGTAAATAATAAAAAATTACATTATCATGCACATTTATCTCTAATTTTCTCTCCCTTCTCATCAGAGCTGGGCTTTTCTATGTCACTTGCCTGTGTTGGAGGTGAGTTTGAGTGTGAAGGGATGGTGGGAAGGCTGCGAGGAACAGACAGAGCATGCTCTGTCCACCAGTGTGACCAACATCAGGGAGAAGAGCAGCTGGCTGCCCGTACACGCTGACCAGGAATATGTGCTTCAAGTGTCCTTGCAGCGTCTCAACGCAGGCCGGCAGAGAGTAAGAGTGCACTCAGACACTCACACACACACACACACACACACACACACACACACACACACACACACACACACACACACACACACTGTACATTTCATCCTTCATGACAGGCTTGAATACTTGCATGGTTCTTACACATACTGAAAGACCAGAATGTTTATAGGTTAGATTTACAGTGATGGGAGGGGAGGGGGAGGGGGACAAACTAAAACTAGTTTTAAAGTCTTAAGATTAAATTTCTGAAAAGTCTTCAGAAATTACTTATAAGCCATTGATATTTAACATAAGTAACTTCAGCACTGACATACAGTATGCGACGATATTCTATCCATTAATAGCCCTTTAATAATCCATTCATAGACCTTGTTGTTGTAGCGTGGCAGACAGAACTCAAACAGAACAGAACTCAGTGTCTGAGGACAGCAGAGCCAAGCCTACATGTCCACATGCCATCTTCTCACACTGTACAATATTTTAAACGAGTTTGTAAGTCACCGTGTATAAAGTCCTTGAATAAATAAATAAATTATTCAATTATTTCTCACAGTGAATTGATTTTATTACATATCCCATTTAGAAAGCTGGAGTCAGAGCTCAGGCTGAGCAGTGAAAGCCTGGTGTTTGAACCTTCCGATTATTAACACAGTAACCCACAGCCTTAACCGACTGAGCCACCACTGGCTTAATCTGAATAAGACATTAAGGAAAACTTCTTGTATAAGCTCTGTTTTTTTTTGTGTGTGTGTGTGTGTTGCTTATCCACTTAAAAGCGTTAGCCTCTTTGTTTCCGATCTCAGACAAAAAAGTTGTGTTCAGCTGTTTCAGTCATTTTCAGTGAAAAACATAATCTACCAGATGGAGATGAAAGGCAGTACTAGTGCAAGATGGGATTCATTCTCAGATGGCTTTCCATCTGTTAGGAAAGGTTTAGGTAAATGATTCCCTAAAATAAGTGTGAACCCTAATTTGGTTGTTTTTGGCTGTTTAATTACTAAATGACAGCGGGAAGCTGTTTACCTGACTTGAGTTTTGTGGATGCTTACAGAGGAAGCAGGACAGCAAGGCACAGGCCCCACGTTTCCCCAAGCCCAAAGACGAGGGGTGGTTCCTGGTGCTGGGTGAGATAGACAAGAGAGAGCTTCTGGCCGTCAAACGAGTGGCATATGTGCGCAACCGGAACGTGACATCGGTAGCCTTCTACCCACCTGAACAGACCGGGAAGTAAGTGAAACTCTCACATGCTCAGAGCTCTACAATAGCTCCCATCCAGCATGGTACTGTAATATTCCTGTGTGTGTGCCGCAGGTGTATCTACACACTCTATCTGATGAGCGACAGTTACCTGGGCTTGGATCAGCAGTACGACATCCACCTAAACGTGATTCCTGCCAGCATCGCTGCCCAGGTCAACACCGAGGTCACAGATGGCATGAAAGAGCTGAACTTGAAGTGACATCTTATCCAGTGACACTACACACACGCTGGCTGTCTCTGGTTGCACGTGTGTGATGGTGGCACAGGCCAGTTGTTCCAGGGAAGATCTTGTAGAGATCAGTGATCACAGTGGACCAAGAAGTGACAACGATGTAATAAACTTCCAGTAATAATAGCATTGCTTAAAATTGGAGCACGTTATGATGGCGTTAGAATGCTTGCTTAATTGACTAGAGTGTTTGAGCCACATGTGTGTGCATGTGTAGAGTGTGCAAAGCTCAAAGTGGTGGGTGGAACATGCTTTAGCAGGAGGTTAGGAATTCTGAGCAGGTGTGTGAAACATGCTCCTCGGTGAAGGTCTGAGTTCTGCCAGGATGTCCCATCTGGTTTGTGATATTCTGTCTTCCTCTCTCTCTCCTTTTCCCCACCTGTCTTCAACACCCTGCACTGGAAAGCCTCTGGGACATACAGGTCCCAATAAAATTTAGGACAGTTTACAGTAAGTCAAGGAAAATGGACAAAAAAAAAGAAGAAGAAATTGGTTTAAAAGCTTACATGTGTTTATGTATAAAGTTTACAAAGCTCATACAGGTTTTTTTTTTTTCTTTGATTATGTCTGCCCCTTGAATATTTTGTTTGCCTTCAGGAAAAATAAAAATACATGTGATTGCAGATAAATGTGTTTAATGGTCTTCTTTTGACTTCTGCTATTGCGTTTCAGAACAGCACACTGAGCAGATGTTCATATGGTTTTACTTTCTTTTTTTTTTCCCCCAGACATAGCTATTTTCCTTATTATTTGTGCAAGGGTTTGTTGGAATGTTGATGTTAAGCGAACAGAACATGTTTATTACACAATTAAAAACTTCCACGTTATCTTCCTGCTCTGTTGTGCATCAACTCGTCCTCTTCATATTCCCAGTATTTAATCACCTTTTATCACATTAGCACTATTTATTTGATCTCCTTGCTTTAGATTTGCTTCGGCATACTCGTACAGAATCATCTTAAATCCGGGCCTGTTTAATTATTGATCTGAATTTATAAATAAAATAGGAAATAACCTGGAAGTTTGCTTGACAGGGATTAAAGTGCTCTTTATCTTCTGCTCGGTGTAAATAGTGTTATTCACTCTGTGTCTAGCTGAAGCTACTGTGTTCATTTTCCTTTCCTGCTGTGGGGTTTGTGTGCCAGTTTTAAAGATCAGCAACATGGCGTTTCTGTGTGTGTGTGTGTGTGTGTGTGTGTGTCCGAGAGAGAGAGAGTCACATACTTGATTGAACATGTTTAATAGTCTGTGGCATTTTATTCTTTATTACTACTACTAATAATAATAATATAAAATAGTTAAATAAGGAGACATGTCTAATGCAATAAAGGACATTTCTGGAGACTAATTGCCACATCGGACTAATGTGCTAAATATTTTCAAACGTGTGTAGGTGTGCTGAGTTTTATGTTAATTTGAAATTACAATGTTACGCCATTGGATTGTGTGTTTTGGTGTCTTGTGGTAATGAATGCAAATACCACCGCCTCGTTACGCCTAATTAAAACATTTAAGTCTGAAAAACCTAGCACTATGCATCATTTAATTCCTGATTTCTCTCTCTCTCTCTTTTTTTTTTTTTTTTTTTTTGAACGGTGATATGTTTCGAACCGCTTCTGAACTCCTCCATATTTTGGACTATTTTCGCTTGTTCTCTTTCTCCGCCGACGCCGTTTAATTAGCAGTAAATTCGGGCTTTAGGAAAAGGTGAAAGCGGCGCGGTGGGCTTCGTGCTCAGCGCGCTTCCGCCCTCATTTACTCAGCTCGCTCCCTGCAGGTGATTTCCTATTAAAGGAGCCATCCGTATCGAAACAGCACAAAGACCGCGGGTGAGGAGGAGAGGAAGCTCCAATTTATTCACATAATCACTGCTTCTGAGCTGCCTCCTCAAACACTGCTATTGATGACAGGAGGAGAATGCACAAATTAAATACTCCTTCATGTAACCCTTTTTTGAAGCATTTACCAAGCCAGAGTATATATAATCGTTTTTTTTTTCTTCTTCTTCTGAAAAACAAAATTAATCTACATTTAAGAATTCCAATTATAAAAGGAAATTGTGTACATATAACCTACTTTATGCCCAGGATGTTAATTTAACACATTTTATACTGGACATTTTAGTACAATTCATCAGAAACAACCTTAAATAAATTTTCGATTTGTTGACATAATTTCGGTGCATGTATTTTTTTGTTTTATTATTATTATTTCCATCCTGTAAGAGATTTTAAATAAATAGCTTGGTTGTAAGCATACATCTATCTTTGCTATTTAAAAAAATATATCTACTCTAACAGGGGAAAGAGAAATTGTAAATAGAGAATTATTTGAGAATTCTCATTTGATTTCAAATGTATAGCCTGTACTAATCTTGAACAGCTTAAATGTGTGTATGTTTTATATATATATATATATATATATATATATATATATATATATATATATATATATATATATGAAATATATATATATATATGAAATATATATATATATATGAAATATATATATATATATATATATATATATATATATATATATGAAATATATATATATATATGAAATATATATATATATATATATATATATATATATATATATATATATATATATATATATATGAAATATATATATATGAAAAGGTGAAAGGTGCTATAAGGCTTGCTATATTTGTCACTGAATTAGAACATTTATTTGAAAATTTAATGTCTAATAAGTGAAAGGTCATTTGTTTTTGTTTGTTTGTTTTTTAAGTCTATTCTAACATTGACTGCATTAATATTTTCAGCAGTAGACATTTATTTATTTAGGCCTTAGAGATTAGAAAGGCTCATTATCTGATTTTAATAGCCTACATGAATAGGCGCTCCTATTACTGAAGATAATAGTAAAATATCTGAGGGTTGATATTAGCATGGTGACCTACAGGCTATTCTACACACCTAAATATATATTCAATATATAGTCGTGCCATGTTATTATCTGTAAGGGTCAAAGGTTAGCATTTCTACCAAATCCACATTTCACTCCAGCCGTCGACATGCTGCTGTCCAATAGGAGCGCAGGCGCGAGCTCGAGCTAGCCAATAAGAGCAGGGGCGGCAGCAAGACAACGGTGGAGGCGGGGCTTTCCTCAGGCTCAACTAGAGAGTTTGGAATAGTGCATGGACGCAAAGTAAGCCGCTCGCATCCTTCCTGCAGAAATCTGTGGATAAAATTCTCGCGGGTTTGTGTTTCTGCTTTGGCCGAGGAGTTCCCGCTGTAACCCTGCTGTAACCCTGCTGTAACCCTGGGTCTGGATATTTCATGTTGTGGATTGGTGCACAGAGAAGAGAGAGAAAATCAAAGTTGTGATGCAAAGGTGAACATGCATGTTTTATTCTTTCTGAATGTGGCTGTCATGGTGTGTGATAGCGTGTCTTTTCTGTGTGTGGGTGTGTGTTGTAGTGACTGTCTACTGCTTTAACTGTGTTTTCTTAATAATGTTAATAATGTGTCACTTTGAAGTTAATCGGTAACATCACTCTAGGCTCAGTAACTCACTATCACTATCCAGGTGCTATCAGAACGCTTATACTTACTCTAGGCTTCCTAATGAATTTGTAAATTGTAAAAGCGCACAATAAAGTTAATATTGTGATTGTGTTGTTTCAGGGACGTTCAGCTTTCATTATGGATCTTATTCCTGTATGAAGAAGTGCAGCAGTGCCGGTGGATTTGGTGCTGAATGAGGAAACAATCTGTTCGTTGCGGATAAACATCAGCAAAGCCCCGCTCTCATTGTATTCGCTATGAAGTCTCAGTGTCCTTTCATTCTGCTTGTAAGACACTTGAAAGTTCGGCGTTAAACATTTCTGGGAGAAAGCTTAAGGAATGTGTGCGACTGTCGCGCTCCATCTGAGGGAAGGCCAGCTCCAGGCTCAAGTGATCTGATGATGGTCAAACTCCGCTGAAGTCAAAACCTGTCTGTGTGTGGTGTGTGTGTGTGTGTGTGTGTGTGTGTGTTTTTTTTTTTTTTTTTTTGGTTCGTGGAAGCACGATCCGAACACTGGCGGGGTGTCGAGCACCGTGTAGCTTTAAAGATAATGAAAGAGAAGTCGAAAAATGCGGCCCGGACTCGGCGGGAGAAGGAGAACAGTGAGTTTTACGAGCTGGCCAAGCTGCTGCCGCTGCCCTCCGCCATCACATCCCAGCTCGACAAAGCCTCCATCATCCGCCTCACCACCAGCTACCTGAAAATGAGACTGGTCTTTCCTGAAGGTGAGGGTGAGACCAGTCTGAAGTAAATTGTTACTGAATTGTTATTATTAGTTTATTAATACTGATAGTTGATAGTTAATCATATAATAATAATAATAATAATAATAATAATAATAACAATAATCATCATTATTATTATTAGCATTATATATACATCATACAGTTCTTGTTTTAATACAAAGCTGATAAATTCAGATTTTCGTTGTATTTATTAAATTATTACCCCCCCATATATATATATATATATATATATATATATATATATATATATATATATATATATATATATATATATGCTTTCTTGTAATTTTATTGTATTAATCATACATTGTAGCGGCTCCATTATTTATATAATAATAATAATATATATATTTTTAATTCGGTCTTTTATTATTATTATTGTTGTTGTTGTTGTTGTTGATGATGATGATGATGATGATTTTCCCCCTCTAGTTTAAACTTAGGCCAGGTTTAGCACTTCAGTAAGTGGCTGCTTGTGCTGGTTGTGTATGTATATAGATGTGGCCCTTCCAGAGGCAGGCAGGCAGGCGTGGAGCTGCTAAAGGGGATTAGTCTATCTTCTCGCTCAGCTTTGGGTCGTGAGTGAAGGAGCGCCGCGCCAATTAGCGCTGATCTTCTGCAGCAAATGTCGCTCTGCATAACACTTCCAGCACCAGGCACGGGCTTCAGAGCTCTATACACCTGGCCGTGAGCATGTAAAAGCGTGGCTGGGTTCTCGGGACAGTCCCTCACGGCCCTCACGCTTCCAGGACTCGCATATCAAAGTGAGATCTGAGCCGGGAGGCGGCTTTTGATAGTGACTCGAGTGGGGAAATGTCGAGGTCTCAGGGTTGCTGTTGACCCTTAATACTTTCACATGCGGGGGAAGAGGCTTTAGGAAACGCATTTAAAATGTGGAAACCTTCATCTTCTTTTTTTTCTTTTCGTGTTATTGATAGCTTAAGTTCGTCCTGGAGCTAAACATTTATCGTCCAAAAGAACAAGAATAAGTGGTAATTTAACAATCATTCATTGTGCAATTTATAACTTCGTTTTCACAGGTGTATTTTAAATATCTCGAAAAAGGTCATTAATAATACGGTAATGAAAAAATAAAAAAACGATTTAAATTCGATTAATATTGTGCGCATCTGGTTTGTGAGTTGAGTAATCCCCTGTTATGAAGACAGACGTTGATAATATCGCAGCTTTCTCCTGAGAAACGAGTTAACGCTGTGCCATGGTGGAATGCACACATTTAGTGAAAAATACCAACTGTGAATATAAATTTAACATTTAAACATTTGACTGTGATTATACAAACTGTGAATATAAATTTAACATTTAAACATTTGACTGTGATTATACAAACTGTGATTATAAATTTAACATTTAGACATTGAACATCCATAATCATTAGACCGACTGGCTGACAGTAAAGCCTGATAAGGAGAAGGATTTTTCAGAGAAGGATATTGGAGTGTATGGAGTGTGAGCTGCTGTCCTGGCGTTCACACTGCAGAGCTCCATGAGTGGTGCAGTGAGATCTGGACAGATTAAAGAAGCAGATGTGCTTCACTCTCTTGCCATCCTCTTCCTCCTCAGTGCGATGTGTGCAGACTTAGCTCGGGTTCAGTGTAACAGCACACTGCTAGTAGCCTGAGCAGCAATGTTCTGCTTTGTCGAGGGACATAAAATTTTATTTAAAAAATAACGAAAGTCGAAATGTATTATTTACGGTCTGGTGTGGGAATGTCAACCTTTCTTGCCTCTCAGCTCCAACAGTTTTCCCGATGTCACTAAATAATCAAGCTAATTACTTTTCTTAGCAATGTTTTTTTTAATCACACAGATACATACTTATTTTTAAACAAACAAAAATAATAATAACAACAATAATAATATTAATAACAACAACAGCATTTGTAATAATAATAATAATAATAATAATAATAATTATTATTATTATTATTATTATTATTATTAATAATACAATTCGTATTTTTGACACGTTTAATTGTCATTTAGTTGAATGATCTAATCTAATAATCCTGTAGCATTTTTATTCGTCTTCTTATTATTATAATACTACTACTAATAATAACAATAATAATAATAATAATAGTAATCATAATAATAATAACAATAATAATAATAATTATTATTATTATTATTATTATTATTATTATTATAACAACAACAACAACACTAATCATAATCATTATTATTATTATTATTATTAATGTTTTTGTTGTTGTTGTTAGTAGTAGTAGTATAGTGGTAGTAGTAGTAGTACTGTTTTTTCTTCTTTTTTATTATTAATATAATGAATAGTTTTTCGTAAAATGAGTTATAGGCATAACATTTGCATTTCTTCTTCTTCTTCTTCTTCTTCTTATTATTATTATTATTATTATTATTATTACTAGTAGTAGTAATAGAAGAAGAAGTAATTGAATAATACAGACATTTAGGCAGCTATCTTTAAGCCGGGTATTTAGAAAAGTAGATCTCTTTCTCATCCAGCTTGGCTAGGTTATTAGACGGGTTGTACGGTGTTGGAAAGTCTCCAGTCGAGTCTGTAATGTTGGAAAGATGGAGGTGATTTTCTCGCCCTGCAAGCAGTTGAAAGGTTTCTTGTGGAGCGCTTCAGTGGATTACTCTTTTATCAGCACAAACGAGCGCTTTTGTTTGAAAGCCGCTTAGCGCGGGACAAACTATTCAAGCCGCGGGAGAGTACAGAGATCTCATTTCGCCTGCCTAACAAAGTTCATTTTGTAATTATCTTTAACTACAGATTAGATTTTCTTTTCCACTGCGGTAGGTCAAGTGCAAAAAAAAAAAAAAACTTTAAAGCTTTGACGCACTGAGTGTGCAATATCACTAGCCCTAATTTCCACACATTTAAAAAATGGTACTGCTCACCTAACTTTATTATTATTATTATTATTATTATTATTATTATTATTAGTACGCACAGGCACTGTAAGACAGGCATGTTGATGTTGCTATCCTAGCAGATGAGCTGGGGTGAGTGCTGAAGATTTCAGGATAGTCATACACACAGTTAGGAGTAAATGAGGAGGTGCAGTCCGTCTGTGTTTGAGTTGTGCTTCAGCAATGATTTGATTGTTTCTGTTGTGTAAACCCGAAGTGTATATTTGGTTAATATTAAAATGGGAATCGGGGCTTTGCTGTGATCCTTGTTTGTTTTCGCAGATTTGCATTTCAATGGGGGATTGCGTCAGGGCTGAGAGCAGACTGCAGCACCGCACTGCTTTTAGCATGCTCTGTGCTCTCTCTCTCTCTCTCTCACTGCATCTGCACCACACTGACAGCTCTACTGCAGCTCTCAGCACAACACACTCACTGTCTTTCACACAATACTCAAACTGATTGTAGAAATGGGGTGGTAGAATGAGTAAATTCGATAGCCAAATCACTTACTAAATAAACATCATATAACAACAACAACAACAACAATAATAATAATAATAATAATAATAATAATAATAATAATATGATGCAAGGTTTTAAACGGTGTTAATGCTAATGCATTTATTGTCCAGGTTTGGGGGAGTCATGGGGCCACGTGAGCAGAGCCAGCTCTCTGGACAATGTAGGCCGTGAACTCGGATCCCATTTACTACAGGTGAGACTTATACCTACTTAATACTACATTTATTTTCTACTATCAGCACCAGTAATAATAATAATAATAATAATAATAATAATAATAATAATAAACTCTAGTAATAATAGCGTAATAATTGTTAACTAGTTTGTTATCTGTGATTTGGGATTAATTGTTGTGGGATTTCTTTTCTTGGTAATGCCAGGTTTAATATGTGGATTATTTCCCACTATAATATTCTACACTAGACTCGAGAACATTCGTAATTCCGCAAGTGTCGCTTTTTGTTGTTATTGTTGTTGTTTGGTGTGCATATTAGTTTCATGTTTGGTGTACATATTAGTTTAATGAAATCCTGAAGTTGTTACATTTATGGAAGTGATTTTGATGAGTTTATAATCCGCCTGAAACCGACCCGGGAAATAAAAACGCTGTTTTGAACGAAATCCGAGCGCGTTCTCTTGCTTCACGTGCTGGACGATTAAAGTCAAAGGCGCGCGCGCGTTTGTGTGTATATTCCATACAGATATTTCTAGATCTTTCTACCTCTGTTGATTTTTTTTTTTTAGACTTTGGACGGGTTCATTTTCGTGGTCGCCCCGGATGGAAAGATCATGTACATCTCTGAGACCGCTTCAGTGCACCTAGGCCTGTCCCAGGTACAGTACTGCCCCGGCATCAGTGCTCTCCGCGCTGCGTGCGTCCTGAGCGCTTCATGGCTGCTCGCTGTGTTCGTGTAGCTGTAAGTGTGTTTGAGCGGAATGACAGACGCTCATTTTAACAGGTAGAGCTGACGGGGAACAGTATTTACGAGTACATCCACCCCGCTGATCATGATGAGATGACCGCAGTGCTCACCGCGCACCAGCCTTACCATTCCCACTTCGTGCAGGGTACAGAGCGCGCGCACACACACACACACACACACACACACACACACACACACACACATACACACACACACATACACTTATACACACCAGAAGAATTTACACGATTTATGATTCATCGTGTTTATCTTTTTATTCTACTGTTTTTGCCTGTAGAATATGAGATGGAGCGCTCATTCTTTTTGAGAATGAAATGCGTCCTGGCTAAAAGAAACGCAGGCTTGACGTGCGGCGGCTATAAGGTTGGCTAATCTAATCCGATTACCTCCTTGTTTTTACACCTGCAAAATCTTTATGGACTTAATACATATTTAATTTTGTGGGGAAAAATTATGATGATTTTTTTTTTAGAACGGATTTGTTTGCCAGCACAGTGTTTGCTTGTAGTTCAATACAGAGAGATCTGAACTCTTTCTTTCTTTCTTTCTAATTAATCTTGCTCAAGCCTTTATCTGTAAAGATCACATAATGCTTATGAAATCTAATGTTTGCATGCATGCATATGTGTGTATATATAATTTAGTGATTTATAATCAGTTGATTTATTTAACACATGTACATGAGGGTATATGAATGGATATTTCTATGCATGTATCTGTGTGTTGATAGTTGTGTTCATTTCCTTGTGCTTGAAGGTGATCCACTGCAGTGGCTACCTGAAAATCCGGCAGTACAGCTTAGACATGTCTTTGTTCGACGGCTGTTATCAGAACGTGGGTCTGGTTGCCGTGGGTCACTCCTTACCCCCCAGTGCAGTGACGGAGATCAAGCTCCACAGCAACATGTTCATGTTCAGAGCCAGCCTGGACATGAAGCTTATCTTCCTTGACTCCAGGTAGTCCACATCCTCATCCTCTATAGCTGCATCATGCACCTTTTTTCAATTATGATGTACTGTAATCCAAGTGCTTACCCATGTGTATGTATGTATGTGTTTATGTATGTAAATGTTTATGTCTATTTGTTTGTGTGTTAAGCTTTGTGTATTCAGGTTCCATCATGAACATGCACCTGTTATTTTGTGCAACATGTGTGTTTGCATGTTTGGCTTATATTTGTACAAATAGTCTTTGTAGGTGTATGTGTGCAGGCTGCATGTGTGTGTGTGTGTGTGTGTGTGTGTGTGTGTGTGTGTGTGTGTGCGTGTGTGCGTGTGTGCGTGTGTGTGTGTGTGTGCACAGGTGTTTGTGTGCACATGTAATTATTCTCCTCCATTTTGGTTTGCCAGGGTGGCGGAGCTTACTGGCTACGAGCCACAGGATTTAATAGAGAAGACTCTTTACCATCACGTCCACAGCTGTGACACCTTTCACCTACGCTGTGCACACCACTTGTGTGAGTTAGCTTTGTTTTTGCTCATTCCTCTGGTTAGCTTCCTCCCTTGACATGGCCAGTCACACCGAAGCCACAGGAATAATCACAACACCATTACTCACGATAAACACAGCACTTTACATTTAACATGCTATTAATATACTAATGCCTTAGAGCTGTAAAGTATGAGGAGAGAGTTCTGAATAAATGATAAAGCGATACATTATGGATAATAAAGACACTTTTGATGTGATTGTCAATAAAGTGAACCTTGAGATATTTCATAATTCATTAATTTGTGTAAAGATGTTATACATCACATTTGATTAAAAAAAATCTAACTAGATTTTTTTTTTTTAAGTCAACGTGAAAATAGAATTATGGAGCACAAACTAACAATGTTTTCTGTCTGTGCTTTTCCTGATTATAATGAACATGTCTTTAATGAAGCTCATTTTAGACAGATTAGCACAGGCTTGCTTATTGTCTACAGATTGTAAATGTGTATTATAGTACTGGTTTTAATATGTATATTGAATTTAGGTAATATAAGTATGAAATTTACACAACTGTAAGTTGCTAAATGTTGCGATTGTGTTGACATCTGCGACAATTATGATATTTGCAGTATATTAAAAAATGACGGTAAATACAATAAGCATGTTTGTGAAAAGAGTTTGTGCTTTAATCATAGTGATATTTCAGCAAATTACTGCTGATTAGACATAGAGAATGAATCCATGGCTAAGGATGGAGGAGGGGGAGCAGATTATCCAATGCAGAAACTATGCTAGAGTTGACTAATGTACATCTTGATTCAACAATGAATAAATGTTTTCGGAACGTGTTTTCCCCCCTTAATGTTAATTAGATAATCTAGACATCTAAAGCCCTCTTATCTGAGATCTGTTTTCTGTTGCTCTTTTTGTTTCTGGCTATCTGTCTGCAGTGTTGGTGAAGGGTCAGGTCACTACAAAGTACTACAGGTTTTTGGCAAAGGAAGGTGGCTGGGTGTGGGTGCAGAGCTATGCAACCATTGTGCACAACAGCAGATCCTCCAGACCTCACTGTATTGTCAGTGTGAACTATGTCCTGACGTGAGTATGCTGTTTGTTATGTATTAAATTCTCTTCTAGTTTTATCAAATAAACAATTAACCATGTCCTCTATCAGCTAGTACGCAATTTCTAAAGCAATTATAAGAGGTTATTCATTTCATTGTAGGTGATGTCAGCCAGGTCACAAAGATGTCACAAAAGTTTCTTAGCACATAGAAAAAGACAGACTTCTCTCTCTCTCTCTCTCTTTCTAGATAGATAGATACAAAAAGACACCCTTGCTCTGCAGCTTTATTTGCTCGGACCTAAGACTTCTGCACAGTATGAAAATCTCAGGTACGAGCAAATAAATGCCTTCAAAAATGAATAAAATATAAAGTCCAGTAAACAGTAATTAATTAAACTATGTCAGTATTTGGTGTGACAACACTTTGAGAACCCTTTAGTCTCAGGGACAATTTGTGAAGTTTTATAAGGAAACTACTACTAAGTTTTACTAAGCATCCTGCAGAACCAGTCACAGTTCTTTTGAGAAATTTGACTGTTGCACCCGTTTCTTTTTTTGCATGCAAAGTCTAGCAGCTTTCATCTTTTTGATTTTATTCATTTATTTTTTGAAAAGTGTCTGAAAAGTGGTCGCGTATATAATGTGCTGCTTTCTTTACTGGCATACAAATATTCTTCTGTAACATTTCAATATTGATGTTTGAAAATCAGAAATGTTTTTGTATTGATTTAAAGTCCTAAAATCCAAATAACTCCATAGGAAGGTGTTTAAAATGTTTTTTTTTTCCAAAAACACAAAATACATTTACACAGTAGTGTGTATAAATTGTATTATTTTATTAATATTTATTATTAAATACATAGATTTTGCACATACAAATCACTCCACATGCATTCAGTAGTTTCGAAGGTAAAAACATCACGTTGGTGTAAAAGAAAAAGAAAAAAAAAGAATGCTAGTCCCGTTTACAATTTGGTCTTTTTTAGTCTCTAAAGACTGGAATATTCCAATAAAGTAAAAAAAAATTAAGCATGATTAAAATACAAACAAAACCCTGAGGAAAAAGGTTTATTTTACAGTTTATGGATTTACCAGGAGCTTATTTATTTGATAAGCCTAGTGCTTTACTCTCCTGTTCTCACAGCTAACTCCTACAATTACACCCATGTATGGTGAAAGCGATGCTGACCCCACTGACCCCAGACGTGCTCTCGCTTCTGCTCAGCTAATCGCACTGTGCACCGCTCTGAAACATGTCTGCAGCTTAAAAAAATTGCACAGCGTGCACCTGTCGAGTACCGTAAACGGGCACTTCCTTTTCGTCCATGTCATTCTGCTTGTGCAACCTTTCTTGCTCGTGGTGGCATGAGAAGCAGAAATTAGTATGCACCGGCACGTTTATACGCATCAGAGAAGGAGTGCTGGTCTTTACCCTGGAGGGTAGTGCTGCTGTTGTGTGAAAGGAAACAGACTTAGTACACTGGCAAATAAGAGAATTCGTCATACATATGTAAGCTGTGATCTTAATTATAAACAAATGACACGTAAATCCTGGTAATTTCACGTGTACACGGTTTTGTGATGTGACGAATAAAATTGTCCGTTTCTGGCAAATGTGCTCAGGTTTACTCGAAATGTAGCTCTTAATAGCTTATGTATAAATATAAGCTGTGCGTAAACAGTTATGAATGACCACTGGTCATGGCTGCTGTAGTCTGTCAGGTGGGAAGTCTGTGTGAAAACAACACTCTCAGCTGTGGATCTCTTCACTACATGAATTATATGGGTGGCTGATTCGAGCCTGATTTATTTGTCATGCATTCGGATGCATTATCACTATTTCCCCTGGAACCCTGCGTAAAAGAATGAAGCGGCTCTGGCTGAGAAGCCATCCGTCATGTCGGGGCTGGAAGCGACGGCTGCACAGATGAGTCAAACCAGTTCCTGTGTGTCTTTGCGCGTCCAGGACGTCGTGTGGAAGCGGTGCCAGAGCCGACATCCGTGCAGCAGCTCTCACTCAGCCTGCCTGTTGCAGATGTGAACGATCCGGCTCCATAAAAGCCTCCATTAAGCAAAAGAGGTGCTGCACGCTCATGCTAATGTGAAGCCGGGCGCAGCTTCACGCAACTCCCCGAGCTCAAAGTCATAAAAAGAAGTGTTTATGAGCCTTAATTAATAGGCTGTAAAGATGATGAGTGTTTTATAGCGAACAGCCTGCTAAGTGTGTTAGTAAGAGTTCCCTGGTACGGTAGGCATATGTTTGATCCATAGTTCAATGGCCTTATATAATGGTCATAGTTTAATGGTCTAATGATCAAAAAAACTGAACGTAGGTACAGACACTTGCTCCTTGTTTCACCCCGTGTGTGTGTGTGTGTTGTCTCATAATTGCAAAGCTAATCTTTGTTCACAGCAAGAGCAGGTGAATGTGTCTGGCCTTTTGTCCTGGATTTTATTACAAATGTCTGCTTGTTGACTGCAGGACGAGGTGTAAAGTCACCATGTGTGTATTTGTGTGTGTGTGTGTGAGAGAGAGAGAGATATATTATGACCAATATATTTGTAAAAAAAAAAAAAAAAAATTATATATATATATTATTGTATTATTACAATAAGAATTTTCGAAGTGGGATCTCCTTACAAGGATAGTAAAATGTGTGTGTGTGTGTGTGTGTGTGTGTGTGTGTGTGTGTGTGTGTGTGTGTGTGTGTGTGTGTGTGGTGCGGGTTAGACCTAGCCTCAAAGTTAGAATGAAATTATAAGTAATGAATAATAATGTAAATAAATGGATACTTATGTGATAAGGATATTAAGGCAAATGTGTATGTGTGTGTGTGTGTGTAAGTAAAATGTCATTGAGGCTGCTCAGACTATTCACTGTTTTTTGCCTTTAATCTACAGCCTATAACCTGAGATATAGTTTCCTGTTTTATGCAGTGTCTCTGACTCCGATTAAGATCCTTCAGTAAAAATGCACAAGTGTGTTAGTGTGTGTGTCTATACGCGTGTTTCTCTGTGGCTTGATCTTTGGCCGATGTGTTCTGAACTCTCCAGGCAACTTTTCTTGGTTTGAAAGTTGCCTCGTCAAAGCGAAGAAAAATCCATACCGCACTTTTCTCAGAAATCAATTTCCATTTCCTAGTTATGCCTCATGCAGGATCTGCGCGTGCGCTTGCTTTAGCCAGACATAGCTCTTAATCTCACTGCGTATTTGAACGGGGACGCTTCCCCTCTGTCGTGTGTTTGTAAAAGCCTTGCTCCAATCTGCAGGAGAAACAGTGGCTTCCAACTGTACCTCCTCCGATCTCGCGCATGCACACCGTTTCTCTCCCGCACACACATAATCGTTTTCACGCCGGGCTCTTCTAAATGAGCAACTGCGTCTTAATTACCAAACAGATGTTAGCTCGCGTTTTCATCATTGGGAGAGTTGAAATAAAATAGCTCTAGTACACAAACACACCAGAGACACACTTATACCAACAGGCCCACATCAGTCTGTTAGAAAGCTATTCTTTGTGTAATGAAAGTATTGATTTGAAGCCTGCTGTGTGCAAGACCTGTTGGACTTCAGCTGTAACTTCAGCTTCAAATTTTTTCTCAACAGGGAAACTGAGTATAAAGGTCTACAGCTGTCCTTAGACCAAGCAGCATCCAATAAACCATCATTCACCTACAGTAGCCCCCCCAACCCGGTTAGCGACAGCAGGAAGGCGAGTAAAAGCAGGGTGTCCCGCTCCAAACCCAAAACACGCCTTTCTCCGTACCCACACGTGAGTGTGTCCATTCAATCTGTCAAATATCTACCCCTTCTGAAAGCATTCATATCTATGGTCCAGATTTTATATCCAGATACAGTCGTTAAAATACGTGCGCATGTGTGTGTTTCTTTGTAGTACCCAGGCTTCCACACTGAACGCTCTGAATCTGATCAGGACAGCAGCCCATGGGGTGGGAGTCCTCTCACTGACTCTGCCTCACCACAGCTGTTAGAACAAAGTGAAAGCATGGATGCGTCCTGTGTGTACCGACAGTTCTCAGAGCCCCGCCCCCTGTGCTACAGCCTGCCTCTGTCTGAGGAGCATCACACCTCCAGCGATCATCAAGGACACAGTCATTCTCAGGCCTGCGATCGTGGTCGCTGCGAGGCCGGTAGATACTTCCTGGGTGCTCCACAGACCGGCCGGGAGGCGTGGTGGGGGGCTGCCCGCTCGCTATTGCCTCTACCCAAGTCCCCACCTGAGAATGGAGATGGGTACGAGTGTGCCATGCCCCACATTACCTCCATCCACAGCCTACATGGTGAGTCTCACTTTAAATATGAGATAAGGCATTGATTGGCTGCAGATATATATTTAGTACTACGGTTGATAGGTGTGAAAATGAATGAAGAATTGTAGCCACACCAGCTCTGTGTGGGTACGAGCGGAGACTCCTGGTCTGACTTGCTTTCTTTGACTTTTGTTTGCAGTGAGAGGCCACTGGGATGAGGACAGCACGGTCAGCTCTCCAGATGCTGGCTCGGCCAGTGACTCGGGCGACCGATACCGAGTTGAGCACTTTCGCTCGAGCCCACAGGAGCCCAGCAAGATCGAGACGTTAATCCGGGCCACGCAGCAGATGATAAAGGAGGAGGAGAGTCGGCTGCAGCTGAGGAAGGGTGTTCCTGAAACAACTCTAATGCCCGCTAATGGTCTTGCTAAGAGCACCAGCTCATGCTTCGGTAATGAGTTCGCCCAGTCATCACTGCAGGGAGTTGTGTGTCGGGGTTCAGCTCAGGTGATCAGCCCCGCCCCCAGCCCCACCCCTCTGTCTCGCCTCAGCAGCCCTAGCTCTGAAAGGTTGGCCAAAGCCAAAGACTTCCTGCAGACTGAGCTTTCGTCTCCGCAGCAACAACAGCAGCAACAGCTGGGCCTCGCGGGGTCCTGCGCTGTATCCCCCACCCCCGCACTCTACCCCTCTCACCCACGCCAGTATCTGGACAAACACACTACCTACTCACTCAGCGGCTACACACTGGAGCACCTCTATGAGGCGGACAGCTTCAGGGGTTACGCGCTGGGCTGCGCGAGCTCCTCCCACTACGACATGACCTCTCACCTGCGCATGCAAGCCGAGCAAACCACCAGCCATAAAGGGACCTCCGTCATCATCTCCAACGGCAGCTGACGCTCAGACGATGACTGTGTCTCCCAAAAAAGACCAAACAGTCAATAGTTCTGTAGTTTCCTGTTCTGAGATCTTTTATGCTTACATGTGCATTGCTTAGAAGGACACTAGACCTCAGTATGAAGGTAACTCATGCATTCATGCATTTAAAGTACTGATTCAGAGGAACAATATTTTAAAAGTCACTATTTTACAAGAGTTGCTGGTTAAGGAGGTTTTTATGTCAGAAATGAAACTACAGCTTTGGAAAAGGAAGTGACTGGTCAAGGAGAAAGACTAATATTATAAAATACGATTATCTCCACAAAAATATAAGTGCTTCAAATATGTTTCTGCAGTCCGTTTTTTTTTTTTTTATGTTCATTGTTTGTTTGTTTTTTTAACTTATACAATGGCTTGAATGATCTACCTGTCTATAATGATTATGGTGATTTGATTTGACCTTCTGCATTTCATGTCCCATTCATTTTATTTTTATTTTTTTCCAAACCAATGAATTATTGTTTAAATACAACCCACCTTTCATGTACGGAATAAAAGATGAGACATTTAATTTTATTATTGTACTAACAAATATCTGACACATCTTATCCAAATCTACAATAATCAGATTTTAAAATAAAGACTTACAGTAATTGATTGGTCTTTATTTGTGTGTTCCATTATAAGTTTGATTGAAAATATGAATTAATGTCACTATTTTTGTCTGGAACACTTGTTCGAGAAATATGTAAGTAAATATGTGTTAAGATCCTAAATACCCAATTGAATTTTTATCTTTTTGATGTGTCAGAGTATTTGTCTTAAACAAAATATTCCACAACTCTAGCACAAGACAAGCCGAGTCTGCTCTGGAAATCAGTGAGGCTGTTTAATGAGAGTCGTGGCTACATTTCTATTATTAACGTTTCCTGATTGTTCAATCATAATGACCTCAGTTTGATATATTTCACACTCATGACGGGATGGAGGAATCATGTGGCTGCAGGATGTAACTGGTGAAGCAGGATGCGGAATTGTTTATGCTGTTGTGAACAGAGTGAATGTGGAAGAAGGAGCGGCAGTAACAGGAGGTGTGCTACAGTAGGTCTGGTGGTCTGGCAGATGAAGCTCTGACTGATCCGGACTGACGGGGACAGAGCTGTCTGAGCCTCAGCTCGTCCGTCTCCTCTGCTCTCAGGCTGCTTTCTGGCCGGGAGAAACCGGCTCTCTTTGAGACTGCAGTGTTTTCTTACAGTGAGGAAAATCCTTCTCTAAATTTATTTATGATGTAAATACGCTCAAATATGTTTTGATGCACAAGTGGCAAATGTATTTATTATGTGAATGAAAAAAAAAGTTTTCATTTTGGTTTTAAATATAGTTCCAGTCAAACCAGAGTGTGTTCTTTAATTTGCACCTCAGACATTTGAATTAAAATTGCATAACCTGTAATTAGATTTATTAGGATATTCATGTTGTTTATTTTTTAAAATGAGTTTCCTTATGTAATTTTATAATCAATCACTCAGTTCAGTGATAAAATGGGCAAGTGTGTCTAGTCCCATTCTTTCTTCAAACCTAACCTATATAAATATCCTATATAAACTTATAAATAACCTATATAAACTTTTTTATTTTGTTTCTAGTTATTCAATATTGGTTGCTATTAAGATTAAAACAAATGACAATCCAATTCACTTAACCGAAATACAGAAGTAATTCTGATGCAATTAGTTGAAAGTTCCTATTGCAATCATATACTAAATTCACTATTTATTTATTTATTTATTTATTTATAGTACCTTGGTTTATGAATTAATAATTTCATAAATAATTATGAAAATATATACTTTACAGTTTATAATTTCATTACATTAGTATACATATAATGTAATTATAGAATCAAATGGCAAGTTGCCTTTACAGAAAAAAATAAAATAAATAAATAAATAAATGATAGTTAAAACACAACTTTTTTTTTAAAGGATATAAAACACAACATAAAAATACTTGGCTGTTTTTATGTATTGAATATACAAAGTCACTAAAAATTATACACACTTCAGGAAAGGAAAAATAGTATGATGTAGATTATATTAGTATAATATTACCATATTATCATTATAGCATATATTTTAATATATAACTTATAGCAATAAATGTAGTATTAAAATATTTATTCCAACGTTCCTTTTCCTGTAAGTGTATAAACATTTTTCTGATTATGTATTATGTTTTAAATGACTGCAATTGATTAAAAAACTTAAGGTTAATGGTTTTCACTTACAGATTTTCTAAATATAAATAAATAAGAGAAATATCAATTAAGAAAAGCTAAAGAAATATTACAAACTAATATAAGAAGTAACATTTTCTACAGATTAATTGTAAGTAATAAAGCTATATTTAAATGTCGAATCAATTTCTGTAGACACAAACAATCCTGCTGTTTTTGTGCTATGTAGAAACTCCTATTTCCAAAGTGAAAATTGATTTTTTTCTTTTTTCTTGCTTTCTTTTTCTTTTTTAGAAGGAAAATAAGAAAGGGTTCATCCCAAAATAACAATACCTCAGACTCCATTGCAACTGGAAATGATATAGAGTGTTTGCTCTAATCATTTTTTGGCAAACAACTTGAAAAGATTCATTTCAGCTAGAAGTCCAATAAATGTCCCCCGCTCATGTGTGTCTGCTTTTTCAAATAAAAGAACAGATGAAAATCGATAAGGAAGGATCTCCAATTAGTCTTGACTAAACTGGGGATCAGAGAGGTCAACAAAGTGGGGTGGCTTTCCTCCTGTCTGTCCACTGATAGATGTTTACTGTTTGCTATAGTGATGACGTTTTTTTTCCTTTTTTTCTTTTTTTTTAAACCAAGCCTATGATGTGAGTCCGCGCTCTTCTGGAACAGCCATCACAAGGACATTTTTGGGGTGAAGATCTCCGCAGAGGTCTGACTGGTTAGTGTCGACTCTGATCTGTATAGCCTGCCTGGGTTTTCCTCCATGTTCTGTGTGCAGTGTGAACAGAGCCATGGTAAGCGGTGCCGTCCTAACAGATGTGTTGCCAGGCAACTGTGAGTAACACAGACAGAGTTAACATACACCTTTGAACGGTCTCCTCTCACAGCTGGCGGAGTCAAAGAGTCCTTCTGCTCTCCGCCTTATGTGTCTCATTTTATCCGCCTTTACGACAAGTCCCACGATTAGTCTTTATGATTTAAATATAGATGCTATGCTTTGCTGAAATATGACAAAGCCTGAAATATTCCTCTCTTTTCACTTAAGTGCTGGTTTATAACGTGTACTGCTTATGTACCAGACAAAGACAAATGAAATAATTCTGTACATTATTTAACTTGCATTCATTAGACAATAGCTATAGAACTGCTTTAAGAGCAGGAAATCTAATGACCTGAGGAACCGTCTGCACAGAGCCTGACTGAACAACCCTGCAAATATCCACATGTTGTGGCAGAACTCTAGCGTGTTACCAGGTATTTTACATTTCACGTGCAATCTCGTCAGGTTGATTTAGATTTATGGAGACCAAGCGTGATTTCTTTCACACTAGCTGTGAAGACGCCATCACAATCGTGGTTTTATCCGACGGCCTTTTGTTTAGTTGATGAGGAAAGTCATTGGGTCTGAATTGTTGCTTTGTGAGACACAGAGTCATGTTGAAAAGCAGAATGAGCACTAACAAGGGGGAAAAAAGTTCACGATCATCATCGCATCATCGACGGAGACGCGATCGTGGAAATTAGATTCTATCACATGTTTATCACGTGTTTAGGCGTGTAATGAGATTTAACGTCTTTTTTATTTCATGTGGCAGGAATTAGACTATGAAATAAATCCGGGCAAACTAGCACTGCTGTCTCTTAGCGCAGATTGTGTTTGGTCACAAAACACTTTTGCTCCTCCGCCTGATGCCTGGCTGCTTGTACACTCATGCAGATGTTCTAACTGAATGAAGCAGGAGATTGTAATCTCCATGATGGAATCCACAGGAGGAAATTGTGCGCTGTTCCCATCCAGCTCTGCTCGGAGAGGCAGCAGTGCGGATCAGCGGCGCGTTAAAGCTCTCTCTACACACGCTGGATTCTTTCCCTCTCGCCTCGAAAAAAAAGAAGAAAAAAAAAACCCATAGCCGAGGTCCATTACGATCCCACTCCACACTCAGTCATCCATTACAGAAACCCGTAATCATTCACAGAGTGGCTTTAATCATGACCTGTTAGGAGCTCTTTCCACACCGGCTTGTCGTTCTTAACTTAATTCCCTTTTTTTTTCCTAATATAAGAGCTCTTCTGGATAAGCCCTGATTGAGAAACACGTAATATTATACTAAGATATTAAATTATACTATATGTTATTATTGTAACGTATGTAGGGAAAAATGGATGGAACTACACAATGCAAAGGTCAAGATGTAGAGAAAAAGTGTGAAAGTGAGACAGAGGGAATCATACACACTGATCGGATCCCATGCAAACATAAAACCTTATCGGCTCTTTCTTTCTTGACTTCTAGAAGTGCAAACAGGAATTGGCAAGAGTCCGGAATGACCAAGCACAAGGCGGACATTTCTGTAGTGTCGCCTCTGAGGAAAGACAAGAAGGTGCAAATGAAGATCGACTAATCCCACGCTGTTTACCACCAGGCTTAGGAGCACGCTGTGTCCCGAAACCAGAGAGTCTCACTGTAGCGCAGTCTAGACAGGTGAACCCCTGCTGCCAGTCTTAAAAGTGTGTGTGTGTCTGTGTGTGTGTGTCTGTGTGTGTGTGTGTGTGTGTGTGTGTGTGTGTGTGTGTGTGTGTGTGTGTGTGCAAAGGGGCATGACAGTGGAGGAAAATAGTGGACAATCCGGAGACACTAGATGTAGGGGTGATGGAGACAGGACAGGGCCTAAAACTTTGTACAACACTCTTGTGTGTGTTTGTGTGCATGGTACAATTCTGGACAAATCTGATATATTCAATTCAAGTGTTTTATTTATGTAGCGCCTTTAACAGTGCTTTTGCCTTTACACTCCCGACGCCACACAGATGTGAGCCGTTCCTTTAATGATGTATAATCGAGGGCAAATCATTCACGTGGTGAGCAGAGGAGTACAGAGCTCTACGTCCAGGCCATAACACGAGCTGTACAAAAACACACAGATGTCTGAGACCTACTGCAGTTTCTCAACCGAGAAAAAAAATCCCCAGCTTTCCAGCTCTGCTTGTTATTTCCCTCAAAAGTTGTAACTCTTGAATAACGACCACCCTGAGCATTTATGTGTTAGTTCTGTAAACTCATGAATACCTGTGTATGTGTGTGTGTGTGTGTGTGTGTGTGACTTAAATGATCTTTTTACAGTCCCATTAATCCCTCTGTTCCCAATTTCACGCACGATTTCTGAACAGCTTGTGCTTGGGTGTCATTTTCACAACCTTTTCTGTCTAATGCCGGCTGATCCAGAAACGGAACACCTTTCTTCTTTTCCCACAATATGTAAAATGAGTGTGTATGTGTGTGTGTGTGTGTGTGTGTGTGTGTGTGTGTGTGTGTGTGTGTGTGTGCTGTTTTTCTCTAGTCTCATCTCTATCTGTGTCTCGCTGATCGCGTCAAAATCAAGCTTAAGTCTGACAGTGCAGGCAGAGCCTTGCCCTTCTGAGCCCCTGACGATGAGATGAGAGCAATGCTGTTTCTACAAATAAATGCCAGTTACAGAAGACCACTTGCCTGAATCCGATCCAAG
This sequence comes from Clarias fuscus, assembly GCA_030347435.1. Classification (NCBI taxonomy): domain Eukaryota; kingdom Metazoa; phylum Chordata; class Actinopteri; order Siluriformes; family Clariidae; genus Clarias; species Clarias fuscus. Next base: position 20,112,314 of record CM059207.1, on the reverse strand, counting down.
TCACGCATGCTTCCTCTCCCTTGCACTCTCATGCAGATTTCCGGCCAAATGTCAGAAGTTCAGGAAGACCTTTCAGACACGCGCACGGTGGGAAGCCAGTTGGGATAAAATGTCAGATGGTGTTGCTGTCCTGTTTATAGCCTAATTACATCAAACTCAAAGAAAGCTTTGGCACCGGCACACACCATATGCAGTGGGTTCTGTAGAATGTCACTCTACACCAATTAACCTCTGCTGTTACAACGAGTTGATAAATATAAAAGCTTCGATTGTGACATTGATGACTCGCTAATCTACTACCGTGTAGGCCGTCGCGTGGAAGTGTTGGCTGTTAGATCTGCGCTTCGGTGAGGTCTGGCTGCAAACTTCCTCATGGTGAGAGATCACTTCTTAATTACTATGACACGGACGCGGGTTTTTCCATTTTAGCTTAAGCTGTGTTAGCTCAGGATTGCTTTGCCTCAAACATCACGGACTAGGCGTATGACTGACAAAGAGAAAAGTCACATTTCTCCTCTCGGCCTGGAAAAATATCCATCAAAACATGTCAGAAAGTGAACAATAACATGATCAGGTCAAGACACTTTCAAAGCTAATTAAAGGTAACACTGCAGGGTTACGCAACACTGATTTCATGCATATGCCAAGCGTTGAAGAAATTGGCTCATACATCAGGGCAATCTTATTAATTGTATTGGTTTCCATTGGGTTATTCAATTTAAAAAGGAGCATATATATATATATATATGAAGAAGTGCAATCACAGTGTATAAATTGTGTATAAAAGCTATAATGTTTTTTTTTTTTTGCTTTTTCATTATTCATGAACGCAAAAAAGAAAGTGATTTACCAAAAATCACAGGAATCATTTGCAAGAATTTATTTTCCTCAATAACATATAGGAACAAACTGCTACATATTAAAAGGTTTCAGAGTCGTTAGGAAAACTTTGTTTAATTCACTCATTCAAAGCTGTAATTCTAATTTGTCCATTTAAATTTGTGGGCCCCTGTAGTGTGGGTTAAGAGTGAGGCAGAGGGTGGAGGGGTGCTTGTGGCCATCTGTCTGTACACACACCATGAGAGCCCAATAGGTGACAGCAGTCAGTGCTTGTGTAAGGAGAAAGGAGATAGTGGATGACAAAAGCAAGCAAGAGAGCGAGAGAGAGAGAGTGAGTGAGAGAGAGAGAGAGAGAGAGAGAGCGTGGTCGTTCTACCTCCCCAACTGAGACAGCCGCTTCTTAGTGTTCATCCGGCACATGGTGCCTTATTAAAGGCAGACAACAGATTGGTGCTGAGGGTACCTGGGGGTCATCCCTCGAGTCTCACTAGTGCTGGTGGCCCACTACTCCCATTCTTTAACATACAAATTGCTTTTTTGTGTTGGAGAATCTGAGATTAATTGCACACACCATTTGGCGCTTCTTGTTCAAAGCTCTTAGTCTTTTTTCCTCTCTTCGCTCCCCGCTCCCCACCCCACACTTTGATTATGGTTAGAGATTAGCTCTATAGAGATCGCATCACATTAAGAGCTTTTTTCACTGACCACCATAGAGACCTTTGTGGTTTACATTTTAATGTCAACAGCAAGTGGATTTCCAACTGGGAGGCACACTTTACTTTTTTTCCACCCCTCCATTAGAGACTCCAGCCTCCCCGTTCACTCTCAAAATGTTCTCATTTTCTTCTCTTTCGCTAGATAACAAGCTGATTGCTTTCTACACTTCTAACCTTTAGGAAGACAATAATTACTAAAAAGTCACTATCAAGGCGGTGTCTCTCTAATTCTGTAATTACAGTAGAATCGAATTAATAACGTGCAGTGGCCGAATGGAACCATAACCTATAATTATAATTACATTAGTAGTATACAACAATCTACCATAACATTAACATCACCACCAGGTGAATTGAACTACCTATCAATTATATACCAGTATATATAATTGTATATACAATTGGACACATAAGGCCCATCTGCAGGGAGCCACAGGGACCAAAACCAGCCAGGCCAGCCTAATCCCACAGAAAAGCCAATGTAGCACAAACCGCTGAAAAAGTCAGTGCTGTATATGGGGTAACCCAGCCTCCAAATTCACCAGATCTCAAAGGTCCCCACACAAAGGCTCTGCCTCTAACATCCCGGTGCCAGACACCACAGCACACCTCCACAGGTCCTGTGCAGTCATTCCTCAGGACCCAGGGTCACCCGGGACCACAAGGCCGGTCTAAAACCTGGTGGTTTTAATGTTAATGGTTTTAAAGTTATGGCTGATGAGTGTATTTCTGTTTATAGTAATTGATTTTGTGTAATTGAATTGACAGAATAAACTATTTTGTGTAGACAGTACTACTGTGGATTTCGTTACCTTTTTTTAACCACTGTTACTAACTTCAGACAAACCTTATATGTTTCTATGTGATTTTCCTTTTTCAAAAAGAGATTATTTGCACTGAATATGACATGTTTTATGCTTCTATGTATTTTGATACACTTTGAACATTGGTATCTGCACTGACCTTACAGCAGGAGCAATGTCAAGATACAATACGTTTCCAAGATTAATGCAGTATAAATATAGAGCATATAGACTAAATCGTGTGTGTGTGTGTTATACACAAGCTTTATACGTTATAAAACTGACTCTTGAAAGTAAAGCTGCAGGTTTACCAGGATATTCTTTGGAGCTACTTGAGCTGAAGCATCGGTATTATTAATTATGAGCAGTAGTGAGAACTAGTCCACGTTACACTTCAAACTGTCTCATTTACCCAGTGTTAATATCCTTATCAGTGTCTAGTCTGGGATTTTATTGTTGATTTTCCTCAAGAATGAACAGTTATCAGCGATCTGATACTGTAGGTTCTGTACACACTCTCGCTCACTCACTGAATACAACTGGCAAATATTTAGCTCGTTGTTCCCCGTTCTCTCTCTCAGCAGTGAGCTTTGTGGAGCAAAGTGATGGTGGGGCTTCTTGAAGAAGACAAACAGGCTTGCTGCAAGTCTATTAAGGTTCTTAGCAGAGCCCTTCCAGATGTGGGACCATCTGCTTGTCTTGCTTTGTTAGTGTTGGACAAGAAAGGTAAGACAGAGGAGGTGAGGTGCCCCATGCCGGCCTTGTTTACTCTAGCTAGGTCCTCACAGCTGCCTTACACACACCTTGCAACCAGCTGGGTGTATACGGAGAGATACACACACACACACTTATAAATTAGCAAACACCTCGCCGTAACGTATAGAGCACATTGTCAGAAAGCACCTACGGTACTGTGTTCCGCCTATGGAGGCTCAATATTTTGTCACGTGCAGCCATAAAAGTCTTGCCATAAAGGTGTTCTAACCTCACTGACCAACACGTCCTAAAACATATCAGCATTGGAATGGACAAGAACAAGCCTGTTTAAGTGCCTGTTATTGGAGGTTAATATGTAGAGTTAGGCATTAGTGCGACCAGGAAGTGTGTAAATGGGTTTTACTGCTTGCCCTGAGTGTGGGGGTTTATTGACTGCATAACCTAAGGTCACTTGCACCGCAGGGTATTTCCACCTTCAACTTTTCTCACTCCCCAGCAGCAAAAGTGAAAATAAATCGTGGTAAACTGACAGAATAAACTTCGTGCACAACCACAGCGCATCACAAACAAGAGCAAGTGTTCAGCTGGTCTTAGAGCCGGACGAATCAAACTATGATCTCTACATAAGCATGGTGCAATGTTCCAGAAACCTAGAAAGGCATGCATTTCAAAGATGTTTACAGTAAGGAAAAAACAACAAGAATCTTAAACGTTAACGAGCACAAAAGGCGCAAACAGGAGGCCAGGAAGTAGCTATGTTTTCTGATGACACTGTAAGATGGGTATGCATATGGCCCTGACGGTGATAGATTTATGTCTGCATTGACACTAGAAGCCCCCATCTGCACAAACACTGTACGTATGATGCTGCTTACTGTGCAAACAAAGCAGACAATCTGCACATCTCCATGCACCTCCAGCCAGGAAGGCTTTTCAACGAATGTCTCTCCTTTACATCCCCTACTTCTTAACTAGGGGATAGACCATGCAGTGACGACTCTGGTGTCAGGATACAATTACGCTACAGTCACTAGAAATAGCTTTATCTTTCGAGGCAAGATCACTTCAAGATCTTTTAAATCAGTCTGTATCAGAGATATAAGATATAAAGACACGGGAGGTGTAAACATTAAGGAGGAGGAGGAAGAGAATACCAGAATGTAAGGTTACATTTAATGGCCTAATATGTTCACGGGGTTCAGCATGGTGTTAGGTTTCTAGTATTTATTTCCTTTAGATGTCAATGTTACATGCCTGTTACCATGCCTCATAAAATGTGTGTACTCCATGACCTCTCCGTGGCATTATTTGTTTTTGAGAAATACAAGCTTTAAATATTAAAGTACACCTCGAGTACCTTTATTATAAAATTAAAAATGTCACATCTCTGCAGAATTATATCCAAACCGTTAAATAAGTAAATAAATGTAAAAAATAAATAAATAAATAACATGATTCGTAATAGCTTTATACAATTTATTAGGTAACCCTAGATATACTCTGATATATTCTTATACAGTGTGCTATTACTTTGCCTAAGACAACATTTCATGGAAGGAGATAAAGGTAGGTTGACCAGACAGTGAGATGAAAGATGATAACTGTGATCTCCGGGACTGGGTCACACTAAGAAGTGCAGAATCACTGAACTTGTTTAGATGATCAGAATTGCCCCCGCGTGTCAGTCTCTCTGAGCACGCTTTGAGAAAAGTGACTTTGTTGCTGAGGTCATAAGGTGCTGAAAAGGTCACAAGGGGACGTTTACCCCTTCTGCGTCTGACATGCTGGATTCGAGACGTGATGTCTGCATTGCAAGGAGAACTGATGACACAGGAGCCGAGGATCATATACCCTCTTCCACACACAGTTTGACGCATACAGTATGTTTCCGACAAATATAGATTGACTTAGCAGACACACTACCTGTTAAAAGAAATGCATTCATGTAAAACCAAAACACAATGCTGAAACCTGAAGATACACACATTCCAGACATGCAGGTGAAATCTACTAGATGCAGTTGGGCCTGATTATATTGATGAAGTGATGTTGTTTATGGAGAAATCTGTAGAAATGTTTCAGTGTCAGGTGCGTTGATGTGTGTAATCTATTAGCACGAATGCAAAAATTTGAAATGTTTGATTTTGGTCAAATGTGTTTTTAGCTCTCGGTATGAATCTAAAATTCCAAAAGATCAAAGTGAAATGAATTTAGCCTAAGTGATATTTTTCACATAACAATATGATTAAATCAACTCGTTTTAGTATCCGACACTTTAGACTTTAACATGGCAATAAAAACTAATTTACAAGCAAATTTTACTACTACTGCAAAAAAAAAAAAAGAAAAGAAAAAAGAAAAACCCTAAAAGAGCAATGATTTTCTTTTTTATTACTCAGGTTAAGGTTAGGGTTAGACTTAGGTGTTGGCACGGCATTAATTAGCATTAATAATTTCCACAAGGATAGTAAGAAAAAGAAAATGTGTGTGTGTTTCAATTAGGTGCTTACTACAGGAGCTATTTAGGAAATCCATTTATGTTAATTATTTGTATTGATCAAAGCTACTGTTGTTATATGTTAGCAAGACAAGTGTTTTTGTTACTGCCATGAATAAGTTGAAGTGTTTAGAATATCCTTATGAGATTCTTAAGTGAAAGGAGAGTGATTTAATAGCCAGGGCTATGTAATAAGTAACTGCTGGTGGCTATGTATGTTTTAGGTATAGATTGCAGAAGCATTCCATCCCCGACCCTTCTCTCGCTCACTGCTCCCTGCTCCTGTGTGGCTTATTGACATGGGGGGCATATAGGACAGGCATGTCAGTGACACCCATACTGTCACACACCTTTCAGACAGTACAGAGACTTCGCCCAACTTTCCTCCTCCCGCTCCCTTTAGTCCAGCCTCATGCCGGCGTCTCAATCCGAACCTCATTCCAAGTGCATTGATCGGCACTGTCTGCCGTCTGGATCTGTCACCACGTCTAGAGAGGCCAGATCGCTCCAACCCTGCTCTGGAGGCACCCTGTTTCAATTGATTCCTCATTTTTAGTGTGAAGGAACACATGGTGGGTATGTCTGTCATAGCCGTACAGAACTGATTGCTTCGTATCAACGTGCACTTTTAACACCATCATCGAAATGATTGACTCTGAGGTGGAAATAAAGGAAGGTGAAGTAACCTATGTGAAAGTTGTCTGCACAAGGTGACTAGGATGGGGAGGCTAAGGCAAACTGGTTAGCACTGCACAAAGAACAACTATGCACCAGTAATCATGTTTGACTCACGAGAATTTCAAACGAGCAGGTAGGATGTGTCTACACCAATATATATTTCCTAATCTTGACTTTATTCACATTATAATACACACACGTCAAATTTCAAACACTATGAAATACATTGTGTAAAATGTAACCATATACAGTCATGTGTAAAAGTGAATTTGATTCTATTTTGTGTGTGTGTGTGTGTGTGTGTGTGTGTGTGTGTGTGTGTGTGTGTGTGTGTGCGTGTGTGTAAAATCACCATAAAGATCATCTGATCGTAGCGAGTCTCAGTATTAGGCAAATCCAAAATACAACCTCAGGTGAATAACAAGATATAACATTTTTCACTGCACCATTATTTATTTAACAAACATTAAGAAAGAAAAGAATTTGTACATAAAAAACAACATGCAGGCAATACCTCCTTACCCTCTAACTGCTTCCACAGGATTTAAGAGAGTAAGTTGCAGCCAGGTGTTGCTAATCATCAGCCTTTGATTAATTGATCACCAGCAGGTGTGCAGATCTCTATAAAAGCTGAAGTATTGGCAGTTGGCTGGTTTGGAGCATTCACTTAGTATTAACACAATGCCAAGAGGAAAACACCTAAACAAGCATTTTAGAGAAGCAATTCTTGCTGCACATCAATCTGGAAAGGCTTATAAAAGCATTTACAAACAACTTGGAATTCAGCATTCTACAGTGAGAAAGATTACTCACAAGTGGAAAGCATTCAGGACAGTTGGCAATCTCCCCAGGAGTGGACGTCCCAGCACATTCACCCTAAGGCCAGACCGTGAAATGCTTAGAGAAACATTAAAAAGCCCAAGAGCTACATCTCAGACCTCACTCAGCATGTGAAATATGAAAGTCCATGACAGCACAATTAGAAGAATACTAAACAAGTACGGTTTGTTAGGAATGGTTGTAATTGCAGCTCCTGGACCTGGGCAGGTTGCAGTCATTGAGTCGATCAACTCCTCTGTATAAAAAAGTATTGTAGAAGCAAATATGAGGTCCAAAAGCTAAAGCTTGGTCGAAATTGAGTGACAATAATCTGAAGCACACCAGTTGAAATGCTGTGCTGGGACCTTAAGAGAGCTAATTTGTTTTAAAAAAAGAACCAAACTTTCTCCACAATGATCTGATGCACTGATAAAGTCATACAGGAAATTATTATATCAAGTTATTGCTACTCAGGGTACAGTATCTCTACAAACTACTGAATCATGGGAGTTTTTGTTTTGGCTTATTTTTGGCTTATTATTTGGCTTTATTCTAAACCAGCTTTTAGAAAATGTCTCATATTTGTGATAGAAGTGAACTAATTGTGACACCATCCTAAATCACAGAAAAATATTTTGCACTAAATAGAAATGGCAGGTCTTACCATACACTATATGGCAAAGAACAATATCAGAAAAATCTCCACCAGAACAAATACCAATTTACATGAAAATGTGAACCATAACGTTTTTCTTCTAATTCATGGCGTCACTATTTTCTCTGAAGGTATGCACTATACAGTGTTCAGTGTTTTAATACACTATTGTTTATTTTGTACTACAAGTTTCCCAGTTCCTGATTACTCGCAGTGTGTAAATTCATTATGTGAGGCTTAACTATTCTAAAGTAGCTTTAACTAATTTAGCATATGGGAGCTTTGAGGACTTTCGCTTAAGTTTAATAAAGCAAAGTATTGTACAGTAATGTGAACACGATTTTCTGCATGAGGTGATTGTTTAGTACAACTACATAATGTGATTGCGACATGATTTGTGACATCAACCATAGCTCAACCTTGGCACAATTTAAGCTGAAAATGAAGAGGTGGTTAAAGATATATTTAAAATCTGACCCGTAAGTGCTATGTTGTAGCTTCTATGTCTTTTTTTTAAACACTCTTAAATCTAATAATCTGACGTTTAAATATGTAGTATTGGGTGTTTGTAACCAAAGTACACTACTAGTCAATAGTTTGGACAAACCTTTGTGATTTTGTTTTCCTACATTGTAAAACATTGCTGAAGGGATATAAAAAAATATGCAATAATCTCCTTTGAGCAGTTGATATCCTTACGTCTACTCCTTACGCTCTGTGAAGTCGTCATAACGCCTCTAATCTGAGGTGCTTTTAATTGGTCATTTTTGCGGCTGGTAACCCTAAATGAACTTCTCCTCTCCAGAAGAGATAAGTGTTGGTCTTGCTTTCCAGGGAAGGCCTTCATGAGTTTCATCATGGTGCTTGATGGATTTTGCAAATGCACTTGACAATACTGTTCTTGCAAGAAATATACTAGAACACCTGAACTTTGTGTCTTAAAATAACACTTGACTGTTGTTGTTACTTAATTATGTAATATCATATGTGTTATTTCATAATTTTGAAAAAAAAAATAATCCAGAATTGTTCTATAATATAGAAAATAAATCCTAACCCGTGTCCAAACTTTTGACTGGTACTATTTATTTTCTGTGATTTACTTTTTTGGTACTTTTGTTGTTTGAGAATAATCCCTAATACCCATCACTGTAATCCGTTTTTGCTACATTTGCTTTATGTTTATCATATCAGTTTGCATCAGCTAGCTATTAGCATTCAACCAGTTGGTAACGTATACAGAATTACACTCATGCTGTCTAACATTAGAATGCTTAGCCCTAGGTAATGTTTTCCCGCATTCCTTCGTTCCTTGGTGAAAGAGGCGCTCATTTACCATCAGTCACTAAAATCAGTGTGTGATTTGCACCAGACATCTTTTCCCCTTTTTTAATCTTCAATCTTTCCATTATTTATTTAATATGTAAAGAATTTAAGAATGTACTTTTACCAGATGCTAAAATTCTTTGTACCTTTACTTTCTCTGCAATGAGACAATGCATTATCATTCGCTATTTCATTAACATTTTCTATTTCCTTCAGCTCCTAGTATCCAGTATTATTATTGTCTAACTGATCTTTCATCAATACATCAATCTCAGGACTTGTTGGCTTGGAATGTATAGAGCAATGTCTCTACTGTATGATTAGCTGACATTTATACCTGTAATAGAGCATTATTGTTACACCCAGGCCACTAGTGTGAGTGACTTGGCAGATGTAAAGACTATGCACAAGTGTTATTAAGACCAGTGGGCTCATTAAACACTGTTATTTATGTTATGATCCTCTCTCAGGGAGACATATCAAATCTCCTGCGCCATGTGACCATCCGTTAATTGCTAACATAATAACAGCTGCATGTTTTACTCAGCCAGGCGAGGGATATGTGGGATCAGGATGCTCCCCGGCGCAACAAAACTGACTGACACTTTATATCAGATCGGCATCCAGGAGTACAATTCTGCAAATTCTAAATCATATGAACATGCAAGATAGTCTTTAAGGGAAGTGTCATTCTGTAGTGTCGTTCTTCTTCTTCTTCTTCACTTAATTTCACATGGAGTGATGAATTTCTCAATAACACCACCCAAACCGATGCAATGATATGTCTGCAAAAAAGCTGGATGGGACAAAAAACAAACCAATGCATTATTGGAAATGCAAATATGCAGTTTAATAAAGCTTAAACCTTTAGTCCTTGTGAAGTGATATTCCTAAATGGACAGAATTGTGCTGTTGTATTTGACTACATGCATCCATGGAAAACTAAGACAAATTAATTGTAATTACAATTAATTAAAGTTAATTAATTACTTAAACAATAAATTAATGTAATTTAATTAATTAATTAAATCTAATTGCAAAAAGATGTGTAAGTATTGACAGAAATGGCAAAATATGTGATATATATTGGTGTTTTGAATAAAAAATTAAAAAGAGATTTTGCATACAGAATTTTAATGTGTGGATAAGAAAAAACATGGAAATACAAGCATTAATCTCAGTTCTGTTTACATGAACGTATTTATCAAGCTTGGCTAGTGATTTTAATTACATAATGCAATTGTTAAAACTCCATTATCTATTTTAATGAATGTGGATACTGGCTATGCTGTTTACACAATAAAAAAGTTCAACCTGGCAGCTGCTAACTATATAGACCGACCTGCAGCTGGAGAGGTAAGGTAAATTTAGCTAAGTTGATTCTAGTTTTTCTACTGAGGTCATTATCAAGATAAAATACTGTGTAATTAAACGTAGCAATTAGTTTAACCAGCTAGTTAGCTACTGTTATGATAAATATTAGCCATAATGCTTTGTGCTGAAATGGCACTCTATCCAGTGTGTTTCCACCTCATGTCTAGCGCTCTTCAGGCCTAAATCACACACAACTCTGACCAGGAGATAACAGTGAAGATGAATAACTAAATTGCTACATTGACTAGATAAACCAAACATTTCTGTGTGCAACAATGAGATGACACTATTTGTCAACAAGGAATCAATTCACATTTAACATTTAACAATCAACTTTTTAAAAAAATCCTTTTTACATATGTTTAGACGTGAATGTAATTGCATTTTACATGTAAATAAGTGCTTAAATATAACTACACAGTTCATTTCACAAGATCAACATTTTGCATCTATTGAGACAATTTTTACCTTTATAGGACTATGCTTGTTTTTTTTTTTTACTCATGGATGTTACTTGGTCTAATTGTTTATAAAAAAAAACCTCTATTCAATAAATAAATAAATAAATAATAACAATAAATAAAATAATAACAATAAATAAAACACCATGTTTCATTTATATATTCATTCATTCATTCATTTTCAGCAGCATTAGGGCTGAGAGTGTGTCATGTGTTTATATAAAATTCATTACAAAGTAAACGAAATGCTCAAACACACTAACACACAACCACACAGCGCTGTGTGAACAGCAATAATAATAATCATAATCATTTGTCATTATTTAAAACATCTTACTAATTTTAAACAGTGGAAAATATCCTAATCCTAAATATCAATTTTTTTTTTAATGATATGAGTTTGATTTACTTTATCACGGATCACAAATTTAAGTGTCAATGCCAAATAATTCCTCTTCTAAGCAATATCTAAGGCATGACTAAAATCAGTTCCATTCCATTCAATTCAATTTTATTCGTATAGCGTTTCACCAATGGTCATTGTTACAAAGCAGCTTTCCAGAATTTTAAATTTATGGAAATAAATTAGAACATGCACGGAAAAAAACTCAGATCGTTCCTGATAAGCAAGCCAAGGGTGAGGGTGACCAGGAAAAACAATGACAATAGGAAGAAACATTGAGAGGAGCCAGACTCGACAGGGAACCCGTCCTCATTTGGGTGATATCAGATCTAAATGTGATCTTTCCTAGTGCCACTGTCATCACAGACTCTTAAGGGAGCGGTATGGAGAAGACTGTGGTTTAGGCACATGGCTGCAGCTTGTCCTTTTGCTTTTATGACTGCTAGTGGCAGGAGTGAGAATGATGATTCAGTGGGAAGTTGGTGGTGTGGGATAGTTTTGTTGTCACCGGCCTGGGTGGGCGAGACGGGCCCTGACTGAGTGGATTTAGTCCAGAGACAAACCAGCCCTTTGTTCAGCATCAAAGGAGACACAAGAAGGAGCAGCGCAGAGCTGGTTTTACAGTGTACAGTCAAACTCCGGTTTCACAGGTCTTAGACTAGTCTCATCAGCCATCGACTAAAAACCCAGCAGCTATTAAACTGGAGACATGCTCTTAGCCATTGTTTGATTTTTCACTCTTTGATGGCTTATTTTTGCTGTTTGTGCTGTGATGCAGTAACAGTGTGTGTGTGTGTGTGTGTGTGTGTGTGTGTGTGTGTGTGTGTGTGTGTGTGTGTGTGTGTGTGTGTGTGTGTGTGTGTGTGTGTGTGTGTGTGTGTGTGTGTGTGTGTGTGTGTGTGTGTGTGTGTGTGTGTGTGTGTGTGTGTGTGTGTGTGCTTGTTTAACATCTTGGTGGAGACAAAATTCCTCCACGAGGATAGAGATTTCTGAAAGTGTTGACCTTGTAGCGATCTTTGGCTGGTGACCACAAGAAGAAATACTTTATCATAAAACTGCTTTTTTAAAATGTAAAAGACCCTTAATGGAAGTTAAGCTTAGGGTTAGACGTAGGTGCAGTATAGCATAAATTCAAATGTCTTTCAATAATATTAAGTCAAACGTGTCTGAATCTGTGTGTGTTCGTGTGTGTGAATGAGTCTGTGATGGCAGCCCATGTCAGAGAAAATAGATGCTGTGATAAGTGATAAGGGAAAGTGAGTGAGTAAATATACGTCTGTGTGTACTGTCATGGTGGCCGTTTGTCTTATCATGGTATGTACGTTTACCTCTTTCAGCTCCTACAAGGTACATGGTAAACAGATCTGACCAGCCGAGGCCATAAAGACAATAAAGGTGAAGAAACACACATACAAATGCAAACAAAGACCGTTGTAACTGAGCCACAACCTCTGACCCTTTGACTACCTGACCCTGGCTAAGCCTTCTTCAGGGGAATGAGAGATCACGGTCTTCTTTAGACAGAAAATAAGTGCATGTATATTATTTGGTTGGTTATATTTATCTAGTGATAATCATTATTAACAACAACAAAAGAACACAAAATATGGATTTCAGATGGTGGCATCATGAAAAAAAAAAAGATTCTGATTGTCTTAAAACTACAAAACGCTGGTTTGATGAGCTTGGTTTGTTATGGGTCTAAAACCTTTGCTGTAGACAGGTGATATGTTGGCAGGAGGCTTATAGAGGAGACTTGTTGGACATCATTACAGACACTCTGCATCAGAGTCATGTTACTGTTACACAGAGAAGATGATCTGTGTGTAGACATGCTGGGATCTACTATCACACTGGAAACCACAGGTTCATTTACAAGCTGTGAGTTATTGCATGGTGGCAGGAAGGACAAACAGATCAACGGGGGTTTGGAAGCCTGATCTGGGTTGAGGAGTGATCGTGGCATTACGGGATGAGGGAAGGGTGTGTTTGAGCAGAAGAGCCAGTATGGTCTTGGCACCTCTGACCCTCTAGCCCGCTACATCTTTATTTCATGGCTGACAGAGCACATGCCAACGCCACATATGGAATTCTGCCTGCACCTGATTTATGGCTCTCAGCTGCTCCAGCCACTCCAGCTGCCAGCTGCACATCACATGGAGCTCTTAGAGGAGAAGAGTGAAGTAGAAGAGTGGAGTGAAAAGGGAGGAGTAGTCGAGGTAAGGGAGAAGACAAAGACATGTGAGTGGATGGTATAAAATAAGAAACAAGGCCTGTAGAGATATATTTTTTTAAATGTTTAAAAAGGCAAACTCTACACAGAGAAAGAGAGAGAGAGAGAGAGAGAGAGAGAGAGAGAGAGAGAGAGAACCCAGTGGTTAAGAAAGTCATCTAAATGCAGCACCCATGCTCGCCATTGATCTGAGCCCCGCTAGAGAAAGCAAAATGTTTGGCTTATTTTAGCCAATTAGCTGTGAGAGAGCCTATTGTGTGCGCACTATTGAGCAGTGCTCTGCTGAAAGTGCTTATTGTTGGCACGCTCAATGAGGGATCAATGGCATGCCTGTGATTGGATTAGCCAGGTAATCGATTCAGTGCACTAATATATTAACAGGGTAATTACCACTCTCTCTGAGGAAGGGCAATGTGCCATCATGTTATACGGTTTAACTGTAGGAGATACAATCAACACTTTCTGCTTGACATGTGTATATATGAGCAATACTGCTGAGTTGACATGAGGCGTACTATCCTAGCTGCAGATTGATATAATATGCTGTGCTCATTGCAATAAAATGATTGCTCAGTGGTTCTTGCATTAAGGAGATGCTTGAGCTCTAGCATGATGCAGAAATTAAGCAATGGAGATGAAGAAAAAAATACTTTAAATAGATCTTAATTTTAATATTCTCCTGGTTTCTTTCTATATTTACCTCATATTGCGTGAGGAACCACAGGACAGAACATGTCATGAAAAGCAAAGAGGCCTGACTGCAGACTGAACATCTTATACCCCAGTGAGAGCTCAAAGCATCTTCCATAAATTGTCAAAATCAAACTGTGGAACGGAAAATATTAATCAAAACGCACCACACACATACATTGTTTTCATATTTGTGTCTGTTAGGGGAAAAAAAAACAAGCTGGAGGCATATTTCACATTTTGACTGTCCAAGTTGTTGGATAAACATATTTATTTTTACATTTTATTACTGATTTTATGTACTAAATGATTTTGAAATGGCTGCTGTAACAATATAATTACCCTTAGGGAATAATAAAGTACTTTATCTATCTATCTATCTAGGGGTTCAAGTTTGAATTTCATTTCTGTTATGTGTGTGTGGAGTTTGTATATTTGTCGAATGTTTGCATGTTGGTGGATTTCCCCTGGGTTCTCTGGTTTTCTCCTACAGTATGGAACAGCATTTCCATATTGCCTGTTGTGTGTAAGTGTGTGTTTGTGTTTTGCAATTGGTTGGCACCCCATCCAGGGTTTACCATGCCTGGTGCCCCAGGTTTCCTAGGATATGCTCCAGGCCCCCAGGAGTGTACACAACATAAGCGGTATACTGTATGTATAGAATGGATAGATAACTAACTAAATAATTTGCTCAAAATAAAACAATCCAAGCACCAGAGATAATTTAATATTTCCTTTCCATATACAGTAGAGGGACAGTTAAGACAGGTAAAAACTATTTAAATATGTTTTTTAAAAAGTTACATCTTTGTGCACCATTTGAAGAAAAACTGACATGCATGATGTTTTCATCAATACATGAGTTATATGAAATAAAATACATCTATTTATTATATGTCATCTACTGTAATATGGTAAACAGAAAAAAAGAATAATGAAACTATTAACATGTTATTATTATTAACATTATTTATATGTGTTCAGTTTTGCAGTGTCATATTTTAGCATGGTACAGTACCTCAACAGCACTATTTAATTATTTTCCCTAAACTTGATATTTTGACACTTTATATCAGGGTATACTGGGGTGAAACATCATTATTTTATCAGCACAAGCCATTACAGAAGGAATAAAAGAGGCCATTGTAGTGTCTCTTCTCTTCCACTAATTCAGTCGAGTGAGATTCTGAGCTAAGAGTGAGCTTCTCTGTTGTGTGTGTGTGTGTGTGTGTGTGTGTGTGTGTGTGTGTGTGTGTGTGTGTGTGTGTGTGTGTGTGTGTGTGTGTGTGTGTGTGTGTGTGTGTGTGCGTGTGTGCGTGTGTGTGTGTGTGTGTTTTAATTCAGCAAATCATTCTCAAACACTGTCACGTTTTGGAGCTTCAGCACTCCTGTTAACTGTTTAAAGGGACTTTGCTCCTTTGAAGAGCTGTGTCTTTTGTGTGGGGGTGGAGACTGGCTTAGCTGAACTGCTTTGTATTTTCTCTGGGCCTTGTGCTTTTGGCCACCATATGGGGAGAGAAAACAGCCATATAAGTACTTAAGCAAAGTTTATATTTGCCCAGGAATTTTCAGAGCTTTGCTTTACTTTAGTGGAAAAACAATAACCACGCAGACGGGATGCTGCGATTATAAGCACTTATGCAAAGTTCATATTAGCAATGGAAATTTTAACCTTGGCATGTCCACGTAGCTGTAGTCCTACATAAAGCTTGATGGTTTAGAAATCAACATTCCCCTCCTTGCAACCCCCTCATCTGCTTTGTGCTTCTGTGCTTCAACATTTGGAAACTTGTGTTTGATGCAGAGCTGGAGAAATGCTAAACCACAATGACTCTTCTCATCTCTTCCCCAGACTGCTATCTGTTTGTACTTTTTAAATTTAGGCATTACCCAGAAAACAAGTCATTCCACAAGTATGTTCAGGTGTAAAATTTCACAGCATAGATGTCGCTGATTTTTCATTTCCATCTAACTGCAGATGTAATCATATCACTGATATCCATGAATGATCTATTGTTTAAAAGAATCTCGAAATAAGTTTCATTCTGTGGATTTATTAAGTTCTAGTTTGTTATTCTCAACTATATTTCCTCTTGGCCTACAAATCTGCTGCTCTGTGATGGAGAACTCTGGTAGAAATAAATCATAATTTTGTGACATGTCTTAGAAAAAGCATCGATTATCCTAAAATTGGAATTGGAAAACACTGAATATAGATTTGGTGCTTTTAGTCATTCTAATGACCGTAATAGTAATGACTGAATTAAATATATCTGTCAAGTCAGAATTCTGCTGTTTAGCAGCACTGATGATACATTCAACATTTCCAAATAAAGCTGTTCACCTTAGATCCCTTTTTCCTAAAAAGTAAAAAAAATAAAAAAGAAATTCATTACATTGACAAGGATGCTCTCTGTGCTATCTACTATTATACATATTTATTAAAACATATTTGCTCTACTTATGTGAAATTATATATGTTCAACAAATTTCACATAAGTAGAGCAAATATGTTTTAGTAAATGTATACAATAGTAGATAGGAAATTGATATATTTCACACAGATGCAAGACATATAAAAATGTAAAACATAAAAACATATAAAAAAATTTTTTAGTCTTCTCAGGCTGTTTTATTTCTAGAGTATATAGGTTACAGCATAGATCAAGTAAAAAAAATAAATATAAATTATTTTATCATTCAAAAATAGAGTAACATTATCATTCAAATTATCATTTTATATTGTTCCCATTTTTTTCTGCAATTCTTACAGTTATTTTTTTATTGACTGTATCAAATTATTTAAGTTATTTTGTACACTGCACCTTTGTGTGTAATATTTAAAAAAGAAATTTTCCTGACTGAGACTGTAGTGATGAATTTGCATCAGGGGATTACTAGCAAATCTGCTCAAGCATGTTTATTTCCGAATATTAATGCTCCAAATAAAGTAATTCAGAACTTAAGGCACATTTGAAAATGACTAAAACATCAAAAGGTGACATAAAAAACATCTGACAGCAGTATATCTGTTACGCACTCAAAGGTCTGCTAGAAATGCTGGTGTTCTAGCATTTACTTTATAATAAGTAATGTCATAAGTCGAGGCGGATCCCCTTATTCTTTTCATATTATTTGTGGTAAAAGTGGTACAATTCTCTTCCAAGAAAACCTATTTATCAGATATTGTGGGCCTCCTGTTTTGATTTACTTAAACTGAAGTTTTTTTCTTATAATTTTGTTGATACTTAAGCCAATTAATTGTCTGCTTACATCATTAAGTTGCTTTGACAAGAGTGCCAGTGTAAACATGTGGCATGGTTTGAATGCGCAAACCTAATTTGAAAATAGAGGATATATTTTATACAATTGCAAGTTAACAACTGCTCATTGTGGTATTTATTTGTAGACAGATAAAATATGGACTGCTGAAGCATTTGCTGTACAAAATGTCCTATATGTATATTATTGGAGCTTTACACTATTTAAACAAGTGTGGAGGTGGGTGGGGTGGGGTGGGGTGGGGTGTTGTGAGGCGGGGCGGTGATTAGGGGGGTGTCGGCTTTCATGTCAGTGTACAAATTCTCATAGACGTATTCCTTTCACACCACGATCTCCCAATTCTCTACTATTATGTCCTCCAACATTAATGAGAGAAAAAAGCGCACATTATGGCCATTGATGCTTTTCAAATGAATGCTTGTTTTCTATGTTATGGACCATCTGTCTGGCACCAGACACAGAGAGCCACGGCCACGGCCATCCTCCCTCCCACATCCATCTATTCATGGGGCTTAACCAGGCGTGTGATGGGCCCAGAATACCAACTACTGGGTCTTCGGTGATCTTCACTGAGAGAGTGGGCCCTGAAAGTCTCATCTCCAAATCCTGCCCATGGAGGGACATCGAGACATGTTGCCACGGCGACTTGGGAGGTCAGAGGGCCCGCGTGAGAGGTGAAGGGGACACAAAGGGACGAGCAAGGGTCCATCTGGACGAGTGACCTGACATAATTAGATATTAATCCTGCACCAAAGTGTGTGTGTGTGTGTGTGTGTGTGTGTGTGTGTGTGTGTGTGTGTGTGTGTAGAGAGAG
Organism: Clarias fuscus; assembly: GCA_030347435.1. Taxonomy (NCBI): domain Eukaryota; kingdom Metazoa; phylum Chordata; class Actinopteri; order Siluriformes; family Clariidae; genus Clarias; species Clarias fuscus. The sequence goes on along the minus strand of CM059207.1, from coordinate 20,094,006 downwards.
AGAGAGAGTTAGGTACTTGGGGGGAATGTTGGGGGAGAGAAAGAGAGAGTGTCAGCGCTAAACGCTAAGCTGATTAGCCAGGCATGTGTTTGCTGTTGGGCTGAAGTGGGCTTGGTGCAGTGAGGCGTTGGATGAGTGTGTGTATGTGTGTAGGTGTGTGTGTGTGTGTGTGTGTGTGTGTGTGTGTGTGTGTGTGTGTGTGTGTGTGTGTGTGTGTGGCGGGGGTGAGCAGTGTCTTCGGTATCATCTGTCTACTTGTTTCAATTGACATTTGTTAAAGGGGAGCCCTGAAGAGACGGGTGACGGAAGACAGGGATGAAGAAGCAGAGAAGGAGTGACACTCTGAAATGCCAGGGCGGACAGATGGTGGCATGTGGCTGAGTAGGCTTTATGCCAACGTCGCACACAGATGTCTGACAATCACAATGTTCTTTAAGCAGGTACAAGACTTAAAAGTGGTGGCTGTGGCTGCCATCTGTGCCCTTAATTCAGCTCACTAATTGTAGTTATGCTATAAATGATCCATGTATCACCTCCTGCCTCATTTATCCACTCACTTCTACTACAAGTAGTTTTCATCAAAACATATTTACTTTTATAATTAGGCTGAGAATAAAGACTAGGGATGGAGTGTAGATGTCATTTCATGTGCCATAATAAGTTTATTAACACCATAGCAACGAGTCACACACAACTGTCTCTGATGAACTGGTTTAAGTGTCTTGATCCAATTTGATGACCCCAATGTTTGGGGAAAAATTTTAGAGGATCTCTTGTATAGCTACCAAAAGCAACAGGTTATAGGAACAAGCATTTGTCTGAAATGTCTGTTCAAATTAATTTAGCCGTTTGCTTGCTACGCTACATATCTGTAGGTGCTTCTACAGGTTACATTGACTTATTTACACTAACTGATATATTTCATTTATATACTGATATATTTCATATTATATTTATATAAATCAGGGAGATTTTAGCAACAAACAAAAAAAAAATCAATGAAAATACAGAAAGGAACCAACAGGTAGTGTGTGTAGGTGTGAAAAACGGAAGACATATCTGACAGTTTTGACCTTGTATTGATATATAGCAGGTTCCCATAAGGAACATTGCTTTTTTACCAAAAAATTCAATAAAAATGAAATAAATAAATAAAAATCAGACAAATATTTACTTTTGGTTATAGAGGTTAAAGCTTGGGTGTATAACACAGTATTAATTAGGTGCAATAATAATTGTGACTGTATTGTGAACAGTGTATGTGTGTATGTGTGTATGTGTGTGTGTTATCTGTTAGTGTGCTTTTTGGTACCTCACGTAGTGCAATGAGGTTTAATTTTCATAAGGAAAACAGCCACAGGCGTCACTGCGGAACAATAGCGAGCCTGTTACAGGGAGCAAGAGCCAAGTTAAGCGCTCTCAGCTGTGCTTACAGTGTCAACCTGTTTACCCGCACATTCACACTTGCAGCCCGCGAGCCTCTGTATTTATCTTCGAGGTGTGAAATTTCACTTCTACTTGTTACTCCACATAAACCTTGTACTTAACAGAGACAATGATTTTTATTACAGGCTGTGGTAGGGGTGTGTTTTTCCGTCAATGAGGTTGATGGAGAGGTGTGCACTGAAATAGAGTGAAGTCTCTTTGAGAGACAGCTTCAAGTTTTTTTTTAGGATGCTCATGACAGAGACAAAACAGAGAGAGATGAAAGAGTGATGGAAGCGTCAATTTGCATACAATGGTGTTTTTGAATGTTTTTTTTTTTCCTTTTTCAGAAAGTAAGAGCTAAATCGAATTACATACTTTTTTTTTTTTGATAAAATGCACAGAATTACTAATTACATCATTGCATGCCACAGGCTGTTATACAGTGCTGCTGTTTTTTACTGAACAGTGTGTAGAAGAGTCAGAGGAGGTGTTTCTTTCATAGTACGAGTGCCTGCCAGCTGTACTCCTTCTTTACTCACATTAACACTCAGCTTGACTCCATGCCTGGAAGGCATTAGACTTTTAGTAAGTCTCACCTCACCCACTGCAACACTTTCAGCTGGGACTGAAGAAAAAAGGGCACAAAGACAGAAAGAAAGCAATCTTCACTATTCTGAACAGTGCATTCTTGTCACAGTATAAAATTCTAAAAAGTATTGCATGTAGTACGTGGAAGAGGTGAGGAAAAAATCTTAACATGAGGCAACCCCCCTAATACCACCACCGAAATACACCACATGCAAAGTCAAATTTGAAACGAAATGTGTTCGCTGGTCCAGCACATGCAAGCACTTCCAGCTGTGTGCATTTATTGCACTTAAATGCAAATGATTTACATTTCACCCACAATGTCTGGGCAGACGACTGTGCTGCGGTTTTAACATGGTTTAGGAAAAATCCAGTGGGAGTAATTTGAAGAGAGTGGGCACCAAATGATTAATCACATAATTAATTGAAGAGAATGCAGTCCTCTTCTTTCTCTCCAGTTCTAAGAAAAAGTAAAGGACAGTTGGGTTGGACTAATTATAGTTTTAGTGGTAGTGTATAAATTAGTTTAGTATTCATTTACACCTGAGCTAACTGTGTAGCTTAATGATGTTGGAAGTGGATACATTTAGATCTCAATTAATTTTTTATTCTATTCTTGCCAAAATAAAAAGTTAATTGAAATGATTATTTAAAATATTTTAGATTAGGTTGTATCAGATATCTTTTTAAAATCCTGCCCACATATATCTTAAACACATGTACAGAGGCAGTTATTTATTTTGTAGTGATCATTCTTAAAGAAATAACTTCCTAAAAATCCTAATGGTTATTATCCTGGACGGTGCTATCTGATCATTATAGTCGGCGTTTCTCTTCCAGAATTGTTCCCCTTCATTCTTTCTAAAAAATCTCTAGTTTAAAGATTTAAAAAGTTGAAAATGATCGGGTCTAAGTAGTGGCGTGTGATTTTTGACTCATGCACATATAGAGCTAAGACTCCAGCACTGCATATCACTTCAGGATTAATCCAGATTTTCATTTCGCTCCATCCATTTTGAAAATGCTCCAAAAAAGTAGGTGCAACAATTATAATAAATTGCCGTATGCTTCGGCTTCATTATAAGCCAATAAATCAAGAAGGTGTTTTTTTGTTTGTTTCATTTTGCTCCTCTATTGTTTATGCCCTGAAATACAACTCTCATTTCAAAGTTAGGTTAATGAGGAAGAGTGCGCATGAGAGATAATGGCATTTGACTGATTATGATGCCCAGTGCTCTTGATAAAGCCTTTCAGCCCGCCTGCACGTTCCATGCTAAACAACTGAGTTTGCCAAAGCCGTCTGATTACCACAAGAGTTGAATATTTAAGGTAGGCCATTGCAGACAATTTCATGTCAGTAAGAAAACACACACACACACACACACTTCTCAACATGACATTAACACTTTCTATTACTTAGTTGGATATTTCAATGAATAATTATAATCACTCAATGTGATCATTTCTTTATTTAGTTTCTATTAATTAATAGTAAAGAGCCTCCATATGTTTTTGTGTGTAAAAAAAAAAAAAGCATGTGGTGTTTAAGTTCAAAGAAAGTTTCAATAAATAAAAACACATTATGCCAACATTTTCCAAGGCTGATGGAGGAGCTTTTCATCTTCCTCAGGGGCCAGTGTCAATTCGTTGTTTCAGAACATGTGCCTTAACCCTTGCGGTTCTCCCACACACAGCAGAATCAAAGTTAGTTCAACATGAGGCGAAGCCCCTATTCATCTCTCATAACTACTACCAGACCAGACACACACCAGGACACTGTATGCAAAATGCAGAAATATTAGAAAATAACCAGTTGATGTCACTAGTAGCATGGCCATTGTTCATATGTGATCACTACAAATAGCAGTAGGATGCAGTTTATTAGTTGTCGGTTCAGTGTGAATTGATGTGTGGGCAAACATGTTATCATGATTCCTGCCTAACACCAACAATGAGACAAAGGTTTATATGGACAAGATGGACAGCATTATCATCGGTTCTCGGTGTATGAACCAACATTGATTCTAGCTCTTCTAGAATTTGTCCAATCATTGCACGCTGAGTCACAATGAGGAAGAAATTTATTTGAATAATCATATTAATGAGTTAAGAGTTTTGAATTAATCACAAGCCTTAAAATGTTGACAGCCCTAATGTATACAGATTCACTAGAAAATAAGATACATTCATTCTGGGAGTTTTGAGAAAAATAAGTTATTGAAAAGGTGCAAAAAGGATTTTAAAAAACTTGTAGCAAATAAAGGGTTTTAAAAAGCACAAATAGCAAACTATGGGGTCATAGTTGTTGTGGTCATATCAGTGTAAATGCTTTGTGTATTATGTTGCAAAATGCTATACCTCCACACCCCACAGTTTTGTCATGAATGATATTAACCTCTTGAGACCAAAATGTCCTCATAAGAGGACACAACAATATTTTCCAGATATATTGTCTATACAGCCGCATTTCTCATATGAAGATCATATAATTATTTTGCTAAACATTTTCTTGTGTGAAGACATTGATTTAGTTCATAGATATCAGGTTCTAAAAACAGAAACAGTAAGGGGAAATTGCAGTACAGTATATGCAATAGTTCAGGTCTCAGGAGTTTAATATGCAACTTTTTATCAATAATATGTAGGTTGAGTAACTGACTGTAAACATTCATTGCCTTTGCTTCAACATTCGTCAACAATCCATCAAATGCATTTAGCTCATTTACAGCAGCTGCTATTTTGCACAGCCGGTAAAATCTTTTAACTGATGCCATGACAGAAAGAACTAATATGATTGTCTCTTTCTGAATGCTTTGTGTTTTGCTTTGTAATTTGGTCATTGCTTGTGGTGTTTTGCCAAAATCATGGAAGTGAAAATCTTTAAGTATTGCTTGTTGTGTTTAATAATCCAACACATTCTTCATACCTATAACACATTTTTTTATTATTGTTTATATGTATTCCTTAATCAATAATTAATTTTTAAAAATATATTGTAGGTAACCTGGTGGATACGAGGAATATAATTTGCAATTATTAAACACAACAAACACTATCTAACTGATAAGAATAGAATAAAATAAAATATAAACATATAATGGGTATGTTTCTTAATAAATGCTTTGTGTAAAAATGAGTTAAGTATGTCCTTCCCATACAAGCATTTTAGCCAATGCTGTTATGAGGCTGCATTGTGAAATAAAAGGTACATGCACTTTAGATGTGAACATATGCTTTTCAAACATGATGTGAGCGATAAGGGATCGTGTAAAAAGAAAAGTGCATTACTCCATTCACACCCCAAAATGCATGAACTCAAGTAAACACTCATCATGTGAACATTATTTGATGATGTGAAAAAGAATAAAATTTTAGATGTGAGTCATATGTAAAGAATGTAAGCATATAAGTTATTAAATTGCCAAAATAAATAAATGGTGTGATGAGTTACAGGTGTGCAAAATCAAATCGCACACACTATACAGTATGTGAAGCATTAACACATGAAAATAAATGATAAAAAGAAATCACAAAAGAAACATCCTCTACATAAACACGTGTTAAAAGTGTTAACAAAAGTGTTAAAATCGTAAGAACTCATTTAAACATTGTTTTTAATACAAAACACATTTCACATGTGAATCAGCTGACTGATCTGTAAAGCATTTTTTTTAAACGCTTAAATGGAGTAGTTAAAAAAACCTCTAAAAATGTTATTTAATTTGGTAGTAATTTCAAGTAGAATTCTGTACATTAATTTCAACACTCTGCATGTCTTCCCTGCTTCTGTCTAGCCAAAACAAATACGCAAAAACACACACAACGAAAAATTGTTGCACCAGGGAGGCAGATCAGCCGATGCAGGTGGAGAGAAACGGATTAAACCTATGAGTGACAGCTCTCATCTCCACATAGCAAGTAGTCTGAACCTGGGTTTACAGGGATTATAATGAAACCAAACTATTTATACAACCTATCGAACTCCATATGTGCATCTGTCACAGCGCTTTAATCAGCATAGAACTGGTTCTAAATCTATATGTTCAGATATGCTGGAGGAATCGTTTAAGGAATCTTGTGCAGGGATGTGAATTTTGTGATACATCCTATTACTCCGGTAATTTATATTCTATGGCAGGCAATGTAAAAGGGCTCGTAAACATTTATGTTACATGGCATGAACTGTTGTAAAAAAGCAGCATTCTGATCTTAATTCTATAAAATGAATAAAGAAGAAAGATTTATTAGTGCACATTCTTACTGCTGTAATATGTTCTTTGCTGTTTTGCTTCAATTCGTTTAGCTTGGGCTTTGCAGCTGCAGCATGCTCCAATGCATAATTTGTTGAGGTATATTATGGGATATGGCCTAGTCTTCTGGGGGGCAACTATGGCTATGAATCTGGATAGGGGAAATCCCACTGCATCGATTTTACTATGGCTCAAGATTTTTTTTTGATTAACACACATTCTTTGGAAGAATAAAACATTCCAGCACATCAGGCTCCAGTTTTGTACACATCTATCATCAATATAAGTGTGGTGAATGTCAGAGTAACGCAATTTGACCGTGAGAAAACAATTCTGTCATATATCGATTGCATTTAAAAATCATTTTCTAAGCCAAGACAAGACACCATAAACAAATCCGAGCTCGAAGTAAAGGTGGATGGTTAGAGCTAAAGGACAGCATCATGGGATGTGCCATTGATCTTCTTTTTTCCTCCTCTCTGAACCTTAGGTCACAAGTCAGACATGATTTATTGAGTTCTGACCTACTCATCCGCTAGGTCTGCTATGCCCTTTTGGACTAAAGCCAGCCGTTTCAAAGGACCTGCGCAGCCATGGTGGCGACACTGGCTTGGTCTATGTGGTCACTCAGGACGAGGTCAAAAGGTCAAAGTGCAGGACAGTGAAACATGGGCTGTTGATGTAAGAGGCTGAAAAAAATATATATATATATATATATATATATATATATATATATATATATATATATATATATATATATATATATATATATATATATATATATATAAAAAACTCCCTTCTGTAAATTTCTGATTCATTCTACTTGTATCGACTAAAGGATATCATATTTAAAAGGAATTTAATCATTGATGTAGTCACTTAATTTGATTATTTACACTGGAATCGAGTCAATTTAATATAATCTGCATATAGGTTGCTTATTTTTCAAGGAATATGTATATGATTTTAAATCATGAAAAATACTTTCTTTTTATAATCACTTCATACGTGCAATAATTAAATAGCTGTTTTTTTTTTTTGCAAATGCCGCTCATATTCTTTCATGTCATGGACTTTCCCTGGTCAGAGAATATAAATGTGACAGGAAGATTATCAATGCTTTAAAGTCGAAAAGACAATAGAAAATATTTTTCAACAATATTTGGACACAGAATCGTGAAAATCAGCCAGCCCGTTTATCAATTCAATGTGGTCTGTACTGTTGCTATGGTGATCTAGTCCATACTTACCACATGGTGGACTAAACGCACGTGAAAAGATTAGGTAAACCTTACATTTAATTGTCTCTGATTTGGTTAGAAAATATTTCTTTGCAGATGTTACTAAAACAATGTTATAATTGGAATACAATTTAAATGAAAATAGAGGAAGAGCAACTTAATCACTTAAATCTAGTTATCATTAAATCTTGGTTATGATTTATGTATAAAGAAAATAAAGGATATGCATGGAAGTGCTTAGTCAAGTGCCTAAAGTCAAGTGCCTAAAGGATATACATTAAAATTACTTTAAATAAGAAAAAAAACTCCTATGAGTTGGAGTAAGGAAGTGACAATAGAAAATCTTATGTGTCTAGATTTATACTTTTTTTAGTGTGGATGTGCATGTGTGTACTGCTGCTGCCCTTGTGGCTCTCTTGGACCAGAAAACCAAGGGACAGCGATGTTTATGAAAAAAAAAAAAAAGAACTCTGAGCTGTCCAGCACCATGCTAAATGAGACGCGTGACTCATCAGATGAAACAGGGGATTAGGTGGTAATGATCTGGCAAATGGTTTTGAAATTGTAATTATCTTCCCTGTGCTGTTGTGCTTAGACTTAGTGTGTGGGTGGGGGACATGGGGGGGGGGGGGATGAATGAGAGAGACAGAGAGACAGAGAGAGATATGAAGGTTAAAATGTAAAGCATTTTATCTAAGCAAGTGGTTCTTACCTAAAAAAAAAAAAAAACTATCTGAAAGTTCCGTGTATGGAGTGGTGTTATCAGAATGGTCTCGATGAATATAGCAGGCTTCGTCATTGAGCCATTGATCTTCACTAAGTGTAGACAAAGAGGATGCTGAGCAAAGATTGCTCTTGCTCTGCTCTCTCTAGCGTAAACACTTGACCTGACCAATCACTATGTTACCTGTGCTACTCCCCTCATCAGTGCTTGAGCACTTTAGAATGTGCTAAAGAAGAGCCTCAGAAAGCCCTCTAAAGCCTCCCAGGTGTATTATATTTCAAATATGGCACAACACTGCGAAGTAATGCATATTCATTATCTCACTGGCCATTCTATTCAAGTCCGGGCACAACAGCACACTTTAAAACACTCACAAATAAATAACATTCAGATGGTTATCTGTAGAAGGTTGTTACTTTTGGTGAAGAAATGATCTGAGCTCTTATGTCTGCTCCTTTTTCACATATCATTTGCCTTATACTTACTCCCATCTTCAGTGGTATATCATGGTTAAGTCAGCAGTGCAGCAATCCTAGAAATCCCTTCTCATAGCAATTGCAGAAATCTCACATTCTCAGAAGCAATGATTCCCAAAATGAGTTAGCTAAGAAGAGGATTTAAAAATCAACTCATGCATGAAATGAAGTGTTGCTTTATATTAATGGTTGACTGCCACCTCATGCATAGTCTTAAACTGCAAGTAGACTGCAAATTGGAGAACTACTACCATCTTGTGGATGGCTGGCTAAAAACAATATTTGTGTGTCAATGCAAAACTGCCCAGTGTCCCGCAAAATATGTTTGGACATTTATGAAGCATGTATGTATTATTTAAGTGGAGTTTGATCAGGTTGGTGAAGACTTGGTCTAGTTTTGGTCTCCCTAACTTTTTGCTGAGAACAGGTGCTTCTCTCATCATTGCTCGTTCCTCTTCATTAATGCCCAGTGGAGCATTCATGAAATAAAACAAGTGTGTCTGTAGGTGTGTGAATATAAAATCCTATAATAATAATAATAATAATAATAATAATAATAATAATAATAATAATAATAATATTATTATTATTATTATTCATAATAATATATTTTTTCACAGGTTGATTTTTTTATTTAAAAAAATTAACAGGGAACTTGAGTAGTTTAATATACGCTATGTCCTACATCAAGCTACTCACCAGGGTGTACACACAAATGCACAATTCTATTACCAGTGTATTATGAGATAAAATGACATTTCATTTGTTATGTAAATTGACCATGTAAGTGTATTAGTGCATATGTAAGTAAATTGGCCAGCTTTAGTGCCTTGCAATAAAATTTTATAAATTTTATATTTTTTTTATAAAAGATATACTTAGACTTTGACCTGAAACACATTCACCTCTCTCTCTCTAAGAACATGATTCTATAAACAAATTTATAAAAATTAAAATTAAATTAATAAAAAATGCTCTTCCCCCTGTATATCAATCAACAATGCATTTACTAACAATCAAAGAGGTACTGTATTAGCTTTATACATAATGGCGTCTCTTAGACTTTATGGTACAGTAATTCTTGCAATAATGCAGTCAATGTGATTCTGATAACTGGTACATGGAGTATACAGTTGTACAACATATCACATACTGTAGCAGTCAAATGTTTTCAAAACACTACTTTGTAGAACAATACTTTATTTATTTATTTATTTAAACTGTGAAATATCACATTTTGCATTAGATAATTAAGTAGCAACAACAGCAATCAATTCATTGATTGTTCTACATTGTTTTACAATGTAGAAAGAAACAAAAATCAGGAAAGGCCATAGTCCAAACGTTTGACTTGTACTGTACAGTATATAATTATAGTGAAACAAGTATAAAATGAAACAATTGAATATCTACAAATGTAATATTTAAATGCTTCAACTATTGCACTTGAATTGTAAATCCATTTCAATAAAGACTTTTACATTGACATTTCTCTTAAAGGCTTTCTTTCCCAGATCTTACTGGTGACACTAAGCAGATTAGCCATGAAAAAAGCCCCATACCTGAACCTCTAAATGTCCCCTCCACCGACTCATGAAAGTACTATTCACATGCCATAGTGGGTGACTTTTAATTAAAATGTGACTCTGCAACTAGAATGATAATTAACCTCACACTGATAATCTTCTAGAAACTAACAAAAACAGAGTATGAGTAAAATCTGGAATTCTGTATGGATGAATTACATCATAATGAATTGAGGCATATGAGATGTGATTTAATGGAATAAGAAATGGAAAAGAAGAGAAATATGAAGATGGAGGATGAGAGATGTGATCAGTCTCTGCTTTCACCTTTGATTGAAGGTCAGGCCATTTTACTTTAACATTGATGTTAAAATGTTGATTATCAAATGTAAATTTAATAGTAGTAAATCTATGAATGGGCCCCAGTAAACATTAGCATCTAACTTTTTTCTGGTTAAGAATTTTTCCAGTCCAAGTCCTGGAGTAGTCTTATGCAATACTGCACATCCACATGTTTTTCAGTCAGTTCATTAGGCTTATGGAACAGAACTTCACAACACTGAATTACAGGAAATAAGGAACTGCCAGTTGTGCTGAAACATAACAAGGCTAACACCTTACAGGATAAGACATGTGGTGAAACATTTTCATTAACATTTGACTGCACATTTGTTTTACAGATGTTTTTTTTTTCTCCACAGAAAAGATGAATAATGAAATCAATGTGCAAATCCATCGCAGGGCACACACACTACAGGCAATTTTGGAAAAGCAATTAGCGTGATCTGCATGTCTTTGGACTGTGGGAGGAAACCCACTAAGCACGGGGAGAACAAGCAAACTACATACTGTACACACTGAGACGGGAATCAAAACTGCCCAGGAATTTTATCCGGACCTAAAGGTGCAAGGCAACAGTGCTAACCACTAAGCCACTGTGCCGCCTCTAATCAAGTCACTTTGAACTTTCTTATTTCTTATTTCACTTTAGACACATCAGTGGTTTCGTAGTGCAACATACCTACAACAATGTAGAATACGCACACAGAACTACGTACTGCAAATTATATCCAGAGTTACTGTTTTGGTTTGTCTTTCTTAGCAGTGAATTTTTAATGTAGATGTCAAAAAATATAAAGGGTGGATTCTGCACAATATTGTGAGAACAGCTGACTTCGTTCACTTGTTGTCAGTAATCTTATAGGATTTTTTAAATTATATAATGGAACTGCTAATCCAAATTGTTATAACACCACTCTTAGGCAGCCTTAAAATCACTCTATTAGTGAAGTTTATTACTGGCTAGACTTTATTTAACTTGGCAGTTGACTGACTTAACTATACTTTAACTGAGCACCCAAAATAAAGTTTTTATAGACACAGAATTACCAGTATTATTAGTGTTTGCATACAAAATTAAAGATTTATATAAGAACTAAGTATTTGCTTTTTGCGATTCAAGTGCAATAGTTGCAACATTTAAATATTTGATAAATAAAGGTATTTACTTCTTCTTCTTCTACTACTACAATTATATATGTGATATAGCCTATATTATAAATGTACGCTTCATGTACCAGTAGTAGAACACATTGGCTGTATTGCAAGAATTATGGTACCATAAATGCTGACAGAAGTCATAGGTATGAAGCAAATACCACTTTTATTTTTGGTAAATGAATTGTTGATTAGCTTTTCAGGAACGCTGCTGCTTTTTAAGTGATTTTTATGAGGTATAACTCTATTTACAGCACAGTGCCTCCTTGCATGAGTTTGCAAGTTCTCCCCGTGCTCGGTGAGCGTGCTCTTTATATCATCTGTTTTACTAGAGGGCGCGTGACCATGGGTCATGTCGTCATATTCATGCGACTTTTATTTTTAAATAATGACGCGAGATTTGTGCGTCCATGATTAGCCGGTGCTAGGCGTTTTAAAATTATATACGAGTGTTCGCACAACAGGTTAGTGTGTGTGTACTCAGGGTTTAGTGTAGCTGCCGGTCTGACAGAATAGCCGAGTGGATTTAAGTGTTCAGAATGGTCGCTGTACGCGGGGGAAATGCTCCAACTCTTCTGGCTTTGAGGAAGAAACATTTCCTCATTCTCAACTTGACAATTCCGCTCGAGTAGAGTTGTTGTTGTTGTTGTTGTTGTTGTTGTTGCTGTTGCTGCCTACTGGGAAGTACAAAATTTGTAACTGCAGCGTTTCTCCTGAGTGTGAGCTGTGTTAGAGGAGCAGAGATGCTGAACGTGCCCTCGCAGTCTTTCCCCGCAGTCAGCTCTCAGCAGCGCGTCTCTGCGGCCGGACAGCCCAGGAACAAGGTCTGCATCTTTTACTGTAATCAGTCTCATGACTCTTTACTACATTATTAACATGTGCCTAATAATGTGGCTCCTAATTCAGATGTTTTTGTTTGTTTATACACCCAAAAGATGCGGGTTTGAAGTCAACAAAGTTTCAGCCTCTGCCATCACTGACCATGCTTTTCTATGTCTAGGTGGCCCTGAAGCCAGGTCACAGTCTGATGGACTGGATCCGACTCACCAAAAGCGGCCGTGCTATGACTGGACTGAAGGGGAGATTGATTGAGGTAACAGAAGAGGAACTAAAGAAACACAACACAAGAAATGACTGTTGGACATGTATAAGAGGTGAGGAAGTAAACACACACAGGAAACAAGAATATTAGACAAGTATTCTTCTTTAAAACAAGGTTTATTTGTTACGCTCACTTTTTCTTTTGCCAGCTTCACTTTCTGTTGGTTTTGCGTCCAAAACAATGGATCAACCTGGTTTAGAGGTTGTTTATATCACAACAGCAGCTAGAGATAAGCAGTAATTAGCTCTGACTACAGAAGCGAGATGACTGTTTATAGAAAAGGCTTCAGTTCAACACCCTTATGTACTGAGTTGGTTGAACTAGACATCTGCCACCTGGTACATCATTTTCTAGTTTTGTTATTACTTGAATAAATTCAATAAATGTTTAACATTTAATACAGTGTTATTTTCTTAAAACATAACTTCTCTGTGATGTTGAATTAGTAGTAGTCATTCAGAAAGTTCTTACTTTACCAGCTAAACCAGGCTGTGTATTCAGAGCTAAATGCTTATATCTGTGAGATGTGGCCAGCCTTTATCACAAGTTCATTGCTTAATATTAGTGATCAGATTTTACCCTGCTAACTGTTTTTTTTTTCTGCAGGTATGGTGTATAATATAAGTGCATACATGGATTTCCATCCTGGTGGAGAGGAGGAGCTGATGAAGGCAGCTGGCATTGATGGCACTGACCTGTTTGATCAGGTAAATAACGAACCTATGAAATTATTATAACACTATCTGTTTTTTGATTATAACATAAACCTCACTTGATTTTGTGTATTGTGCTGTGATAAGCTGTTAGAGTTACAGATAGTGTGTATATATATGAATCTAGTAGTAGTAGTGCTTGTACAAATCTTAGCGCTAATACGGGCAGCAATAATTAATGGTTTTGTAAACTTTACGAATAAGGTTAAAAGTATGTTGCTTCATGTCCATTGACAGGTCCACCGCTGGGTGAATTATGAGTCCATGTTGAAAGAGTGCTTGGTGGGCAGGATGGTGGTAAAGGCCAGCGTAGCTATTAAAGGTATGGGCTAAGTCCCTTTAGAAATGCCATTTAACTAAGTCATCGGCATTACATAAAGTCAGTGGTACGAAATACAACAGTTTTTCAACTCCAGTCCTGGAGGGCCCTGTGTCCAGTCCAGATTGGTAACTCTTCTCCTTAAACACAACTGCACCACTACCTCCACTCGAGGCACACTGTACTGTTAATTGCAGGTTCACTCAGGTTTTGATGAATTACAAACTGTGCTACACACTGGCCTTCCAGTATTGGAGTTGAAAAAAACAACATACACTATCCAAACGTACTTTAGTTACATCTGACCTTCAAATTACAACTAAAAAAAGCTCTTTTTATTAGCTTTTGCCATAAACCTAGAAGTACAGAATTGTGTACAATGTCTTGACTACACATAAAAGGCCAAAATATGTTCCAGCATGACAATGCCCCATGCACAGAAGTCCAATAATACATGGTTGGAAGATCTCAAGTCAACTCAGAGCTCTAATCATGTTTAGATAAACTTCACTCCTGACCTCTACACCTGACCTCAGTGTCTGTGAAATATTCAGTGGAATATAGTGCTTAATTATGACATGATTATAAACACCACAAGCAATTCTGAGTGACAAATGACATTTTGCTGTAACGTGTGCAACAGTTGTATCAGTGATATATGAGATGTTTGTTTGCTCCCACAGCACATGCATTGAAACCTGAGCTCACTCATGTGAATGGTAAGAATGTAAACATGCATTTAAGCAATATTAAGTATTTGTGTTCATATTTGTTATAAATCCTGGATAAAGTATAGAGGTGTACGGTTTCCAAATTTTTTTTCTAATGTTAAATATGTTTCATCCAGTCACTCCATTAAGAGAGGGAGTTTTCTGTCTTCTAGGTCTTGCTCCTCCTGCTGCTTTGTTGCTGGATTCAGCACCTGCTGCCCCAGCAGCAAGAACCAACCACCCTCGGTATGCTTACATTTTATTAATCAGTATTTTTTCCCTAACAATGATTGAACAATGATGATCTCTCGCTTATTCACAGCTGATTGTGTATGCTGTTGTTTTCAGTACTGCTGTTTAGCTGTATTAAACATGTAAATTAATATTACATAATATTTTATTTGTCTATATTTAATTTTACTACAGTACAGGTTTATCAGCATGTTCAAAAAAGAAAAAAAAGTTGTGAAAATTTATCTTTCTTCCCTCTTTTTTTAGATTTGACTGGTTCCAGACAGAGGAAACTGTCAATGTTGTCATTTACACCAAGCGTAAGGTTGGACTGTTTTCATCATGTCAGTTCACTATTATAGATTTGCTTTGCTGCAAAAGACAGACTTTCAGATCTGTCCCCACAATTCTCATGTTTTTACATTTTTCATTCTCTGTGACTTCTTTCTCTTTTTCTTGCTCCATCTGTCTACTTTCTGTCCCCTTCCTGTTTCAGATTCCAAGATCTGGATTTTCAGTAGTGGACCTTCAAGGAAACGTTCTGCGGATAGAAGTGCTCTTAGGACACTGGTCATATTTACTTCATTGGAGTGAGTTGTGGGATCTTTATCTTAGCGCTTAATATGTACACAAAGCTTACCTCTGTTCTTCTGAGTAATGTCTCACTTAAAGGGAAACTTCACCCTTAAACACATTAACTATGTTTATGTTGAAATCATGTCAAGGGATTCTTGTGCCAAGCTGTTGGTTGGTGCTGTATTTTATTAATTCTTGTGAGAAATGTCAGTAGTTGTGTGTTGCTCTGACATCACAGGGTTACACTGTGAGTGCAGTATAATAAGAGAAAAAAAAAGAAAAAATGATGACGGACATAAGTAATATGTCATATTTACTGTTCGCGTCTGACATCAAGAGCAAGATCTCACCATTTTGTAGCAATCCTTCCTGAGAAATCTGATGCAGTAGTATTGGCAACAGATGACAGGACTCAAAATTAGAGAATAAGATGCAGTTACTCTGTTCTAATCTAGTGATGTGTGAGATTATGAACATGATGGTTTAGCAGCAAAGGTGCAGCTTAGGACCCTAACTTGTTTGAGAAGAGAGAGGAAGATGAGGAAGTGGGTGAGCTGGACAGGTTAAAGGAAAAGAGCTGCTGCACCAGTCTGTGAAGAAGTCAAAAGGCCTTGTGGGCAGTGTCTAAATGAGTTAAACAAAGTTTAAAAAGATCAACATGTTCATGGAAAAATTTTAAATTGTATTACATGAAATTTTTTTGAAAAGTCATGAAATGCCACTGAAGATTATGTAGTACTTGTAAATATTAATAGCAAGTTGTTCAGCATGATTTTGTTTTCTTAAAGTCTAGAATACTCAAGATCACCTGCTTTTATTAAATGTGTTTTAGGTCTTTCTCAAGAAGTAGAAGAAAATGTTACAGGTAAGTGATTCCTTTTTCTATTTCTAGTATGTTACACATCTGTGAGAGGCAGATGTTAAACACAGCAGATTTCTTTGTCTGCTGAAGACTGTGTTTGTTTGCAGTGTTAGTGGACTTTATGTCCGTGTTTGAGGCTTGTCAATGCAGATCTAAAGTTAGATTTGATGTGTTCTGACAGTTTTCACTCCTCTTATGTAATGTCAGTTCAGACCCCAAGTTCAGTCGGGAAGGTCGAGGTGTGCCTGCGCAAAGTCCTCAAAGCCAAATGGACACAAGTGGGTCAACCCCTAGAATCCCATGATTCATTTATTCAGAGTAAACACAGAGGTGAGTCAACCGCCTGTCCTTTGTTCCATGTCTGAATCAAAAACTATGTGATTAATCAATAACTCTGGGTGCAGATCAGTTGAGTGAAAGCAGCTGTGAAATTTGTTTTGGGAATCTAGGGTTGTTCTACAGAGACTGTGTATTGGCTTCAAAGAGAGAAGTTACACATGACACGCAGCTCTTCTGTTTCCGGCTACCTCCTGGAGCACACATGTGCATCCCTGTGGGGAGACATGTCTACCTCAAAGCTTCTATTCAGGGTCATTTCTCTTTTTCAATCATTATTATTAATTTTTATCAAATCTTTTATCAATCTTAATGTAAAGCCAAGTAAATATGTATTTCTGAATCAGAACTATTTTTGGACAAACTGTACTTTGGCTATTATGCGCAGTCTAACTTAAATGTGTTTCTTAAAAAACAGGCAATGATGTTGTAAAGCCCTACACACCAGTAGACCAGGTGCTCATGCCCCAGATTCACTCCAGCAACACACTGAGCTCTGAAATCTATCTGATGATTAAGGTCTATGCTGATGGAGTATTTACGCAACATTTAAACAATCTTGACATTGGTGTGTATCCGTGTTCATGCGTGTTTCCCTTTAATCTTAGTGATTTTATTGAACATTCAAATTTGATTTGAGGGCATTAATAGCGGAATTGATTGATAATGTATTTTCTTTTCAAAACACTTTCAAAATACTTGTTTGCTTTAGTTCTGAGAGAGATTGGTTTACTGCTAATTGTCACTCGAGACTTCTTTACTTTTTACAGATAAAATGTAAATTTAAAGCTGTATCTATTAATATCATTTTCCATTCACTTTGATCTTGTTTGTTCTTTGTCAGGAGCCTCCGTGTCCATAAGCGGTCCAGAGGGTCCCTTTACACTCAGGAGTCTGCATGATGTCACTCATTTGTACCTCTTAGCTGCTGGCACTGGTTTCACACCCATGGCTCGCCTTCTCTGCCTTGCCTTACAGGACCTGCCCTCTGTCAGGTTACACTCTACACACCGGCACACAGGCTTGAATGTAGTTACTTATGCTTTTCCGTAAAAAAAAACTATGAATTTTTATATTGCTGGCGGAAATTTTCAGGTATTTAAGTTCAATTTAAGGTGTCAGTCTCCAAAGCTGTAATCTTTATGGAGCTTAATGCATCTTTACAATATAACGATTTATCTATACACATATAACCAGGGTTCGGCCTGGCATTACATGCAGTGGCTGAGTTGCATGGAGTGTAAAGTTATGGGTCTTGCGGAAGGATCCACTGTTGTGACCCCCAACCCACTGATCAGCAAGTAGTTCATATGTGAAAAAGATTCCTCATGCTTTCAGGACCATTATTTCACCGTTTGAGCCCTGGCAGAGGGAAAAAATCCACTGATGGGATTACCTGGTCATTCAGTACATACAGGTCATCAGCTGACTTAATTATATATCAACATAACGTTGCTGAGCCTAGACCTGACCAACTGAAGCAACCACAGATTGCTAATAGTGCCTCCAGAGGCTTGTATAGTGGCCACTCATCACTTCCTTACTTATGCTGATGCACCCATCACTCTGGAATAGGGTCGGTCTGGACTCAGCAGACCACATGACCATTTTCCTTTGCTCCAAAGTTCAATTTTACGCTCTCTAGCAATAGCCATACAGTTACTTTCACTATTGAACATAGCTGAGATTTGTATAGTCAGTTTTTAATGATGCCAACTGCCCCCCTAAACCTGGAACACACACACACACACACACACACACACACACACACAGACAGACAACATTTCGGCTGCAAAGTTTAAGGATCAGCGTTATACTTCCAGGTTTTAATAATGCATTAGACAGTCCTTAACTCCATTCCAGTCATTTCAAATCTCTTTAGTTTTCTTTGCTTTATGCAGGCCAATAATTTGATCCTTATAAAAAGTCAACATTTTTAATGTTGCTTGAGTGTTTCAGAGCACATAGTCAATCTCCTTTGCCTAATAAGGTTTTCATTGCCCCTCAGGAAGACCAAGTTGATGTTCTTCATTCGTCAAGAGAGGGACATTCTGTGGTATTCTCAGCTGGAGCAGCTGCGTGCAGAGGAACAGAGGTAAACAACTTTTACTCTAGTTAATAACTCGGTTACTGTTTTATTCACTGACTACGCATAAGAAACTTTAAGCTGTGTAAACATCAGTGAAGCACTTAATTCTTCCTCTTGGCAGATTTCAGGTTGAGTATGTTCTCTCGGAGCCTGCGGCCACATGGACTGGAAAAAGAGGACGAATAGATGCCTCGATACTGCAGGCATTTCTGGAAAGACCAGGAGACTCCAAGTGCTTAGTGTGTGTGTGTGGGCCATCTGGTTTCACTGAGCTAGCAGTACAGTAAGTATTCATGTGTATTCCTCTGTGCTTATGCCATCTTTCACTCACCCGAATGCACGCTGCGTTTCTAACCTTTTGTGTGTAATGTAACATTACAACATTTACTGTAGACATAACCTTAGACATCATTAGCTTCTTCATAAGGTCTTGCTATAAGCACAAACATTAAAAAAAAGCAAAGTCATTTTAAATAGTTTGTTTATAAAGTTTTTCTAATCCCCATTCTTCTGTTATATTTCTGTGTTTCATCTTCTTACAGGCTGGTCAAACAACGGGGATTCAGTGAAAAGGAGATTCATGCTTTCATAAGTTGAGCCCTAAGAGTTAGTACTATAGATTTCTATGCATCACAAACTCCAAAGCCGTTTGGTAACACCAAGTGATTGATTTGAGTTTGCCATTCACTAACTGGCAATGCTTTTGTCTGATTTGTATGATCTTCTGACAAGAGCTGCTCTTATTTCACATCCCAAAACTTTTAATGAAATTTGCTGCCTACGTACAGTATGTAGGATATACCACTTCTACTGTAAATCCATTTTTTATCCATCAAATGTATTTTTTTATGTTTTATTATATGGAATATATGCCTTTGTCTTGACAAAAATGTATACATGTTAGGTAACAGTTAGGCAGGGTAATATGCTAATTGTGAGTCTGTTTATAATGCC
Source organism: Clarias fuscus (assembly GCA_030347435.1). Taxonomy (NCBI): domain Eukaryota; kingdom Metazoa; phylum Chordata; class Actinopteri; order Siluriformes; family Clariidae; genus Clarias; species Clarias fuscus. The sequence continues at coordinate 20,074,384 of CM059207.1, read as the reverse complement.
TGCCAATTTCAGTTGAAAATGTAACTAAAGAGTTTGGAAAACATATCTCTGGTCTAAATATTTATGACTGGTGTATAGTTTGGAATTATTCACCATGGTTTAATTTATTGTTTGTTATTTTAACTTAATCACACTATAGTACCAAAAAAGGTCTAGCTGTTAACCCACATCGTGAAAGTGGTTTCAGAGATGCAGGAATATTTATTAGAACACTGAAGTGGTATGACTTGTAGGATGAAACATGAAATGTCAGTCTTTTTCTTATGTTTGTCTACTAGACGACTGACTTGCCTTGCTATTCTTATTTGTGTATACGGATTAATATCATGTCAAGTGAGCCAGTCAAGACTGCTGGGGTTATGTCATATATTATCTTTATGATCTAGTTGGTGGAGCAGATATGAAATTGTGAAGAAAATTTATAACGTAAATAAATTTATCAAAATAAAAAAAGGTGCGTGATTTTTATTTTTAAACAAGGAAGTTTACTCTTCTGTGGGATCGGCTTCATGCTCACTAATATGCCTTAGACGCTCATAACCCTGCCGCAGGTTCACTGGTTGTCATTTCTTGGACTGTGTTTTCTAGGTACTTACAACTACATTATCAGTAACATCTCATTAGACCAGCTATTTTAGAGATGGTCCTTGTCAAAGTTGCTCAGATTCATATGCTTGACAGTTTTTCCTGCCTCCAACACACCACTTTTGAGAACTGACCGTTTCCTTACTCAAAAATACATTACACCCCCGGGGAATGCCACTGTAATGAGATAATCATTGTACTGTAGGTGGTCTTCATGTTATGGCTGACAGGATTATTTGGCCAAAGGCTTGTTGACACCTAACCATCAAACTTGTAAGTGCCTGTTCAATGGCCAGTTCCATATTAACTCCCCTTATGCTGCTGATATAATCTCCACTTTTCTGGGGAAGTATTATCAGTAAAATATGAGGATTTGTGCCCAAGAGCATTAGCGAGGTCACGCACTAATGTTGGGTAAGGAGGCCTGGAGCACAGTCAGCTTTCCAGTTCATCTCAAATGTGTTCAGTGGGCTTGAGGTCAGGACTTTTATATTCTTTCACAGCAGCGGTGTCTTCCTGGACCACACTTTGTGCACTCTCGAGCAGTTGTCAGGCGGGAAACTGTAGTGCTACACCATACAGAGACAATTGTATGCTTTTACTGAGATTGAGGAAGAACCTCATACTCCTACAGTGTATATATATACAGTACATACCAAAAGTTTGGACACACCTTCAAGTAATGATGGCCACCTTCAGTGTGAATCTACAATTTTCATAGTCATGAAAATAAAGAAAACTCTTTGAATTAGAAGGTGTGTCCAAACTTTTGGTCTCTACTGTATGTGTGAGATGGTCAGGTGTCCACATACTTTTGTCTATATTATGTCTTCACCAGCAACACGTTAATCCTCTGCGATAACCCATGGTGAATTTGAGAACTTCCCACTATCGCCTAATGTGGCAGCAATCTTAAAGACCACTAGATTTCAGGGTAGGTTAATATTATTGAATACTGAGGGACAGCTGAGAAAGAAGTCGGCAGTATAGTGTTGAGAGGGCATCAGCACTGGACTGACATTGAACTGCTGTTTCAACCTGCTGAGGTGTTTTTATTTTCTCTTCAACACTTAACGCTACAAGCATTATTGGTAATTAAGCCGGAACCTCTAGCTCTGAGAGAGTAGCCATAATTTTGACCTCACTCACTCACTCATCGTCTATACCGCTTCATTCTGATCTATCACATCAACTTCATGCTTTTGCAATCCCTGTAGCAGGGATCAATAAGATGTAGTTTGCTGTGTGGTCATAGCAGACTGGCTCTTATCCAACATGTAGGACATTCAGACATGCTTTATCTCTGACATATTTTTTTCCACTGAAACAAGAGAATAAATGGAGTAATTTTCTCATCCCCTTTCCCCAAGCTTCCCTGTGTATCTGTGTTATGAACTAAAAGAAGCCTGTCTTTATGCATGGTTTGATCCCAAATGAATCATTTAGTTCGAGAGTTGATTTGAGTGCTATTTGACCATGACCGTAGGGTCAGCACAGTCTGGCCATTGGTCAGTTATAGCTGTTCGTTTTTTCTTTACATTATCCCCTGGTGTATACGGACAGTATATGGGAATGTCACCGCGTTTTTAGTCGTGATATATTTATATTGACCTACACATCATTCGTGACTAATACAATTATTAAGTGATATTAAGTGCCACAGGCTGAAATACAGATTAGAACATGGTCTACACTGCAAAGTAAAACATGCTTGTTTTATAAATTCACACAGCACACAGTATGACCCCAAATCAATCCCAGCTACAGGGAATGTTTTATCCAGCTGTATTTACTCAGTACAACATTTAACATTCAAGTGAAAGATATAACCAACATGTTAGGTAAAGAAATAGAAACAATTTAATTAAAAAAACAGAGTTGGAAAATGATCACCACCCTCCTAAAAATGTCTTTTAAAAAATCAGATGAAGCCTGATTGTGACTTGTTGCTGTTATATCTAACATATTTAGAGGTGATTATTTCCTATACATACCTTTAGGTCTATTCTTATATCACTCAAAGGAGGATGGGTTCAATATTAAAGCCTGGTTCCTCTCAAGGTCTCTTTCTAGGTTTCTAACAAGCCCTTGGCTTGTTTATCAGGGACAACTGATCATTATAAATGATATATTTTTCTTACATTTTCCATTATTATTATTATTATTATTATTATTATTATGTAAAATTGCTTTGTGACAATGGCCTTTGTTAAAGGCACTATGCAAATAAAATATCATTTAAAATGTGTTAACATGATCAACAATTAAAACAATTTGCAGAGTTTCTAATGATAATCATGTTTGTATAACCAGTAAACACATAAAAAACACCTTTCTCTATCCTGTGATGTAAGAAGAATTTACTGCAGTTCAAAAAACTAACCACTAGATGGCAGGCTGCGAGCATGAGTAATCTTTAAGCCTCTGTTACGTGTCGCGGTTCCGTGAGTGACAGCGCGTCCTTGACAACACACAAACAGAACTCAATGCTCTTGGTGTGAACATGGTGTTCTGTGCTGTTAAAAGAGGAGATGCACAGAAAACACCGGAGCCCGAGGACACTGTTGACGGTACAATTATCTTTCAGTCAGAAATAAACTCAGGATTTCATTTAGTTATAGGAGAAAGGTTTTTGTCTGTACTTTGGTCAGAACTCGCTCTTAATGATGTCTTTACGTTTCATACATTGGAGGACCTGAAACCAGGCTCAGGAGATGTTCTGTCTGGATTATGTCACACAGCATCACGCAAAACACAGTCTGGCTGGACAGAATTTAATGAAACTTTTGCAGTACACAGATATCTGCCTGAAGTAATATCTGCAGAAACCTTTCTATATCCTCTCTTTCACATTGACTGTATTTCAAAAATGAAATGACAGTAGATTCTAAAACGTGTTGTGATCTAGGTGCATTTCTATACAATTTCCTAATATTTAGCCACCAAAATCCAGTGGAAAAGATAATGTTGTCACACCAGACAACATTTTGTGAAATGACAGTTTAAAAAAAGAAGAAAAATGAAAAATAAAGGGTTCATCTCATTTTCATTCACAAACACTTTCCTTTTACTTCAGCTAGTATAATAAAAGAGGAAGCTGAATCAGTCCACCTATAAATCTAAAATTATATATATTATATGTCAGTACATATACAGTATCAGTACACTGAGTAGGGTGTAGAAGGACACAAGTATCAGAAATTGTAAATACATATAACATATAATATAAATTTGATGATGATGATGATGAGTGATGGCTTCTTTTTGCATTTAGACCCACTGTGTGATCTTGCAACAGAACCAGCTCCGGTCCAGCCCACAGCGGTTCACCAGGACCCGATGAAGGTGCATATTATTCTGCTCCTAATGCCAAACCTATAGTATGTTTAGAGTCACTTACTAACAGCAGTAGAAAGAGGGAAATATGTTTGTATTTATGATGATAAAGAAAAAAAAATCCCATTTTTGTATTAAATTGTCACTCGTGAAAGAGGGAATGTTGCTTGTTTTCAGTGTAGCAGCAATCCAGAATTGGGGTTCACTTATTTCAGCTATTTTCAGCCAGGAGAAAATACAACCTGTTGGATTATAATATTTGGATGGTGAATTGCAGGATTCTGTGTCTATGGGGGCGAAGATGATTCAGGAGCTCGAGGACCGAGTGAGGGAGCTCGAGGAGCTGCTCAGTGAGTCACACAGAAACTCTGAAATAAAAAGCAAGGTGTGTGACATAAACATCTGATTAAAAAAAAAATTATATATATATATATATATATATATGCATTTCAAAATAAAATGAGTACCATGCCATGGGAAACACTGAGGGTGAGAAATTTCTGCACAGTGGAGGTTAATGCTCATCTGTGCTGAGAGACAGAAGGCTGAGAGCAGTCATGGCTGGTCATGATATTAAATATGAGGCTAAAATAAACAATTAAATCTGATTATTTTTTTGTAATTTTCCTTGGTACACAAAACAGACACAAAGTAAACAGCTGTACTTGTGTTTTGTTGCAGTTGTCCAAAATTATTCACTCTATTCAGCTTGAGCATAAAGTCCTGTGTTCATTATGTACAGTTATATTCTTGAAAAGTGTGCGAGAGACAAAC
>CM059207.1:19799689-20064689 GCA_030347435.1 Clarias fuscus | reverse complement strand
AAATAAATGAATTTTCCCCGGAATTCTACTATTCTGAGGACTCTTGATTGATTTCACTCTCAGACTCTTGTATGATTATTTGGCTTTCACTGTCTGGCAACATGTGTCTGACTGGGTTAACTGCTTGGGCGTTAATTTAGATTTATATTAAAATAATGCATGTCATGCAAATGAAAATATTTAATGGAATAACAAAAAGAAAAGTAATTAAAAAGTAAAGAAGTATTGTGGTTATGATAAAAGGTTCAGAGTCGAAAGTCCAGTCTTTATGCTTTCTAGCAAATCTAGCAGTATTGTTTTTCTGATTAGTCTCACTAACAAGTGGGTTTCTCATGACTACTCAGTCCTGTGAGGTCTCATCAAATTGTGTATGTGGAAATGCACTTACTTTCACTATTGATTTCTACTGTTATTAGTTTTCTTTAATAAGCGCTTAAGTGATCGCCATTCATGATTTTTCTTTTCTGAGCAGTCCTTACAGGTTTTAATAATGTGTTGGACAGTTCTTAACCCAATTCTAAAAATTTCATATCTCTTTAATTGTTTTCGGTGCTTGATGCAGGCCAATCTGACCCTTCTGAAGTGGTTTTGACTTTTTTGGCCAGGAAGTGTATACCCTATGTACAGTATAAACACAAAACAGGCTGGTAGCTGTCAATGTTGTATGAAAGATTATTTGCAGCTGCATGTCCATATAATTTAAAAAATACATGGTGCAAATGAATTGTTCTAGCAATGTATTACAGTAATATCTTTATCGTTAGAAATTACTTAAAAATGTTGGTAAATACCCCTTTTCATGGTGTTATTAAAATGTAAATATAAAAATAATGACTGTCGCAAGAGTCGCACAGGATGCTGATTGGCCACGTCATTGGTGATGTCACACAGTCCTCGGAAGCGAGGCGGTTACGTGGTCCCGCCCCTTCTACTCTACACTAGCTTTAGAGTCCTACGTGACAATGCTACTGGCAACCCAGATTGAAGCTAACTCATTAGCTAGCTAGTGTAGAGGGGAAACAAAAGGGCAGAGGGTCGAATTTCTGTTTAATGTTTCGGAGATCTTCTCCGCCGTTTATAAACGATGTTCTCCTTAACCACATCTTTCCAGCCTCAGGTAGGAAAGCGTTCTGTGTATTATCCTGGTGTTAAATGACCGAGTAGGTGCACATGCTGAAGCATGTAGATCAGCTAGCTGCTGGGAGTTTTCCTGAGTTCATTTCTAAGTAATTTAGCTTAGTCACCGGGGAACAGTGAAAGCAGTTCCGTTTTATGGTTAAAGTTTTAGTGTAAGCTCTTGAAGTAAATTGAATTGTCTTTAACAACAGGTCGGCTATGTGAAAGTTAGCTAACTTCACCGGTGTGAGAGAGAGCTGGCTAGTTCAACAATGATGCAACAGCAGCTGGTTAGCTACGCTAGCATCTCTGAATAAAACTATAAAATATATCCTGTCATAACTGATTCCACATAGCTACTTGTATTTGGTAACTTGTATATGTTAGCTTATTACACATCTAGAATATCTAGTTTTTATTAGCTAGCTAATTTGGTGGTTAAGAGCAGTGACAGCGTGCCTTCAGCCTCAGACAACAGGTCACTAGCTGTCATGTCAGTGTGTGAAAGGGTGTGTGGACTGAAGCCAATCCGCTCTGGCTGCACTGTCTAGCTATTTCCTTTACTTTCTTTCTTTCTTTTTTTTTTTTTAATGTTATTTAACATAATCGGTTTCTTTAACCTTTTTAATCACTTATAAACTGACTCTAACGCTGACTTTTTATTGCACATGAGCCCTTTTATTTCGTTTCTTTAAATAATACTATTTAAATACTAGGAATATTTATTTAATTATGTACAATGATATTAACATTTATTATATATAAATATATTTATACAAATCTAACACACATACTGCGTGATTAAAGTTATGCATGTAATCATATGGGCATGTTTATTTAACAATGTTACTTGTTGTTATTATTATTATTATTATTATTAGCACTATTTGTAAGCAAATTAAGGTTTAGCTTAAAACTATTCAAGTGGTGATTTTAAAATGGAAATATAAGAAGTAAAATAATTATAATAACTTCTCGGCACTTGTGATTCCCGCCACTTGGACAAAGTTATATAATTGTAGACTCCCTGGCTAGGCATCTTAAAAACCCCAATTTGAGAAGCACGGTCTTGTAGAGATCATCTGTTGTCTGTTTAACTGACACTTTTTTTGTTTAATTTGTGCTGTTGTCCTTCAGGTCACTGTGTCACTGAGTTACATAATCAATGCTGTGCACTCACTGAAAGCGTCAGCCAGCGCCAGCGCCACCGCTGCAGTTCAGAGTCTACACCGAGAGCTTTCAGCTGATCAGCACATACAGTCTCGCATCCCTGACACACAGGTACACGTCATGGCTGCCTCTCACATTGCACACCTTACACGATTTTCGTATCTAATTGGTTATTGCTCACGGTAATACCTTTCAGTAATTACGGTGAGGAAAAAAACATGCGCAACTGGACGAGCCAATCGTGTATCTGTTTCCAGATTTCTGTTTTAATAAAGAACAGTGTTAAAATTTAATATTGAGGGAACCGCTTGTATAGTGGTGCATCGTTTTTGGAGCCGATCATTAATCCCAGATCACAGACTTCCAAATTGGCCAAATTTTGTGTAGTGTTTTTATTATTATTTTTTTTTACAATTATAACAGTTAAAAAACTATTGTTAACAGCAGTGCACAAATATAAGAATATATAAGATCTAAGAAAGTATCGAATGTAAAACTTTTTTTGATCGGAAGGCAACATATGTGATACATTTCTTCTTATTATTTCCTGTACATTATAAAGAAACTGAAAGCAATAGAATTGCCCAATTGCCCTGTTGTAAGTGTGATTTAATCAGTTTTTGTTGTTCAGTTAGATTTAATTTCAGAAAGGATTCACACTTTTTGAAAAGAATTGGTACAGTTTTTAAATATTTGTGTGTTAATATTTATGTTTTACACCACAGTCTCTACAGCAAATACAAACCACTTCCATCTTTCGTGTTTTGCAAGAGTATTCTAATTTTACATATGTGTGGTTGGTGAAATACCATCACCTAATAGACTTGAGCAGACACTTGGCATGGTAAAAAAAAAAAGAGATACTTGCCTTGTATGAAACATAGTTTTTAAAAATATCAATGCAGTTAACATATAATTTCAATGCATTTTCAATACTATTTTTAAGACTTTGAAACCTGTATGAGACAAATCAGACAATACACACTGGTGCTATCAAAAAAAAAAAAAAATTCACAGCTCTAGTAGCCAGTAAGTGCACTGGATAAATTATCAAGTTCAACACTTTGTAGTGCTGTGTATTGATGATTGCATAGAAGCTACTCTGGGAAAAGTCTTCAGGCATGTTTACACACTAACATTTTCATATTTGTGCAACATTTTGGTGATCCTGGTTGTGACTGTCTATTTTGCAGCTTAAGCAGATCCAGAAAGACCTGGGGATCTCAGAGCTGAAGCTTAGTGGATTCAGGGAGCTGTTAAACAGGCTGCTGCCCGCACCAGCTCCAAAGGAGAGCTCAGACCCTAGCTTCTGTCTTCCATCTTCAACATGGAGAACATCACACATTTCCACAGATTCCTTCTTTCACAACAAACATGGTAAAAATTCCTACAACCTATGGTGTTTTTCAGAAATTGGTTTGATTTAAAATTTTCGTGGAAAATATGTGCTACAGTGACAGCCATGTGTGCATGATGTGTTGGATTGTTTATTTTATAATAAAGAGTATAAAAAGAGACAATAAAGAGTTGTTTTTTTTAATGTTTGCTTTACCAGGTTTCTCTAAGAGAATACCAGGTCGATTTGGTCATTCAATTCAATTCCGTAGACAAAACTCTCGTCCTCTTCAGGTTCTCTGCTCAGATCTTCAGCACATGCAAGGTAATACAAACCCTCGACTCATAGTGTACAGTGAAGGTTATCAATCTTCCTTGAATTTTATCACAAGTCATTTATTTGAATTTAATGCGTTTTCATTGTATTCCATGATTTTATTTTTACATGCAATGCAGTTATAAATGTATTATGTGAATGTTTGTGTGTTTCTCTGAAAAGGGTTGATCCAAAGCCGAGGTTTTAAGACACTGAGGTCCAAGACCAGACACCTTCAGTCCAGCTATGAGAATCCAGCAGAACCCGAGAGCTATACCTCGCTATTTATGAAGGTTAGGAATCAGTGTTGAGATATAGAATTAAGAAATATCTCACAAGCAAAAGCGCATTTATACTAGGGGTGCAATGGTGCAAAAAGGCAATTCTGTCACCTTTGTTCAGTACGTTTTTGGGACAGTGAAGTGAATAAAAAGACATGAAATGTCTTTTCATTAGTTATGACCTAAACTTTTAAACACTGGCTAAATGGTGTACTCATCTTTCTCAACAGGGTAAAAGGTAAGCTTGTCTTTTCTTGGCATGCAGTGCCACCACAACTGAGAAATCTGGGTTTTTCCCAGTATACATTAAATCAACATGGCTGCACACAGCGTCAGAAAAAGTTAAATGTTCTTACTTGTAAATGAGTTGTGGCAAGGAATGTGCCATACTTTATACTCTTCATGGTTTGCCAAAGAAAATTGCATCACATACTAGCTGACTAGCATACAAAAATGGGCAGGGTCCAGTTTCCCAGTTTTCCAATTTTGCTGATGTTGCAAATGGCGCATTTCTGACCGGTGAATTACCGCTTTCTAAATAAACTTGTTCATCTGAATTTTCAAATTCATACTAATTCCATATCTCTAATGACGAATCCTCTGCTTTGAAAGAAGTCCTCAGGAACAGTTTGTCTGTTCCATTCATTTAAATTAACAGGGTTAATGGAGAAAATCACCCAGCACTGAACCAAAACTCCTGTACCACCCCTGGCATGTACTGAATTGTTAAATGATTTTGTCATAGTATTTTGTGAATGTGTGCACACACGTGCTTCTCTTTTATATCCCCTCTGTATTTCTCTTTCTACATTCTTCATGTGTTACAGGGTATTCTTACGAGGGATAAAGCTGAGGCTGAGAGCCTTGACCAGTTACTGAAACAGAGGAATCTTCCAGAGAATCAGCAAGATGCCTTTAAGACCGGTTTTACTGAGGGCTTCATGAAATCTCAAGCCCTAATGCAGAAGACACAAGGCATGACGCTTAAAATAATCTTTGAGACACTTACACTGTATGTGTTGATAAATACTAAAGTTTGGCTAATGTTTTAAATACGTCCAGGCTTACTTTCACTTTTACTATAGAAATATCAAGACTAGCCATAACAAGAAATTTTCTTCATGTATATAATTACACAGGAATGTGCCGTGTATACAGTAGGTGAAGCGCTTGTGTGAAAGTAAGATGATTCACCAAAAATATTATTGTGTTTTATTTAACAGATTCACTTAAGAGGACTCGTCTGATTTTGCTTGTCCTCTTACTTGTCGGGATCTATGGTTTGTCAAGAACCCCATTTCTCTCGGGTAAAGGCTCGTTTTCTGATACTGGTTTGTTTCCTATCTTACTTATTTTCAGTGTTTGCATGCATGGCACAAAATCAGTTTTATAGGGGTGAATAAGTAAAAATTGTATTGCATGTTTGTTTAGTCTATACTAAGGTAGCATACGAAACTGAACATTTTTCTATTGATTGCACTGAAAATAGTGAATCATGTCCAGTATTAATAGTAGACATAATGTGACTGATACTAGTGATCAATAAATGTATATATAATGTTTGTCAGTAACTGATTGGCAAATTGCTGTTGCCATCTCTTAAAATAATATCTAAAATAATTCTTCAACAGTTTCTGAAGTGATTTTTCTGAAATGTTACTCCAATTTCAAAGATCAACATAATTGCAGTCATGTCATACATTAAATATATCCTTCATAAATGCTTCTTTGCAAACTTCACTTTTCTGGTTTGTTCATTAACAGTCCGATTCCGGAGTACATCTGGTCTGGATGCCGCGCTGGATCCAATCCAAATGAAAAATGTCACATTTGAGCATGTGAAGGGTGTGGAGGAGGCAAAAAGTGAGCTTCAGGACATTGTTGAGTTCTTGAGGAATCCTCAGAAATTCACTGCACTTGGTGGAAAACTACCTAAAGGTACAGATCTAGAATTAAAATAAGATTCCCCTTATATAAAATGAATGTGTTGTGCTTTGAAAGCTTTGACTGAGTTTGAACCATGTCTGCAGGTGTCCTCCTGGTCGGTCCTCCTGGTACTGGAAAGACTCTACTGGCCAGAGCTGTGGCAGGGGAGGCAGATGTGCCGTTCTACTATGCGTCAGGGTCAGAGTTTGATGAGATGTTTGTGGGTGTTGGAGCAAGCCGCATCAGAAACTTATTCAGTAAGTATGAAGTGCTTGTGTAATTAGGTCTGTAAAGATTATTGTTATGAGCTACACACTTGTTCATTAAGTGAAGTACAGTGAGGTGTTCTTTTTTTTTTTTGGTTTTCTTTTTTTCTGTAGAAGAGGCAAAAGCTAATGCCCCTTGTGTGATCTTTATTGACGAGCTCGACAGTGTGGGTGGAAAGCGGATAGAGTCGCCCATGCATCCATATTCACGACAGACCATTAACCAGCTCCTAGCAGAAATGGATGGGTTAGTAGTTTGTGCTGTTGTCAAAATAATTACAAAAAATAGCAGAAGTATTAATTATAATGATTATTTCTTGTATAATTTCAGATTTAAACCAAATGAAGGGGTTATTGTTATTGGGGCAACAAATTTTGCAGAAGCCTTGGACAAGTAAGTAATTTTTGGGGTGAAATCATCATCATATTTTTTCCTTTTTTTGTTCCTTCATTTAATTTTTTTCCCATTAGGAAATATTAAACATCACCTTAATGCATTTGACAAAATTATATTATTATTATTTAAAAGTTTTTAATTGAACATAAGACTTAGATAAATCTGCAAATAGTTTTAAAACTGTTTTGATTGAAAACAGTGGGTCTTTTAAATTGTGTTTTAAAAGAAAACCCCCCCACTCACCTTTTACATAAATCAAGAAAAAAGGTGTAATGAGAGTATAGTACAACCTGTTTTTATTGCTTGACTTATTTTCTGTGTGCATATGTTCCTGTGTGTGTTAAGTGCTCTTGTGAGACCTGGGAGGTTTGACATGCAAGTCACAGTCCCCAGACCTGATGTAAAAGGACGCACTGAGATCCTCAATTGGTACTTAAAGAAAATCAAAGTGGACCCTGGTGAGAAAATATTACATCATTATTGTAATAATATTGGGAAGAAAATTGTGCTTTACTTGCATTTTGTTTGCATCTTTCTAGATGTGGATGCAGAAATTATTGCCAGGGGAACTGTGGGCTTCTCAGGAGCAGAGCTGGAGAACTTGGTGAATCAGGCTGCACTAAAGGCTGCTGTAGATGGAAAGGAGATGGTGACAATGAAGGAGCTCGATTTTGCTAAAGACAAGATTCTCATGGGTAAGGTTGGTCACTGTGTGGATATGAGAGAGGCATTGTACATGGATGACAGGACTCCTGAAAAGTCTGCAACTATCATTTTATTTTATTTTTTTCCAGGCCCAGAGCGCAGGAGTGTGGAGATTGACAAGAAAAACAAAACAATCACTGCATATCATGAGTCCGGGCACGCCATTGTGGCATATTACACTAAAGATGCCATGCCCATAAATAAAGCTACCATCATGCCACGAGGACCCACCCTTGGTCATGTAATTATCATGTATTATTATTATTGAATTATAACAGTTTTTCTTATCGTCAGTGCTAAAATAAATGTAGAAAAACACTATCAAATTCAAATTTTATTCATCACATACACAGTCATACACAGTATGATATGAAGTGAAATGCTTATATGACTGCTGTCGACCTACAATATTACAACAAGTATCTGAACAATACGGAATTTATGTACTGCTGCTTCTTTGCACTCAGGTCTCTATGCTCCCAGAAAATGATCGGTGGAGTGAGACTCGTGCTCAGCTGCTAGCTCAGATGGATGTGAGTATGGGTGGCCGGGTGGCCGAGGAACTCATCTTTGGGGATGAAAACATCACTACAGGTGAGCTTCTGTACTTTTGGCAGATTGATGGTGTATGTTATTTTTAGTTACCTCAGTTCTAAAGTACTGTTCGTTCTTTACAGGAGCATCAAGTGATTTTGATGGAGCCACTAAGATTGCAAAGATGATGGTTACTCGCTTTGGAATGAGCAACAAGGTATGATTACGGATTATATGTCGGATATTATATCATGAGTACCCTGCATTTTATGACTGAATTCATGGTTCCATTTTTCAGAAAATGTATTTGTTTATGATGCAAGACCGAGTCAATTTCTATTGCTTGGAGAGATTTAGTTTGTGTAATGGACTGCAGTTGCAGTAGAACTTTTTAAAACACTTGATTGCTTTGTTTCATTAAACACAAAGGGAGAAATCAACGAGCAACCCTTCTACTTTTCCTTTACGTTTCCTTTACTTCATATATTTAAGCTTAATCCCAGATATCCCAGTGTCTCTTTTGTGATCAACATATAGCCATTTAAGGAATGTGTAATGCTTACTGTAATAGTGTTTGTTTTATAGTGTTCAGGCTAAGAGAATATGAGAGAATGCCAGTGCCAAGGCATTTTCTGCACACACTCAGTTTTTATGGTTACCATCAAGTGTATACACTAGGGGGCAGTGTTGCATTAGCTAAATCACAATTAAAAGACAGCAAAATCAAAGCTGAGTTCTGTATTTATAAAAATGTCAGGCAGCGTGGATCCAAATTTGTTGTGGAAAAGTGCCATAATGTGGTCATATCCTGTGTGAAATTTAAATATGAGGTATAGGAGAATAAAAATAATTCAGTTTGATCATTTGGCTGAGCATATCTGTAGCCTATGGATGTTGGAAATCTGGTGGGTTTTAATTTTTGCTGTTTATGCTTTATTGTTGAGAATTTTACCGTTTGCACTTGTGGTTGGAAAATTATTACTCTAAAACCATTGTTAAACCCAACAGAAGGAATGTTTGTTCATTGTTTGTAACCTGCAACATTTCCCACGTTTATTTCACTGTGACTTAATGTAAATCTGATGTCTCTGCCTTTTCCAGCTGGGTGTCATGACCTACTCTGACCTTTCTAAACATAGTCCAGAAACACAAGCTGCTGTTGACCAGGAGGTCCGAATTCTACTGCAGGTAACTTTTAGAGTCCCAGCCACTCTTTAAAGTATGCGCAAAGTGTTAAGACATGCACATGATGATCCTGTTCTTGTTCTGTCCTTGGCAATTTTTTCATCAGGATTCCTATGAGCGTGCTAAGAAACTTCTCAAAGCATACAGTAAGGAGCACAAAAAACTGGCAGATGCTCTGCTCACCCATGAGACTCTGGATGCAAAAGAAATTCAGATGGTTCTGGAGGGCAAATCTCTAGACCCCAGGTGATATTGTTCTCCAGAGTGTCAAAGAAGTATTAAGACCTTTATTTGTTTTCACTTAAACAGAAGTAATGGAATGAGGAAGGACATTAATATCCTGCTCAGTTCTTCCACTATCCATCAGCGGAAACATATACTGAATAATGTTCTATTTAATTTTCCTTTTTTTAATGTCTCAAACTGGAAGGCTTACCCAATTTCAAAGCCAGCTTCATATATCTTTTTGGGTTACACTGAGTTTCCCGGGACAATTTTAATGAATGCTTGCAGTTTCAACTACCTTGCCATCAACAAGCCTTGATTTACCAGTGTAGTGTATGTATTTGCACAACAGTTTTACACAACAATTATCACTTCTGACAAAATAACTCTAGCAGGGCATATTGCAAAGTAGTGATATGTTAACATTCTTGACCCTCCCATGTATATTTCAAACACTGTTACAAATCCTGTGAAACGATGACATTAACAGAATGCGAGTTTTGCCCATGAGATCAAGCTATAAAATAACATGGCAAGGGAACTTCATTCCATAGATACTGACCTCTTCATTTCAAAAGAGCTATTAAACATGCCAGATATTCTTGATCTAACAGAATCGTGTGCTATACTATGGGAGCCTTTTAATGGATCTCAAGCACATTGCTGGTTATTTTTATTTTTATTTTTATAATCTTTGAAAAGAAATTCTCTTTCAAAGCTGCAACATGAAAATATTTTACATAATTTGCCTATTTTACATAATTCTAACTAAAGAATTGGTACCTCAAGTGTAGTCTACCTGAAGTTATTCTTGAATCTGATAGACTGGTACATACCAGCTGAATTATGGTATGTCTTGTTTGACAAACAAAAACTTTTGATGCAATCTTGGCAGTAAAGTTATTTTTTTTTCCATCATTCATTCAGGTTTTTTATTTAATTTTATTATTATTATTATATAAGAACCAAGACTTTACATCAATACACTTGTATTCTTTCAACAGTCGCCTAAATATAGTATGTTAGTATTTTGGTTTCTTCAAGGTGCAGCTTGCATCTCTGAATTTTTTTTTTTGTCCCGCAATGCTTGTCTCACTATTCATCAAGGAGTTTTCAACCCCTTCAATTTTCATGGAATTTAGAGGGAATTGTAATTTATTCAAGAAAGTAAAGTTGCAGGATTAACCAAACTTCTTTTTTTTGTCTTTTATATCCACTGATAGGTTATGTAGTTATATGAGCAAAGATGATTTTACTTGGTGACCTATTTATTTATCTACTATTAGTTTGATGTGGTGTTCATGGAAGTCATCGGTATTTGTCTAAGTAACCGTGGCCAGTTTTGTGGCTGGTAAAGGAGCCGTGATGGCAACCCTGTATATAAGAGTCTATGTAATGTCTGTGTCTGCACTGTGAATTAATCCTATGTGAGAATGATTTTTTTTTTTTGTTAAAATGAGCAATGATGGAAAAATTAATAAAGTGGCTGGAAATGGACAAAATAGGAAGTGTGGGATTTTTCTTGTCTAACAGAAGGTAAATTATTTAAAATACTAATAATATTTTTTATTTATATAGCGCCTTTCCAGAGCTCAAGGTCACTTTACAATTTTACTAATGTAAACATAGTACAAAACATACATTAATGTACGAGGAGGAGGGGGCGGAAATGCAAAACAAGACATAAAAGACAGACATGTAGAGGATTGAACCAAAGGAGCTCATTCCAACGAGTCCAGCATATAACATTCGGAAAACAAGTGAGTTTTGAGTAGAGATTTGAATACTGATAGACTGTTAACAGAACGGAGAGAATGTGGTAGCAAATTCCAAAGTTTTGGTGCAGTAACACTAAATGATCTACCCCCCATTGAAGAGAGGCGGTACCGAGGGACAGCAAGAAGGCCAGAATTAAAAGAACGAAGTGAGCGGGTCGGGATGTAGGGAACAAGCCAGTTTGAAAAAATAAGAGGGAGCCAAGCCATTTAAGGATTTAAAAACAAGGAGAAGATTTTTTAATTTAATATTGTAGGCTACTGGGAGCCAATGGAGATTATACAAGATTGGGGTTATATGAGCAGAGCGTTTAGTATGCGTGAGTATTCTAGCTGCAGAATACATTTTGAATATATTGCAATCTGGAGATGGAGCTGGCAGGTAGACCAATGTAGAGGGCATTACAGAAATCAATGCGTGATGAGACGGATGCATGGATGATAGTTTCTGCATCTTTGGTATTGATGAAGGCACACAGTTGGGCAATACGACGCAAGTGATAGAATGCAGATTTAGTGACCGATTTAATGTGAGACTGAAAAGAGAGTCTTGAGTCGAAGATAACTACTAGAGACATAAATGGTTGGCAGTACTTTAAGAGATTTTGCATAGTTAGATCTTTAATTTAAAAAATTAGAAGATATCTCTTTACCTCAAAATAACTACTTTAAATGATCACTGCCCATAATTAAGGAATGGGTTGAGTAATTTTCTGCTTGGCGATTTTCTCTTCAATCATGCATGATAACAAAAGCTCTTCTATCTGACAGAGTTCTATAATGCCACTGTATTAATGCAGGTTAGAGGAAATACCTCTATTAGGCCCCTTTATAGGAAGTGCCCCATAATTGTTTTTTTTATCTTTACCTAGCCATGCGATTAATGGTTTTTGTTTCAAACCACCTTAATTGTGGGTTGCATAAAGAACCTGTATGTAACCCAATATGCCTCTCCTGAAAGACTTTAAACAATTCTCACTTACGAGGAAGCTTTATAAAGTCCCTGGGATGTAGTGAAGGCATGAATCATGATGAAAATACACTATGAATATAGCCGACAGGATCAGCAATGAGTGGAGTGGTGCCTAAACTTCGAAATCTGCTGAAGAGTTGATGATGAGGCAAACAGCATGGATGAAGAAATTGCTGTAGTCGGCATTGGGTGCAGCTTCCCAGGGGGTAAGTGCTAGTGCGTTCCACACAGATTCTTCCCTGAGTAATTTGACAGAAATGCTTATATGTGGCATCCTTGCAGGTGAGGGACTTGACAACTTCTGGGAAGTTCTTGTTGATGGGAAAAATTGTGCTGTGAATATTCCAGAACAGAGATTTGATGTAAGCCAGTGGTACGACCCTGATAACACCATTCTCGGGAAAATACAAACTACTAAGGCTGCTTTCATAGATGGGTAAAGCAATAGTTTTGTCTTCTATGTTTTCATCTTAATTAATAATGTTTTTTAAACTGTTGTTCATTTTAAAACTGCTTTCCATAAATATAATTATTCGATTATTAAATCTGTTGTTTTCTGTACAATGGCAAATGTTTTGATATTTGAACAACTCGTACAAGTTATGACAGTAACATGTAGTGTTGCAGCTTTAACTGGAGACTATTGATGTCTTTATAACTGTAAGTGTTTAGTTAGTATTTATGGTCCATTAACAGTTCACAGGGATCTTGGCTAATTAGGCAAAGGCCCATTAATTTAAATCATGTTTGTTTGTTGGATTTAAATGAGTGGCAGAAGCGTTTGTTTAATGAGTAACACCAAATGTATCCTTCCGAAAGCAGGAGATCTGAAGATGGTCATTTAATGATATTAGTTTCCTCATTTGTCAGGACGATTGTCTATAGTTAGAATTATAATGTCCACATCTAATTTGGAAGTCCATACTTTTACACACAGAATCTACGGTCTACTTTTCTTTTTGACTCTTCCAGCTACTGAAATGAAAAAATTAATTATGAGGCACTTTGCTTTTTTTCTACCAGGTTCAATGAGTTTGATCACAGGTTTTTTGGCATCTCTGAAGCCGAGGCCAATTTCATGGATCCCCAGCAGAAGCTCCTTCTGCAGTGTTCCTATAGAGCACTGGAGAGTTCTGGCATTCCCATGGAAAAGATCAGTGGCTCCAGAACAGGTGTTTACATAGGTAATGATAACAGTGTTTTAGTATATTTTAGGATTATGAGCAGAAAGAACGCTTCATGCATGCACAACAAAGCAGATATCATTGGGTTGGTGAACAATGTGTAGCACAGCAGTGGCACTGGCATGATACTAATGTACTGTATAAGCTGCAGTAGAAAAGCATATGTTTTGTAAATTTTGATTATGCATTTTTTTCAGGGCTCATGAACAGAGACTATGAAACACTACTAAACAACAGCCCCAGTACTATAACCCATTATAATGGCACAGGGACAGCTATGAGTATCGCAGCCAACAGGATCTCGTACACATTCAACCTCACTGGGCCTTCATTTGCCATAGACAGTGCTTGCTCTTCCTCCTTAGTTGCAGTCCACTCTGCTTGCCAAGCAATCAGACAAGGTAAGGCATTTCTTTAATTACAAACTGATTGAAAATGTCTGACTGGAGCTAATAAAATATTAAGACCCTAATTTCGAACATTGGGCAAAGTTCTTTCTGGGATGACAAGTTTCAGCAGCAGAACAAAGCTATGTATTGTTTCCATGACACTTTTATCAAGTGTATGTGTGTGTAATACAAATTCTTGTGCTATCTGGTGTCCGCAATAAAACCAAATAGCTTATCAGACCCAGATAACCTGCATAAGCTGATTTTTCCATAGCCACTCTAGTATTAAAATTAGGATGTTTGATTATTGTCTTCTCGTATGAAGGAGGTTAATAGGTGCACTTAACCCTGAATCATGTGAGGAATCATGTTTGGTAATATAGAAGTGCCAGTATCAGTCCCAGTGTGTGTATGTGTGTGTATATATATATTATATGTATGTGTGTGTGTGTGTGTGTGTGTGTGTGTGTGTGTGTGTGTGTGTGTGTGTGTGTGTGTGTGTATGCATATAAAATACACGTGGACAAAATTGTTGGTACCCTTCGGTCAATGAAAGAAAAACTCACAATGGTCACATAAATAACTTTAATCTGACAAAAGTAATAATTAAAAAAAATTCTATGAATGTTAACCAATGAAAGTCAGACATTGCTTTTCAACCATGCTTCAACAGAATTATTAAAAAAAAAAATAAACTCATGGAACAGGCCTGGACAAAAATGATGGTACCCTTAGAAAATACTGAAAATAATGTGACCAAAGGGACATGTTAATTCAAGGTGTGTCCACTAATTAGCATCACAGGTGTCTACAGTCAGTGGGCCTATATATAGGGCTCCAGGTAGTCACTGTGTTGTTTGGTGACATGGTATGTACCACACTCAACATGGACCAGAGGAAGCGAAGGAAAGAGTTGTCTCAGGAGATTCGAAAGAAAATTATAGACAAGCATGTTAAAGGTAAAGGCTATAAGACCACCTCCAAGCAGCTAGATGTTCCTGTGACTACAGTTGCACATATTATTCAGAAATTTAAGATCCATGGGACTGTAGCCAACCTCCCTGGACGTGGCCGCAGGAGGAAAATTGATGACAAATCAAAGAGACGGATAATCCGAATGGTAACAAAAGAGCCCAGAAAGACTTCTAAAGAGATCCAAGGTGAACTTGATGCTCAAGGAACATCAGTGTCAGATCGCACCATCCATCGTTGTTTGAGCCAAAGTGGACTACATGGGAGACGACCAAGGAGGACACCATTGTTGAAAACAAATCATAAAAAAAGCCAGACTGGAATATGCCAAACTACATGTTGACAAGCCACAAAGCTTCTGGGAGAATGTCCTATGGACAGATGAGACAAAAATTGAACTTTTTGCCAAGGCACATCAGCTCTATGTTCACAGACGGAAAAATGAAGCATATCAAGAAAAGAACACTGTCCCTACTGTGAAACATGGAGGAGGCTCTGTTATGTTCTGGGGCTGCTTTGCTGCATCTGACACAGGGTGTCTTGAATCTGTGCAGGGTACAATGAAGACTATCTTATAATAATCTTAAAAAAATAATAATTGGGGTAAAAAGTCTTGACATTTTGAAATTGTAATTTCCAAGTTTATTAACCAGCTATGTTTGTAGAACATAGATAATTTAAAAGATTCAAGTTACAAGCTGTGAGGCAACTTGTGATAGTTTTTTTTCTTCTTCTTCTTCTTGCTTGAGGACATATTTTCTTCTCCAACTAGGTGACTGTGAGATGGCACTTTGTGGAGGTGTTAGCTGTATTCTTGAACCACGGATCTTTGTGGCTCTCAGCAAAGCTAAAATGATTTCCCCTGAAGGCACCAGTAAACCCTTCTCCAAAACAGCAGATGGATATGGTAGAGGTGAAGGCTGTGGGATAGTTCTTCTAAAAACTTTGAAAAAAGTAAGCTATTTTTAATTATGTATTTTGTATATCATACGTTCAAACTGCATATTCAACTTTAATATTTAGAACTTTGTATTCTTTTAAAAAAGGCTCTTCAGGACTTTGACCACATATGGGGCATTGTCTGCAAAACAGCAGTAAATCAAGACGGCCGCACTGTCACACCGATCACAAAGCCGTCTATGGTCCAGCAGGAGGAGCTGCTCAATAGAATTTACTCTACAGGGACCTACCTGTCTGATATCCAGTACATAGAGGCTCATGGGACCGGGACTCCAGTGGGAGATTCAGTAGAAGCAGGAAGCATCTCTAAAGTCATTGCCAAGGCACGGCCATCAGAGGTAGGGCCACTCCCTATCGGCTCGGTTAAGAGTAACATCGGACACACTGAATCTGCAGCAGGAGTGGCAGGACTGATTAAGGTACTTCTGATGATGAAGCATGAAACCATTGTACCTTCACTGTTCTACTCAGAGGAAAGTTCTAGTGTAGATGTTCAAGCTCTCAATCTAAAGATTCCCACCAAAGCTGAAACATGGCATTGCACTGGTTCCACTGAGAGGGTGGCTGGAATTAATAGTTTTGGTTTTGGCGGAACTAATGCACATGCAATCATCAGAGAATATAAACATGCCTCTTCTAAATTGGAAAGGTTTGGTTCTAGGAAATTATTCCCATTATCTGCTGTCACAAGTAAATCCCTTGAGATGTGTATTGCTGACACTTATGTAAGAATCAGCACTGAAAATAAAGTGGACCTAACAACCCTTTTGTATACGTCGGCATGCCGAAGAAGTCACACTAAACATAAATATCGGAAAGTGTATGTTACAGCATCTCTTTCAGATTTAGAGGAACAGCTGAAAACTAGCCTAAACAACAGGTTTGATGCTATTAAATCAGACCCCAAGGTAGTCTTTGTCTTCTGTGGGAACGGGGTTACATACCGAGGAATGTGCAAGCAGCTCCTGAAAGAGGAACCTGTTTTCAGAGAAAAGATCCGAGAGATAGAAAACTATCTTCAGGATTACAGAAGTACAAGCATTTTACAGAAGATACAAAGCAGCTTTGACAACGATGATTTCTCAAAGCCAGACATTGTCCAGCCCCTGCTTTTTGCTACTCAGGTTGCCATGGCTCATTTGCTTAAGCACTGGGGCATCAGACCCGCTGCTGTACTTGGGCACTCTGTTGGAGAAGTTGCTGCAGCCCATTGCTCTGGGCTTTTGTCTCTAGAGGAAGCGGTGAAAGTCATCTATTATCGGAGTGTTCTCCAAAGCAAAGTCACTGGAGGGAAGATGCTGGTTGTTAGTAATATAACCGTCTCTGACATTTTGGAAATTCTTCCAGCTTACACAGGAAAAGTGTGTCTTGCTGCTTTGAACAGTCCTCTGTCATGTGTACTATCAGGGGAGAATGATGCTATTGGAAGCGTGCAACAAACGTTAAAGAACTCATTTAAGGCAAAGAATATGTTCCTTCATGTCCTGGATGTTCCTGCTGCCTACCACAGTCACATGATGGATCCAGTACTGAGTCAAATTAGAGACAGCATTGGGAATTTAAATGGGCATGAAATGGAATGCGAGTTATTTTCTACAGTAACAGGAAGGATGTGTAGTATGGGAGATTTTGTCACTGGGGAGTACTGGGCAAGAAATATCAGAAATCCAGTAGTATTTGATCAAGCCGTAAGAGCAGTGGCCAGTAATAAGAAGAATGTAATCTTTGTTGAGATTGGCCCAAGAAGGGCTCTGCAGAGGAACATTATGGAGACATTAGGAAATGACACAGTGGTGCTTTCCTCAATCCAACCGGACAGAGATCATGATGCACTACTTACTGTTGTATCCAAACTGTTTGAGCTTGGAGTCTATGTAGACTGGGATGGGTTCTATAATGGGTTTCAGTCCCTGCCAGCTTCATACCCAGTCTATCAGTTTGATTGCCCTAAAAAGGATGTAAACTTTGAAGAAGTAAGACAAGGTAATGAGGTGATGACTCTCTGCCCCCATCCCCTGGTAATTCCACAGAAATCTAATAACAGAATGTACAAGTGCAATCTGTCAGTAGAAGCCACGCCCTACCTTTGGGAGCACAAGAACAATGGTATAGTCATCGCTCCGGGTGCCCTGTACACTGAACTGGCTTTGGCTTCTGTTATGGAATCTGTGATCTCAAAGATAGCTCTTGCTTCACTTCAACTTACAATAAGCTTTAAGAATTTGCTTGTTCTTAGTACGAGCTCTCACTGTCTGAAAGTGCAGCTTGAACCACATGAGGACAGGACTTTGTTTCAGATACAGTCCTCTGCTACAATACATGCATCAGGCACCATTGCCTATGGAAAAGGACCAGCTGTGACTGACCACCAAGACATTCTCTTGGACCTCATTTTACAGAGATGTCAATTAGTCATACCTGGGGAACAGGTATATGTTATGCTTAAGCAGGCAGGGTTTGAGTATGGGCCCATCTTTCACCAGCTGGGTGACATTCAGTATGGAGAGGATTTCAAAGAAGCGCTAGCTAATATCAGGATACCAGATCAATTGTTAACCCAGCTTAACAAGTACTGCTTGCACCCTGTTGTATTAGATTATTTTATGCAGATGACCTCAATTTTAACCCTGAGTAACAGCTCTATTAGAAATGGATTTCCCTCTGAAATCGGCAGCATGGTGATAACTGCACCTCTATGCAAGGAAATGGTCATATATATGAGGCTTACTCAGGAAATGCCAGAATACTTTGAGGTATGTGGTTGCTTTACAGACAGAAAAGGACACACCCTTGTTGAACTGAGGGATGTCAGAATCACACTTGTAGGAGACGGTGCAAAAGTTACTGACTTTTACTTCTTTCATAATGAAAGATTCATTGTCCCCGCTATTACCAGCATACCCAGCAAACCAAAAGCTGTTGTCTTTGAAGATACTTTAGGCATCGCTAATGCACTCAAGACATATTTACACCCATCATCTGTATTTTTCTCTCCTGCTGATGTAGATTTGTCTTCATCACACGTTTCAGATCTTCTATTGCACTTGGATCATTGTTCAGCTGATATAGAGAAAATTCTCTTTATCTGCAGCTGTCAAAACCTCAGCTTTCTTAAAACCCAGACAGTTCTGGAGCAGTTGGCTGACATCTGTGAGCTTTTCCGTCACATTGTTTTGACTATGAGAAAGTGCAAGAACTTGCACACTATTCATGTCATAACTTACAGATCATCTGACAGCTCTGTTGATCACATTAGTCCAGGATTTGTGCTATCAGGTATGACGAGGGCCTGCGCTGCTGAGTTGTCGGAAATTTCTTTTCAGTTGATAGACCTTGGCACAGTGTCAAGTGAGGACATAAAAGCACTGGCTTATGTAATTTGCTCCTATAAAATCCATGAGTACCCAGAGGTCATGATAAGGCAAGGACATGTCCAATCAACAGTGATAACACGAACAGCCCTTAATAATGTAGTCGAAGGTGTAAACTCTTCATGGTCAGAATGCTTCACACTACAGACAGCCAACCCATATGAAATGACTTGCTTGTCAGCCGTACCAACTAACGATGTAGTTGACTTTATTGATGGTAAAAATGTGGCGGTTCAGCTCTGTAAAATTTGCATGCACTCCTCAGACTATTTTCCAGTCAGTCTGTCAGAACTTAAATTTGGTCAGACTCTATATTGGAACAAACACACATCTCAGAACCACAAACTTTTAGCCCTTGATTTTAGTGGCATTGTTACAGCTGTGGGAAATGATGTACGAAAACTGAAAGTGGGAGACCATATAGTCTCCTGTTACCCCATTGTAGCAGGCTCCAGGGTTACCGTTCCAGAGGATGCTTGTTACAAAACAAAAAGACTTGTGTTTTTGAAGAAAACCCCTTGTGTTTCTTATATTATACTTGCATGGGAGATTCTGCACGATGCATTATCCACGATCAAACAAAACAAAACGTTGGGTATTTTCTCCACAACTCCAGATTCTGCTTTCATGAAGGTGTTAACCGTCATAGCAAAGGAGACAGGATGGAATGTTATCACGGCAATGGAACTCAATACACTTGGCCAACGTTTAGACCAGTGTCCTGTCTTTGTTCTCATTCCACCTTATGATAAGTCATGTCTGGCGCAGTTAAGTTGTGAGGCCAGTACGACACACATTTTTCTTGTATGTGAAAATAATGCACCCCCAACAAACATTCTTCCAAACGACAGTGAGAATATATGCTTTCACTTTGTTGAACTAGGCAGCATTTTCCAGAAGTCCCATCTCAATACTCTGAGTACTGATATAAGCAGATGGTTGAAAAGGATGCACTTGGAATGCAACTTTTTATCCTTACCAAGCAAGGTCTTCCAGTCTCCCCAAACTGAAGGCGATAATATCGGCTCATACTTCACTGCTAAAACTGTATCCATGATTGTTCTAGATAACAATGGGTCTAGTAAGTCTCAGATACAGCTACACCCGAGACCAATGCAGCTCTTCTCAAAGACTGCAGTGTACATAGTTTCAGGTGGTTTATCTGGATTGGGACTTGAAACAGTGAAGTTCATTTCACACTGGGGTGGGAAGTCCATTGCTACACTGTCAAGGAGTGTTCCATCTGAGGAGACCCAGCTACAAATCAACAACCTTAAAAAGAGATATGGAGTAAGAATAATCACTCTCCAGTGTGACGTGTCGGTATCAGATGAGGTACTGGAAGCAGTCACAGTCATTGGACAAAGCTTCCCTTCTTGCCCAATAAAAGGGGTTTTTCACAGTGCTGCTGTTCTGCATGACGGGCTACTCGAAACACTTGATAAGTCTCTCTTTGAAAAAGTCTTCCGTCCAAAGGTCAGTGGTGCATTGAACCTTCACTACTCTACTCTAAACAGCAAACTTGATTATTTCGTATGTTACTCATCCATCTCTTCTTTTATTGGCAATGCGTCCCAGGCTAATTATGCAGCAGCCAACTCATTTCTAGACACTTTGTGCCACTACCGGCGTAACGTTGGACTTGCTGCACAGTCCATTAATTGGGGACCTCTTAAATTGGGACTTCTGTTCAACAAAGAAGATTTTCAAAAATTCTTAGAAGGCAAAGGTTTGATGACAATGGAAGTGCCAGAAATCCATGAAGCTTTAAAGCACTGCTTATTGGAAAACAAGCCTCAGCAAGTTGTGTGCAAATTCAACTTCAAAAACTTAAAGAGCAACGTTCTCTCTCAAAATGCCTCTCTAAAATTCCGATTAACTGCCTTAATTGAGAAAGAGTTTGAAGACGAAACAGGTAATGAGTCCAGGAAGAAACAGTCATCATGTGATGATTATATTAGAGGCATTCTAGGTCACATTTGCAATGCTGATGCAAATGAATTTGATGCTGAAACCTGCCTTACTGCTCTGGGCATTGATTCAATGTTGGCCATGACCTTGCAGAATCAAATCTTTCAGGATATTGGTGTAAATATTCCACTTATTACTTTACTCGACCCCAACATCACTCTAAACTCACTGATCACGCTTCTAAATGGAAGCAATGATGTAAAATAAACAACATAAAGAAAATGCACATTTGGATTTAATGATAAATTTTTCTATATTTGATCAAATAATGTTGATGTACACTCAAGATGACATTTATGGAAAAACTCTGGAAATAGTTATATACTTAAATTTGATTGCAAGAGTAATTTGTGAAGGAAATGATGATCTTTACTGGGTGTTTTGCACAGCAGAAATGTGAACTATCTGAAAATTTTAATTAGAACTTGACTCCTGTATAAGGAATAATAAAACTATGATCTATGAACAACAAATGTGTTGGGGGTTTTTTTTACACAAAAACATGAGCAGCAGACAGCCTTATGTACACAGTAACAAACCGTATGATTGTAGATCAGTCCGTGTTATCTGTTCCCTGTTGAGTCTGGTTCCTCTCAAGGAAAATTCCTATTGCCATCTCAGGGTGTTTTTCCTTGCCACTGTCGTGCAAGTGAGTGAGTAAAAACATCTAAGCATCACCACCCTGGCCTGAGTGTTGCAAATAAAAATTAAATTATATCACAGGCCATTTCTACTTAATTTGACATTAAAAACAATAAAAATAGATGGAAATCATATATTCCATATTTTCTATTTATATTAGACATTTTCTGATTATAGGGAGAAAGCTTCCTGATGTTAGATAGAAATAGGGATGATAGAAAAAGGATGTACCCTTAAAAATGTGTGTGGGTGAAGGGCACATTGTGAACTATCACAATATGGGATTAAATCCCGGTCACAGAATAGATTTGAAATGCTGGGTAATTGCCACAATAGTTGTTGGCCACTCACTTTTTTTTTTAATGATTTATTAAAACAAAGATGGCACAAAGTTGCAAACATTTAATTAATTCTGTCCGGATGAATAGATTCAGGTGCAATAGATTCATAGATATCTTTATTAATCCCAAAAAGGGAAATTGTAATGGTAGTTCACAGATTATGCAACAACATGCTAGCAACCAGCCTAAAAAATATTAAGCCAGGTTAAAAAAATAAATAAATAAAATCACAATAAGAAAAAGGGTAATTATTATTATTATTTTTTTTTTTAAGAAAAACCCTATGATACACTGTTTACAGTTAGGTCAAAGAACATGGATATTGTAAAATGATTAGGGGAAATAAATGTTAAATGTGTTTACAAATCATGCTGTCTGTTAGATCATGGTTAATGAATAACACTTTTACAGGTGTGGTGAGATGCATTTTCCCGTATGGGATGTCTGGTGCAGAATTTCTGCTACTATTTAAAACAACTTACTGATAACAAAAGGGAGCAATTTGAACTTTGAGCTTCGTCCATTTTCAATAAATTAGCTTGTTGAAGACCTACTAGAAATAATTTATGTATAATATCTACAGTTGATGAGCTGGCTTTGTCTGTCAATTAGCTGAGTTTACTACTTTAAAGTAACAGATTAAACATTAATTTCAAAGTCATAGTCAATGGCTTTAAGAAAGTGCAATTATTTTCAAAAGTTTGCACAAAACTATGTACGAATTCTTAATGTATAATAGTGCATAATATAATCCAAGAATATACAGTATATATTACAGCCATAGCACTGTACAGAGACCATTTACTTAACTTTAGTGCAATATCCAAATAAATACTAACATTGATAAGTGTATGACATTCATTATGCATTAACATTGGTAAGTATATGTAGTTTAATGATACCCCAGTGAATCCAAATACAGAATGTTGCATAAGTGACAAACACTAGAGTTTCAATACTATTTGCACAGCGACCATTGCTAAATAAACCACCTCCTGGGGAAACAACTAGAATACTGTCATCTCTGCAACAGGGAGGAAGTCATTGCCACCCTCTTCATTTCCACCATTTTGCATTTCCAGTACTTTAACCAAGTCAGATAGTGTCTTTTCTGGATCCAGGATTGTTACCAGAGGCACACTCACCCCTTTATCTTGGAAAATGAGGTTCTGCAATGTCATCGCGAGCATGGAATCAATACCCAGTGATGAGAGACGAATGTCATCACTCAGCTCATCTTGTTCAATGTGAATATTTTCACTTATTAGTGATTTGATATATTCATTCGGTGAAGAGATTGTGTTAGTCTGTTCAAGTTTTGAGTTGATCATTTTAGACTTTTTGAGCTCTTCCTCTACCAGTGCTGATAACCGCTGGGTGAGGGATTTGTTTTGAGACAGAACATTATATCTAATGTTCTTGTAATGGAATTTGCACACGACCTGTTGAGGTTTGTTAATCAAAAGGCACTGCTCAAGACTGTCATGAATTTCTGACACTTCCAGGATCATCATTCCTTTTGACTCCAGAAATCTTTGGAAATGGTGTTGGTTCAGCAGGAGACCCAGATTTAAAGCTCCCCAGTTAATCGCCTGCCCAGGAAGTCCATTGTTTCTGCGATACTGGCAGAAGGCATCCATAAATGAGTTGGCAGAAGCATAGTTTGTTTGTGAAGCATTGCCAAGGAAGGCTGAGATAGAGGAGTAGCACACAAAATAATCCAAATCACAGTGCTCGGTAGCATAGTGAAGGTTAATTACACCATTCACTTTTGGCTGCATGACTTTCTCATAATGGGATTTGTTTAGGCTTTCAATTAGTCCATCATGAAGGATTACTGCACTGTGGAACACTCCTTTGATTGGTTTAGATGGGAACAGTTTGCCGATCTGAGTCACTGCTTGGTGAACCTGCTCTGAGACTGAAACGTCACATTGTAATCTTGTGATTGAGCACTGACACTGGTTCCTTACATTATTCATCTCCTGTTCGATCTGATCACTTGCACCACTCCTAGACAGGATCACAATATTCCCTCCACCTCTTTGAGCAATGAACTTCACTGTCTGAAATCCAAGTCCTGACAGACCACCTGTCACAATGTAAACACAATGCTTCTGGAACAGCTTTTTGGCTTTTGGTATCAGTGGGATATCTGAAGGTTCATTCTTGGCATCATGCCCCAAGACCACCACTGGAATGGTCTGGCATCTGAAGTACGATTCTGAAAGCAAGCAATTAGTGCTCTCTTTTTGTGTGTTCTGAATTGTGTGGTTTACAAACCCCCCAAATATTCTGTCCAAATGCATGTTTTTGAGCCAGTGAAGGATGTGTGATTTCTGTGCTCTGATTGACTGCTTTTGCATAAGGCTTGATGTGAAAAGGACTTTCAGATGAACCTCGTTATTTTGACCTCTGAAAGCAAGCTGACTGACACAGGTGTTTGGCTGGTTGTCAGCAACAAGGACAACGTCTCTAACACTTGTCATTTGACTGGATTTTGTAATGACAGTTTCATCATACGGAGGGAGAAGCACAATTGCTGCCATCTCATTGAAATCATGACACAGTTGATCAGTGTTCTTGGCCATACTGACACTCCAACCTGATTTGACTGCTGTGACAGTTAATACTTTCACCATGACTGAGTCGGGGGTAGGGCAGAAAATACCCAATTTCTGGTGTCTGCCCTTAGGCAGTGCAGAGTGTAAGATCTCCCAGGCGAGAATAATGTAAGATACACAGGGAGTGTTTTTCAGAAATGTAAGTCTCTTTGTTTTGTAGCATGCATCTGCTGGAATAACAACTTTGTTACAGACAGCAACAGGGTAACAGGAAACTATATGGTCTCCCACTTTCACTTCTTTCACATCATTTCCCACAGCTGTGACAGTTCCACTGAAGTCAAGTGCTAAAAGTTTGTGGTTCTGAGACGTGTGCTTGTTCCAGTACAGTGTCTGACCAAATTTAAGATCAGAAACGCTAACTGGAAAATAGTCTGATGAATGCACGCACACTTTACCGAGCTGGATCTCAACATTGTTCTTTTGAATAGGTTCAGGGCATTCTTCAGAAACAACTGCTGTCAGTCCTGTTGCTCTGTATGGATCAGAGGTTTGCAAGATAAAGCTTTCACACTGTGATTTCTGGATATTTTGAAGTGAAATGTCTGACATCGGTGTGTGACTAATCTGAGGCTTAAGAATCTGGCCATTTTTTATGACTAGCTCTGGGTATTTGTTGCAAGGGAATGATCTGATGATCTTAGCCAAGGCTTTTAGGTCATTAATAGAATCAATGTCTATTAACTGGAAGGAGAGATCTGATAATTCAGCTGCACATGCTCTTGTCATTCCAGACAGTACAAAACCAGAATTGATGCGGTCTACCGCTCCTTCCGATGACCGGTAGGTAACTACCCTGATGGAGTTTGGGAAATTCATTGACTTAAGGCCTGCAACAATTACCCGGAAATTTTCACAACAACTTGCCATGCAGTCTAATACATTCTCTGTTTTGTGCACATCTGCATCACCCCACATAAACAACACCTCCGGGAAATTTGTATTGACATTTTGGATGTTCAGGTGAGACAGAAAAGCTTCAAATCCGTGTTCCGTCAGTACGTTGGCGTGCATGGAGGAAATGTATTTTGACTCTGGGTCTAAGTATTGTTGTAGGCCTTTAGAGATTCCTAACTGATCAGCAAAAACCAATGATGTCGGTGTTGAGAAGTTGTCAGGCTCTGAGACTACACTGTAACTGTTGTGAAAAAAATACTCCTCTACAACACGAGAGCGATTCCCTAGGTAGGTAATGACGACATTCTTGAGCTCAACCAAAACCCTGCCATCTTTGCCAGCAAAACAGCCACAAACGATAAGTTCCTCATTTCCCATATGTGTTGCTCTCAGATACACAACCATTTCCTTCTGCAAAGGTTCAAACACAGTTAGGCTGCCTATTTGTGAAGGAAATCCAGGCCTTCCCAAGAAATGATACGTTCCTGTGACAGGAACAAGTTGCATGAGATAGTCTAGGACTACAGGATGAATGTAGTACTCATGTAGTTGGGGCAAGATTTCATCTGGAACAGTAACAATTGAATACGTTTCTCCAAGTTCCTCCCCATAATAAACATTTCCCTTATTTTTGAAAACAGGGCCGTACTGAAATCCACCCAAAGCTAGGTTCTTATAGAACTCCTCAGAACTCACAACAGATTGGCATCTTTCGGAGACACAGTCCAGTGAAATGTATGGCTCTTCGGGCAACCTTACCTGTGTTGACTCAACTTTCCCTGATGCATAGCTTACTAACAAAGAGTGCACCTTAAACTGGAAGCTCTGCCCTGCTGTGCTTTTAGCTGAATCCAATCGTACTTTCACATCGGGTATGTTGTCTGACAAAATACATGGACTGTGAAACTTTATACTGAGCCGCAGACAGCTGAGGGGCATTTTTGGTTTAATACTCGTCATGGCAGCTGCTAAGCCTAATTCAACATAAAATGCCCCAGGGACGATGGCAACACCTTGGTGTTTATGTTCATACAGATAGGACAATGCTCCAGAGGAGAGGTCACAGCTGAAATCTAAGCCATTTTTACTTAACTGTGTAATAACAGGATGGACACTACTGTCACCAGAGAGATTTGCTTCAGTTAGTACATCTTTCCTCACACTGTCAAACTGATACCTTGGAAAAAGAATCGGTTCCATCTCACACCCTTTGTAAAACTGGTCCCAATCTATATTGATTCCCATTTCAAACAACTTGGATACAACAGTCAGCATTGTCTCAACATCTTTATCAGGCTGCACTGACGACAGCACCACAGTGTCACTGCCTAGAGTCTCGATGATGTTTCTCTGCAAAGCCCTTCTTGGGCCAATCTCCACAAATATCTCATTCTTAGTCAGCTTCATTGATTTTAGCGCTTGTTCAAAAGCGACTGGTTCTCTGATGTTTCTTGCCCAGTATTTACCATTAACAAAATCAGTCGGGCATACCTTGTCTCCTGACACTGTCGAGAATAATTCTGTCTTCAAGTTCTGAGCGTGCAGTTGGCCTATACTATTCTCTACTTCTTCCACAATAGGATCCATCATGTGACTATGATAAGCAGCAGGCACATCCAAAACGTGCAGGAACAAATTTTTGCCTTCATTTGAGTTGTTCAAGCTCTTGTGCAAATCATCAATAGCATCTTCATCTCCTGAAAGTGTGCATGACTGAGGACTGTTCTGTGCTGCTAAGCAAATCCTTCCGGAGTAAGAAGGAAGGAGTTTTACCACGTCTGATACAGGCATGTTGCTTACAACAAGCATTTTCCCTCCTGTTACTCTGCTCTGCAAACTACTGCGGTAGTAGGTGACCTTTACTGCATCCTCAAGCGACAACAGACCAGAGCAATGAGCGGCAGCGACCTCTCCAACAGAATGTCCAAGAACAGCATCTGGTCTAATCCCCCAGTGCATTAATAGATTAGCGATGGCGACCTGTGTGGCAAACAGGAGAGGCTGAACAACTTCTGGTGCTGAGAAACCAACCTGAGGTTCAGACTCACCCTCCAGTATTTCTACTAGCCCAATTTTCAAGTATCTTTGGAAAAGATCATCAATCTCTCTCACTTTCTCCCTGAAAATGGATTCCTCTTTTAGGAGCTGTTTGCACATACCTTTATACGTAACACCGTTCCCACAAAACACAAACACTAGTCTTGGGAGTTTCTTTGCTGGTACACTCTTTTTGTCCTGAACATACAAAAGTTTCTCTTTCAGATCAGTCAGAGATGATGCGTGAAATGCTTTCCGATATCTATGTTTCCAGTGACTCCTCCTACAGCCAGAAGTATATACCAGGCTGTGTATATCGGTTATATTCTTTGCACTGATATTTTCTACAGTGTCTTTTACCATATTTGCCAATGATTTCTCTGATGCTGCAGAAAGTATGAAGAAATTGTGTTGTTTTTTGACAGGTTCCTTTGGCGATTTTGTCTTAAGATATTGCTTTACAACTGCATGTGCATTTGTGCCTCCAAATCCAAAGTTATTTATCCCAGCAACTCTCTCTGAACCTCTACTGGTGACCCATTTCTCAGCTTTGGTGGGAATCTTTAGATTGAGAGCTTGAACATCTACACTAGAACTTTCCTCTGAGTAGAACACTGAAGGTACAATGGTTTCATGCTTCATCATCAGAAGTACCTTAATCAGTCCTGCCACTCCTGCTGCAGATTCAGTGTGTCCGATGTTACTCTTAACCGAGCCGATAGGGAGTGGCCCTACCTCTGATGGCCGTGCCTTGGCAATGACTTTAGAGATGCTTCCTGCTTCTACTGAATCTCCCACTGGGGTCCCGGTCCCATGAGCCTCTATGTACTGGATATCGGACAGGTAGGTCCCTGTAGAGTAAATTCTATTGAGCAGCTCCTCCTGCTGGACCATAGACGGCTTTGTGATCGGTGTGACAGTGCGGCCGTCTTGATTTACTGCTGTTTTGCAGACAATGCCCCATATATGATCATGGTCTTGAAGAGCCTGTCAGATTATGCACATAAGTTTTATTATTATCCACAATGAAAAAATCATATTGAATGATTGAAAAATGTATGCAATATGTTAACTTATTTTATGCAGTGAAATACCTTTTCCAAGGGCTTCAGGAGGATGACACCACAGCCCTCTCCTCTGCCATAGCCATCTGCTGTGTTGGAAAATGGTTTGCTGGTTCCATCAGGTGAGATCATCTTTGCCTTGCTTAGAGCCACAAATACTCTTGGCTGAAAAATGCAGTTAACACCACCAAATACAGCCATTTCACAGTCTCCTGTTAAAAAAAATAACACAGTCAAATCTAATTAAATAAACAATGATAGCCACATTACTAATTCGGACAAATAAACTTTATAAACTCTTATAATTAGAGAAAAATCAACATCATTGAATTGTTGTGCCTCTGACCTTGCCCTGTGTTGTTTATGTGGGGTATACATTCACACATGTATCCATTTATGATCCATTACTAAAGCGTAACTGAAGAGCTTTCTATTTCTAACCTGTGGTCTGAAATAAAGGGAATGGGCCAAATGCACAAACCAAAGACTATAAAACAGCTTGAAATATTATTATGGAAGATATTTAGTGCTGTCCTATGACTGAGGTTTTATGTTTAAAAACATGCTAAAATTCCATTTTACAGATACCATATTTGTTAAAGATCTGGTTATTCAGTTATACAGCTACCCTATGCAATAAAGCTCTCAGTTCATAAGTAATTCATTTGAAATATTTATGCACATACTTATGAATGGTGGCAATAAGCCTGGATTTGGCTGTATATCCATTTTGTATTATTGTACCTTGTCTCATGGCTTGACAGGCTAAATGAAGAGCAACAAGAGATGAGGAGCAGGCACAGTCAATGGATAAAGAAGGTCCAGTAAAGTTGAAGGCGTAAGAGATTCTGTTGGCAGCTATACTCATGGCTATACCAGTACCAGTGCAGTGGTTAATGATAACAGGATTGACATTAGCCATGGTGAGTTCATAGTCCCTGTTCATCAGCCCTGAAACAACATATAACACATAGAACACTAAAGGTACAGAAAATACATCACTGTTAACAATCAACTAGTGTTTGGCAATTACCCAGAAAAACTCCTGTTTTGCTCCCACTGGCCTTCTCCATGGGCATGCCGGCATTCTCAAGCGCCCTGTACGTGCACTGCAGAAGCATCTTGTGCTGTGGGTCCATCTGTTCCATCTCAGCATCGGTGATGCCGAAAAACCTCTGATCAATCTCATTGAATCTGCAAATCAAATGTAGTCTGAGATCAAGTGTCTGAATGAATATTTATGTCTCCGTATGGAACAATTTATTCATATAATAGCTCACTAAAAGAGAGGATCATTTTACTTTCTTGAAAAAGGAAACCGCGATTTATTCCTAACTAAATGTAAGAAATGAAGTTATCATATGTACACTGCATATACAGTATGCTTGTTCACTTTACAGCATGTTAGTGTTTTACAAAATGAATCATTCCATAAATAAACTGCCATGTAATTGATTAGGGACTTTCTGAATGGCTGCAGCCATGTACATCTCTTTGACAGACTGCAAGGCTTACCCATCAGCAAATGCAGCTTTTGCTGTCCGTGACTTTCCTGCCTTATTGTCATCTTGATCACACCATTCCTTCTGGTCGAACCTTTCAACTGGTATCGGCACTGCACAGTTCTTTCCCTCAAGCAAGACATTCCAGAAATTATCGAGCCCCTCACCTACAACAGGCAGATTTCACTTGTGTACACAAAATGCAAAAGATATACTTACTAGTTTGCTGAAAGTGTACTGTAAGTGAATTAAATTGAATTACCTCCAGGGAAATTACATCCTATGCCAACAATAGCAATTTCTGAATCCTTATCTTTCATGATGAAAGGAAGCTGACAGTAATCTAATAGAACCGAAATTATTTTATAAGCTGATCATATTGAAAATATTTAAATGTACATGTCTAACTATATCAAAAATTAGACTTACCTGCATTGTCACGACCAATTCCTTAAGTTATGAAAACTGTCAGACAGTTGTTCGGTTATTAGCATTTATATAAGCAAGTGCTATAGATAAGATTTAACGAATCAAGGACAAGGTGCTTAGATAAGTAATAGTCAGATAAGATATAACAATTTTAATAATTAGCGTCACTTTATCATACGTGAGGGAAAAGCAATAATCTGCTGAATCTGTGTTAAAGGTATCAATCATCAATACATCAATCATCGATAACAAAAAGCATTCTAGCAATGGTACTGGGATGAGGCACTGAATGGAGAAAAAGTAAGAAATACAGTATTCAAGGGGAGTTTAATTATTTGAATAGTAGCATTCAAGACTGCACAGATTGCATACCTTAATGGCACATATACCAATCAGCCATAACATAGAAAAAAAAAACCCTGACAGGTGAAGAGAAGAACAGTAATGATCTCCTTACAGTTGCACCTCTAAAAGGGGAGATTACAGGTGCATTTTAATAAATAAAAATGTCATCGAAAAGTTGTATATTTCAAGATGAGAAGATATATTTCAAGTATTTATTTAAATTTTGATGATTATGGCTTATAGCTAATGAAAACCCAAAATTCAGTACCTCAGAAACTTTGAATATTACCCAAGACCAATGAAAAAATCATTAACACAGAATGTGGGACTACTGAAAAGTATGAACATGTACAGCATTCAATACTTGGTTAGGGCTGCCTTTGCATGAATTACTCCGGCAATGCGGTGTGGCATTGAGATGATCAGTCTGTTGCACTGCTGATGTGTTGTGGAAGCCCAGGTCGCTCTCCTGCGTTGTTGGGTCTGGTGTTTCATCTTCCTCCTCACAATACCCCATAGATTCTCTACAGGGTTTAGGTCAGGCGAGTTTGCTGGCCAATCAAGCACAGGGAACCATGGTCCTTAAACCAGGTATTAGTACTGTTGGCTTTGTGGGCAGATGCCAAGTCCTGCTGGAATCATGCTGAAACCAGCATCTCCATAAAGCTGGTAAGCAGAGGAAAGCATGAAATGCTCTAAAACCTCCTGGTAGACAGCTGCACTGACCTTGGACCTGATAAACCACAGTGAACCAACACCATCAGATGACATCAGTCCCCAAACCACCATTTGTCCTGGATACGCCTGTGAGCGGTGGAAGCACTGTATCCAGATACAGTTCACTCCCCTAAATTCTCGAATGGGCTTTCACAATCCTCTCAGGGCTGCGGTTATCTATGTGGCTTGTGTTTAATGTATGCCACAATGGTAAGACAAGGGATGATGCCATTCAGTTTTTATAAATCATATATATTTATCTCTCATATACATACATCTATATATAAATTTTATATTTACAAATATTGTAAAATGCTTTATTCTGAGAATGAATACTGGGGTAAAAAGAGGTCATTTACCCAGGATGCAATGTGCTCAATTGCACTGTACCATGCGCACACATTCACCTTACTGCCCATACTTCAAGTATCTATATAGTATTGTTAGAATTTATTACATTTTGATGGCAAAGTACTGCAAAATCTATGGCCAAAAGAAGCAAGCCCTGAATTAAAAAACAATAGTTTAATATGTTACAAACTAAATGAGAAATTGTGTGACCCTCAAGTGGTGGTGATTACATAATCCTCATTAAATGCTATACTATAACACACTAGTAGCCTAACTGACTCTGACCAGGCATTTAATGAGGATTATGTTCAGTTAGGCTACTAGTGTGTTATAGTACGGGAAATATAACCTCAATAAAAAAAAGTAATGAAGTAATCAATCTTGCATCAGAATCTTTGAGCGGAGACACAAATATAAACTCAGTGATGTAGATAAGGCAGAATTACTGTAAATTCATCACGACCACAGTGATATTTCTGAAATTATTACGTTTTTTTGAATCATTGTTGTCCAGCGTTTCTGCCGAGACAAAATATTTAAATCTAATGAGGTTTAGGCCACTTTGGATCTAACTGCTATCATGAATATTTAGAGCACCAAAGAGATGAAAATAGAGATATTATTTATTGTCATTGTACAGAGTAAAAAATAGGTGTCACTCCTTAAGGTACATAAAATAGAATAAAAAAGTAAAAAATGAACAAATACAGTATACGAGTATAAATATTGTCATTGTGTTTCACCTATTATGTGTCTATTTTTAAGTAACACTTGGTTTATCTGTCTAAATGCACCTATATTGAGTTAAAAAAAAAACAGGACAAAATAATAATAATAATAATAATAATAACAACAATAAAACATAAGGGCTAATACATTTAACCCCATAATTGCTTTCCAACATGTTTATATAAGGAGTAAACCACAGTGACATGCTGTTAGAGGAATATAATTAATGACTGGCTGCCATGATGTGTTAACAGAGGTGGGCAAAGTTCACAAATCCTTTACTTGAATAAAAGTAGATACTCTAGGTAAAATATTACTTAAGAAAATGTAGAAATCATCCATTTACAATTCTACATGAGTATAAAACGTACAAAAGAACTCATGTTCAACTTTACTTAAGCATAAAATGTAATGAGCTTGTATTAGCTCACAGTTTAATTTATGTGATAGTAAGAGAGTCTCTCATTGCAACTTTGTATCTATGAAAATAAGTTATTCCATCAGTACCCTGCATTTTTTTTTGACATTTATTTTAAAGAGAGGATTATTTTTCACATTTCACAAAAGTCCTTCGTCATGGCTTTTCACTGCACATACAGTAACTGAAAGGATGGAAGGAATCCGCCCCCAAGTGGCAGCAGGTTATTATACACTGCCTGGCCAAAAAACGATGTAATAATCTGGTCATTCATTACATTCTGGTCATCAGCTGACTGAATTTTAGCTACATAATGTAGCTGAGCCTAGACCTGACCAACTGAAGCACCAATAACACTGCACTATGAGGTCTGTGGTCACTATGCATGTTGCTGGCATCACTTCATGTGCTTCCATACTTCTCTTACCCTGATTCTCCTAAAGCACAGGAATAGGGTCAATCTGGACTCATCAGACCGCATAACCATTTTCCATTGCTCCAAAGTCTAATCTTTAGGCTCTCTTGAAGATTTAAGTGTTGTTTTTCCTGATTAGTCTCTCTAAAGTTAAAGGTTCAGCAGAATCCTTACAGGTATTAGTAATGTATTGAAGGGTTGAATTATTTAAAATCTCCATAATTGTTTTGGTACTTGATGCAGTAGTAGTGACTTTTTTTTTTTTTTTGGCCGGGTAGTGTACTAGTATTGCACAGTATATTCAGAGTGGTTTAAAAGTCTGAGACTTCATAGACAATTTGGGACATTTTGTGAAACTGAAACAAAACTAAATTAAAAATAACAGAAACTCTAAAACAAGAAAAAAAGAAGATCTGTGCCTTATAATATCTACTGAAAAATGTGTTCAGGTGTCACGCTTATGAATTTGATTTAACATGGATCATCAGGTTTTAAACAAACTTATGAAGTCTCAGTTCAAGCACATGCTGCCATTAGAGCAGAAAGGGGATGTACCAAATACTAATAAACTCTGAAATTCCTGTAAATATTTGTAAGATTCTTCCTGTCACTCACATTATTGCTGATAACATCATTTGTGTTAAATTGAAAATGACTTTTCTGACTTCCTGCTTTAAAAGAAAACATGCCAATTCATTCAATCAAACTATGGCCTTAATTTATTGTAAGAGCCTGCTGGGGAAACTGTTTTGAGCTTTTTGCTTTACAAAAATTAGTCAGCCGATTTATTCCCATGTTATCTTGAGCATCTGGCAGCTAAGTTCCCAGAGACGTTGCGCCATGTCATCATCCATAGCAGCATTAGAACAGTTTGTACGCGCGCAGTCACTGCAACAAAGACATGAAAGTGTCACGACAGAAATAAAGTTTATCGTCTCAGGACAGAATATGAACAAGGAACTTTCCACATCAAAGACACTATGTTGAGTTCTGCTAATATTAGCCTTACCTATAATAGTGGCCACTCTCGGTCTCCAGCTCAGGAGCTACTGCACAGTACAGAGTGGTCTGAGCTCCCTGCAGTGATGTCTTGGTAAAAGGTTTGATCATCCACATGGCTGCCTGTTGGGGTCGACTCAGGTGCCTCCACAGCTCTGTCTGCACTACACCAGGGTGAAGGGCATATGTCGTCACTCCTGTACCTGTCGGATAAAACACAGAAGCAGGCCATATTAGCATGCGCCTCAAAACACGTGGCCCATACCAAGAAACTGCCTGATGAGGATGTCGGACTCACCCTGGAGTTTATTGGCTAAGCAGCGAGAGAAGAGCACATTGGCCAGTTTGCTCTGGCAGTAAGCTTTTGATTTATCATAGCCCTTCTCACTGTTGATGTCATCCAGGTTGATGGTCCCCCACTTATGTGCCATTGATGAGACAGTGACGATCCGAGCTGGAGCTGATCGTTTAATCAGGTCAATTAATAGAAATGTCAGGAGGAAGTGACCTACAAAAGCATGTTGGTTATGAGTGTTAGCATATTTTCTGATCTTATACCAAATACTAAAGATTGAAAACATATATTACTCTTAAACTTACCCATGTGGTTGACTCCGATTTGCATCTCAAAACCATCTGCCGTTTTAGCATATGGGCATGCCATCACTCCTGCATTGTTAATCAGGATATTGAGTTGTTTCTCCTCTTGGGAAAGAGACAGTAAGTCATGACGTGGAATACAACAAGCTATGCAGTTTTATTAAATATAAGATGAAATGAGATATTCATGTTCAGTTATATTTTTAAATATGACATTAATGTTATTTATGTTTTAAAAACCCTTTATTGACTGATATGACTATGACTGTGAACCAAAAGCCAGAAACTGTTTTAAAGGCCACAACCATCAGACCTGTAACATGTTGCATAACACGAGTTCCAGAATATCAGTATGTGATTACTGGATATCAGCTGTAATTCTGATTGTTATTGTCAACATGTAAAAATATATTTTTTTCTTGGTACAAGTTATTTGGAGAATATGTTCAATTCTTTTGCATTAGCATATTTATAATCTGGCACTTTCCATACATATGCATTATACTGAGAGTTCATGTGAAAAGCACATGGCAATGGATTGAGACTCATTTCAGGTGTATTATGGTTGGCCATAACATTATAATGCAAAAATGTTTGGGTTCCCCTTATTGGTGTACATAATACACTGACTAGCCATAAAATTAACACGAGACACTGATTATCCCCTATATAACAGTAAAGTATACCAGTGTCATGGGCACCCTGTGGGGACCAAAGGGTGTCTTTTCTGTCTGGTCTAAACCCACAGAAAAGAAAATGCAGCACAAATGTCTGAAAAAATGTAATGCCGGTTATGATAGAAATGCACCACTCAGTGCACCACAGCTTGTTGGCTTAGCAGGCAATGAGCTCAAAGTTGAGCAGGCCTTCGAATTCCCCAGATCTCAATCTGAACAAGCATCTATGGGATGTACCGGACAAAGAGGTCTGATCCATGGAAGCCTAACCTTGCAACTTGCAGCACGTAAGGATCTGCTGCTAATATCCTGGTGCTAGATACCATATTACACCTTCAGACGTCTTGCGGAGACAAGCTGTTTTCGTTGCACAAGGGGAATCTCTCCAATAAGCAGAGGAAAAAAAAGGGGGGGGGGGGGGGGGGGGTTAAACCTTGAAAGTTAAGTTCAGTCTTACCAGGTTCGCAACAGTATAACGACTCATTAATTACTCCAAATACATAAGTGAAAATAAATGGTGTAACTACAAATTCAATATATATTCCAAAGGGATTAACTTTATTTTTCCTAAAAAGTTTTAACCATAACTGAGGCAAGTAAAGCCTCCAACGTTTTGTGGTTTGACTATTATTACGATCTTGACTGTTTGACTGTTATTTAGGTCTTTCTGGTTAGATGTTGGAGCAGTGGCCTAAACAAGCTCCAGTTAGTCCTAATGCAGCAGCCAGAGTCTTTATAAGAATGAAATAATTAACCCTATTAATCATCTATTAGTCATGTCTTATCACTACATATCAGCAGACAATAAAATCACAATTTGATTGCAAAATACTGCTACTGAATTACAAAGCCCTGAAAGGTCTTGTCCCATATTAAAAGGTGGAGATCTAGAGCTTCATGCACGCTGGCTCCACCCCAGCAATGTATGGCATGATTGTGCAACCATCAGGCATTAAGACAAATATGGGTTACAAATTACAGGGTAAAGGAAACGATAATAAAATAAAATAATGTGATGTAGTATGGTGTTGTACACATCACCAGACCAGCTTCTCTGCATTGTGGTCTGATTCAGGAAATGTACTGAAAGGGCGACCACTAGGGCTGAGTATCATTCAAACATGTTCAATCTCAGTACCAATCCTGATACCATGACTTTAATACCAATTCCTCAACTATATTGTTTTCGAATTCTGTAAGGTCCATTTTAACAAAAAAAAAAAAAAAAAGAGAGAGAGAGAGAGAGAGAGAGAAATGCTGTATATATAATTTTATACAACAGTAAGTTCTGAACAATTTGATTGGACAAGAGACATTCCATAAGTGGTCATAAATGATTGTAACAGCACAGAAACGTATGACTATATGTATCATTCTGTATCATTCGTCCCTCGAGGTTGTGCTGAATATCAGCATGACTGTGATGTCTTTGCCCATGTCATTTGATTAATATCAGAACAGCTGTGATGTGGTTGCATGCAAAAGGGTGCAGCCCGAGTGCAAAGACGTATCGATGTGTGCGTGCATGCTGTTTCAGAGGACAAATGCATCCACATTAGAGTCCATTAGTGATCCATCATGACATGCAAATCTGATCTGACCAATAAATAAATAAATAAAATGTTGAATCTGAATTGAATAATGTGGTTTGTAATGTAAACGTAGCTGGACCATTCAGTTGGCCAAAAAAATGAGAACATTCAATGAACAGTGCTCCAATCAGCATATCCATTCACAACACAATATTAATAAATAAAAAGTGCAGAAGCCAGAATCAAATTGGCAGCCTTCATATTACCAGACGGCTGCTTTAACGTTAGCCCCTGAACCTCTAATTGAATACAGTTCAGCTTATAATTTGGTTAGCTCTCCCAGGTAGCAGGTAAAGCTACACTCAAACGATATCTAAAGTTACATGAGGGTTCCAGTTTAAGTTACCGGCAACACACCTAATACATTAATGTTAAATGTAATAAATAACCGTGTACGAGCTAGTCAAGTTGGCAAATTTTTCTTTGCTAAACCTTTTAAAACCCAAGTCACAGTCAAATCCCAGTCTTATCAATAGTGAATGGGAATCCAGTGACGGAGGAAGTTTTATAGGGTTAAGTGAACTTCAGTGATGATTGAAGAAGGCTGTGGTCCGTTCCTCTTGCAGTCAAACACGTCGCAACTTCTGCTCTTAAATGTTTCATTCATTTCATCGTATGGACAATCAGGACAGCAAACCATGATTGGGACATCCTTCCTGTACATCACGTTGGTGCTCAAAGTTCGGTAGCAAGCCCGAGTGATCACAGTTGTTCTGAAAGATATTCCCCTTAAGGTGTTGTCCATCTGCAGGTTTCGGCAGATGTCTGTGATTATAATAAGCACCATATGCAAAGTACTCTTGTGTCCAGACAGAATTTAGCAATCAGTTTCAGATATCCTTATTTTTGTTGCCATATTAAATACACAATCAGGACCTCCGAATGAACTCCTGAATGTTGCAAAGTTGCAGTTTGTTATAAATGATTTGACTGAATCCTTGCATTTTCATGTTTTCACATTCAAGTTTACTAATTTGTTTACCAGGTTTTCTGGGTTTTCACAGAAAAACAACCCCCTTCGTTAGTCACACTTGTACTCTTCCTACTTTAATCCCGCTATCCGATGTTAACAAGAGAAACCAGTCTTCCTGTGGTTAAGTTTCAGTTCCCCTCTGGGTTTTCTTTCGAATGTTTGCCCATCAGGTGTCAAGCCCGTGATTTACAGTATGTGTGTAAGTTTTGACTGTTGTTAATAGCACAATATATACAATTACATTAGAATAGGAGGTTATACCAAAACTGTGTGGTAAAATCCCCCAAATTATATCAGCTCTGCAACAAAGGCCCCAGTAATACAGTGTATGATTCAGCTGCTAAGAAAGATTTCACAAGGGACCGGAAGAAACACACACACACACACAAAAAAAAAAACCTTTCTTGCATCACTTGACGCTTTAGTGTTGTGTTAACCAGTTTTGAGTTGCTTGAGTATGCATGCATTCAGAAAGAATGCTGGGGATGTCTCATTAAATGAAGTGTATACTTGTCTTACCACTATTAATGTTCTGAGCAAATTCTCTGATGGAGCTGCAGTCAGCCAGGTCAAGTTTTTTACAGACAACATTCTGATTGTTGGAAAGTCCTATGACCTCTTTCATAGCTGCATCACCTTTCTCCATATCTCTGCAGGCGATAATGACACGCATACCTGGAAACAGAGACAGGATTGACTTTTAATTACTGTTTTTCAGAGTTTGATGGTACAACTTGGTTGGTAAAATGTTCCAGTTCGCCACAAGACGGCTGTGCTGATGAGAGCTTCAGGCAATCTCTACAATCTCTGATTTTTTATTTCTTTTTGTAACTCTCTCTTACTTGACTCATACAATATGATCACCGAACACTGCCAGACCTTACTGGCATCACTGGAGTTGATGTCACCCTGGTACCAGAACATAAACAAAACCTGTGGATAATACCTGTAAACGGTACTGATTTTACACAACTCATCGCAATTCTCAAAAAAAAAAAAAAAAAACTCAAGACTGACTACAGAAGTTTAAGTGTCAATTGGATTCTGATGAATTAGCTATGTCTC
The DNA here is from genome assembly GCA_030347435.1 of Clarias fuscus. Classification (NCBI taxonomy): domain Eukaryota; kingdom Metazoa; phylum Chordata; class Actinopteri; order Siluriformes; family Clariidae; genus Clarias; species Clarias fuscus. The sequence continues at coordinate 20,025,221 of CM059207.1, read as the reverse complement.
CACTTCTAGTGAAAGTAGCAAACTCAAATCCAGTGGTGCTGCTCAACCATCAGCGCTATGCAATAAGCTATGATATCTATGGCTACTGCACTCGTGGACAGACCTCGGACCTTTCTCCTCCCTGCCCTGCCCTCTGTAAAACTGATTATTTATAAGCTGATTGCATTCAAGCATAAAATCAGACAAGAAAAACAGGTAAAATCAGTAGAGTGAGGATGTTATCTTTAGGACTGTTTCGGGTAGACAGACTGACAGGTTTTTCCAGCATGCAGTAGACACAGACTTTAATGAATATATGAACTGTGTCATTGATTGCATCAGTGTAGTACTATACCAAAGTCTTTCGCCACCTGTCATTTTGTCATATATTGCTTCAAACAGTCAGCCTTTAATGGAGTCTTGAATAGTTTCCCTGGCTTACTGAAGGGTGTTTTTGGCTCTCCTTTTTAAGTCTCGCTCTGTACCTGGTTTCAGAGGAAGGTTGGTTTGTTTGCCACAGTGACCCGTAAATCATTCCAGCATTAAAAACACATCTATTAGATTATGACAATAATCAGGACGGTGATTAGTATGCCGAGTGGTTTGATAAGACATGAGAGGAAATAGGGTTGCTGATGAAATTGATGTGTGTGTGTCTGTGTGTGTATTTTTTTTATTTATTTTTTTTTTTTTTGGGGGGGGGGGGGGGGCATTTCAGTAAATTAGACAAAGTAAACATACCTCTTTTGGCCAAATCAATAGCAGTCTCTTTGCCAATGCCTGTGTTGCCGCCAGTAATCAATGCAGTTTTGCCATTCAGTGTTACATCCGATGACCATGGTCTAAAATAGTTCCTGTGGGGGGGAAAAAACAAGTAATAGTGATTTAAGGATCACTTCCTTCCTGCTTTACAATTTGAAACGCCAACAGGTTCGTAAACAGCACACGTCTCTCTCCACACCTCAAGCCTTGCATGGTCCTGATGAAGAGACCGCAGAAAACAGTAGAGAGAAATTAGTCAAGGAAAGAAAGAGTAAAGCAACTTCATAGCACTGCACTTTAACCACTGCGCTCAGCGCGTTGAGAGGAATGTAGGGCAAACAGGAAGCGAAACAATTCCTGCACTCTGATTGGCTGCTGGGTTTGTCCGGAAAGCCAATGAGATTCCTCAAAATTCTCATCTATTAATAGCTTTGATCAGACAAATTTACATGCTGTGCTATATGGGTCAGAGATTATTATTAAAACCTAGAATATATTAAAAATAAAAATATTTAATGCGGAATAAAAATTGTGCCGTCGGAGGATAACCAGGTTTCCCCGTGAATTCCCTAGCAACGGGGAAGCACGAGCTAAATGCTGTGACAGGGACACTCAAGTTAACTTAAATAACCCAAATAGACAGATCACATAAAACAAACATGTTAGTATCCTATACAAAGACATGAAGCACACAGTAAACCTCCACAGCACTGGAATCTTTCCAATCAGCTTTTCTGCTCCAAATCGACTCCTTAGGCTGCCAAACGACTCGGTGTGACATTTTCTAAACCGGACAAAGGATTAAGTATTAAATATCAGGATCGGTGATTATTGTTCTTTATTTACGCGTGGTCATACACACAAACACACCTCTTACCAGGCACGCTAATCAACGATCAACGAAATATTTTGAAAGGTTCATAATGTTCACCTAAAGATGTCGGTTCATAGTCAACTCTTTCCCGAACGACACACCAAGTCCACGTGCGCCCATGCTTCAGGAAGAAACACAGATACCCCAAATAAGTACATCTTTCTACACACACATATACATATACATATATATATATATATATATATATAACAGAAATATAAAAACATATCTATATCTTTATATATATAGTGGAAATGCATCAGTAGTGGCACTTTTACTGACACATAATGGGGCATTATCTGTGTACTTTACCTATTAGAAGCATTGATTGTCCTTTTCTTGCCTTTCTTTCTATTCTCCCTGGATAATGTTTACCTATAAAGTATTTTGACTCCTACTCAGTACAGAATCATAACAATCGTCTTCCTTCACCTCAGCTTTTCAACCGTCAAGAGGTTTCAGTTTCAGCATGAGGTACATGAGCAAACAAACCCTTGCAGACAATGAAAAAAAAAATGTATAAGCAGCTGAATGATATACTATAGACCACAGCATTTTATACAGATGACTCCCCAATACAACTATAAGATATAGGAGTCTGAAGTTTAAAAAAAATCTATGTACAAAATATATAGACATAAGGTGAAAAGTTGTATTCATGAAATCAACATATTAAAAAAAAAAATACATGTTCAGAGTTCAAATGAATTAGCAGTAAATGGAAAATACTATGAAAATATACAATCTACTATATATAGAATGTTTATTTACATTAATGGAATGAAAGATTTATCTTTTATCTTTAATAAAAATGAAAAGTTCCACTTTCTTTGCCTTTCTTTATACTTTCTCTATTTGTTGGAAGTTACAATAGAATTAGCTGTAGTGCAGTTAGTGTAGTTTTGTAAAGGCTATCCTCTATAAAATATGAGATGGACAAATGGCATGATGGATATATGACAGTGTGCCTTTAAATGTAATGCGTAAACATGTAACCTACAAGCTCTTGAATATCCTGATATTTACACACGGTTCCAGAAAGACTGCTTTAAGTACATTTAAACTGTAAAACCTCCATAAAAAATGGGGGGAAAAAAATACTGCATAAAAAAGTGAAAATATGCTGATACTTTATTTATTTTCAAAGAAAATAATAGTGTAGATGCTGGCACTGACATCTGGAACAAAAGCTTTAGATGGTCTCCCTTTTTACAGGTCAGTAAAAGCACAACTTCTACTCACAATGCATCAAAGATGGTAAAATTGAAACACAAACTAGGAAAAAGGCAGGCTTGAATTGGCTCAGATTGGCATCAAACAGCTTTGAGAACTACACACAGGCAATTGCTGTTTTTTTTTTTTTTTTTTTTTTAACAGTAGCATTTGTCAGTTTGTATCATTACATCAAAACAGATGAACAACAACAAGAAAAAAAAACTCCACTGGGTAAACTGGTAAAATACAAGCTGGCTCAGACATACAATAGTCTTATAGGAATGCATGCTATATTTAAAAAAAGAATAATAAATTAGCAAGTGGAGCAAATTCGAAAAATCAGATGATTTTTTTTTCCTTAAAAAAATATTCAGGCCACTTAATCCTGAAGGAGGGGTTCATTTAAGTGTTCATAAAGCACTAGAGGCACTTAGGTTATGCATAACTGGGTAAGCAAGTGCTCATGTAAAAATCACAGACAATTATATAAATTATTCTCAATTATGCTAGCACTTTTTAGGGGGGCAGGGTTGCCGAGGTAGGTTTTACACATGACCATACTGAACTGAAGTACCCTTTCGTATTTGGTAATAACGCACAACAGTGACAGGCAAATTTAACATATTGTGGAAATGGTAATGCAAAAAAAAAAGAAAAAGGGGAAAAAAAAAAAAAAAAAAACAGTGCTAGTAACATGCATGGTGGTATTTAACAGTTTGGAGTCTGACAGCTTTGCCGAGCCAACAAAACAGTGGAAACATTATTTAAAAAAAAAAAAAAAAGTAAAAAAAAAAAAAAGTCAAATGTAGTAAAAGGGACTTCACCCTTGTGCCCTTGTTCAACAGATGATGTGCAAAATGCCAGGCACCATCCATCTATTCTCTAGTGGAGAATCTGATAAAAGAGAACAAACTCACAATTAGAATCAATACTTTTGCACTGATGGTTGTACAAAAATTAACTGCATTTATATGAATAAAATGTAAATTTCAATATATTTAATATTAACAAATATACATTACATTTATGAATCGGTAATCTTTGTTTCCTTATATTATTAATAATTACAATTATATTTCCGTGTGTAAAGTAAACATTTTGCCACTGTTTATTACAGCATTTAATTTGTAAATAATCTGTATTTATAAAAAGCATGGAAAAGTAAAAACCTTCGTTCAGTTTCTCACCAATTAAGGTGCACCGAGTGCAGCCTCCTTTTCTTCCTCTTCCTCATGGTTGATAGCGTGGAACTCTGCTACGTAAAGGCTCTTATCAATGCTACCGGGAATGGGCTTAATTTCGGTCACTAGCTGGTCCTCGATGGCCTTCAGATTGAAACGATCGTCTGAAGTAATCAGATTAATGGCCAAGCCAAGGTGCCCAAACCTGCCTATAAAATACAACACATTCACATGACTGAATAAATAAATGTTGTGGGAATTTAAAATTTCATTTTAATAAATAATCTCATATACAATGTAAACAAATAAATTATCAATTGCATGAGTGCATAATGAATAGCTTGGAAACTGGTTATTAGGATGCTGATAAACTGAATTAAGTTAATGTCAGTAGAAAACCCAAAAGGTGGGCAGGAATGAGAAGGAATACACTCAAAGGAATTCTTATTCTTAAAAAATATGTTTTTTACTGAGCCTGTCTATGACATGATTGTTGGTACCAGACATAATACCAGACTGATCCCCTGGTATTTTCATGCACATCAGTTTACAATTTACTTTATATTTATATAGTTTACTATTTATATAGTGCGCAAAAAACCCACTCTTACTCTCTCGCTCACTTATCTATACAGTTTAATCCTGTTTTACAGGGTTGCGGGGACAAGGAGCCTATCCCAGGAAACTCTGGGCACAAGGCAGGGTACATCCTGGACAGAGTGCCAATCCATCGTACGGCACACACTAGGGGCAATTCGGGAATGGCAAATAGCCTAATCTGCATGTCTTTGAACTGTGGGAGGAAACCCACCAAGCACTGTGCTAACCACTAAGCCACCTAAAAACAACAACAAGGAAAAATAAAACACCAACCACGAACATGTTCTGCAGACACAATTGCCTTGTCCACGACCTAGGTCATTGGGGAATGGCCAGACTGGTTAGACTAGATATGATAACTGCTCTATACAAGCACGGTGAGTACGTAAGCATCTCAGAACACAAAAGGTGTCAAAGGTGAGCCAGATGGCCTACAACAGAACATGTCAGGTTCCATTTCTGAACAGAATTGTCAGGCTGCACTGGGAACAGACTCACTAAAACTAGACAGTTGAAACTAGATTTCTGCTTGGGCACACACAAGGTACGGTTGGAATTTGACGGTAACAGAATGAATCCACCCTTTCCTGTGTCAACAGTCATGGCTGGTCGAGGTGGGGTAATGGTACTTTGGGCTCGATAATACCAAGTAAGCATCACATGAATGACACATTTTTGAATACTGTTCTAGACCATGTGCATCCCATGGCCACAATTTACCATCCTCTAATGGCTAATTCCAAAGCAACAAAGCAAAATAATCTCAAACTGGTTTTATGAAAATGAGTTCAGTGTTCTTCAGTGGCCTTTCCAGTCACTGTGTCTGAATCCAGTAGAACACCACTGACATGTGGGAGAACAGGCGACGTGCAGCATAAAAATGCCCCAATAAAATCGTCAAAAATTGCAGGATGCAATCATGTCCATATGGACCAATAAGGAATGTTTCAAGCATCTTACTGAATCTATGCTATGATGTACTGAAGCTATGTTAAGGGTGACCTTTCCAGTATTTGTAATGATTTTCCATATATAAATATGGAAATATGGTTTTAAATATTTATTTACTTAAATCAGAAGCATCAAGAAACCCAGTTTATTCCAAAATCTGGCTTATCCTTGTTATTTTGGAGTGTTTGCCAAGATCCTGGTGTAAAAGCAAATGAGATCAAACTACCACAAAATTTTCTTCATCACTTCCCTATAATTTAGTAAAAATAGACTATAGTAAAAGATTTTGATCCAGGAACTTAGAAGTAATTCAGATTTCTAGATGATACATTCTGGAGGTCTTTACACTTTCTACATGGTAAATATATCTAGTATGTTACCTGATCTCCCAATGCGGTGTAGGTAGGTCTCTGCATTTCTGGGAAAGTCAAAGTTGATGACCACATTGACAGCCTGAATGTCAATTCCTCTTGTGAAAAGATCTGTCATTACAATATAAAATAGGATATGATTAAATGCGGCACCACTGTGGATAAGATTAGTCTGAACTGCAACATATACCGACCTGTGCAAACCAGGTTTCTACAGAGACCGTTTCTGAAGTCATGGAACACACGGTTTCTGTATTCCTGTAAAAATGCAATACATGCAATGATATTACACAAAACTCTCACCAAGGTGTCTATCTAAAAAAAATGCCCCCACGTCTAATGAAGATTGAGGAATGACAATTTGGGAGCCATGGCTAAAATGTCGATCTAATGATTTCATGTTCTAGAAAATTACCTGCATCATTTTTGCATGGATATAAAAGCAAGAGTAGCCCAACTGTGTAATCTTCTTAGCCAAAAGTTCTACCCTCTGGGTTGAGTTACAGAAGATTATTGACTGGTTGATCTGAAGCTAAATAAGAAAACATAACAGCTCATGAAGCATATGAAATCATATATTTAAAAAATAAACAAAGAAACAAAAAACACAGTAACCTAACAAACACACATTTGCACACTCCCCGGACATTTCTATGTAAATCCCATTTCATCTTTTATTTTAACCCCCCCCCCATATTTGTTTCCTACGTTTTTTCTATATTTTATTCCATATTTATTTCCTATTAATAACATTTTATAATTTTATTATTTTAGGTCACGGGCGGTCATTTAAGCATTTCACTGCACATCATACTGTGTATGATATGACTATGTATGTGAAATAAAGTTATTTGATTTGAATCTATCCCAAACCATATCTGAGGAAACAGTGATGGAGACCGTTTCCAAATAAGTCAAATCCTCACTGTGCTTTGATCAACAAGGCTGAAAGCTTATTGTCAAAGCAATACATGCAATATTTATGACTGCTCACATCACAAGCAAACTATATTACAAATGCCCATGCTTAAATGAAAATAATGATATGGAATACACCTTAAATTAGTCTAATTTAAGTCCCAATGTAAAAGTAATACATTGAAATTAGAGTAAAAATCTGTTTCTTGTCGTACCCTGGAGAAAAGTGTGTTCAGGCAGTGCACTTTCTGTCTCTCCGTTACATATGCATAGTACTGAGTAATGCCCTTGAGAGTCAGCTCATCCATCAGGTTTATTTCGTAGGGCTTTTTTAGGTGTTTTGACTGCATAGAACAAGAGCATAAACACACATGGTAAAAACAACTGTTGGAGACATAAATACAAGTTAAAGATTTCTAGACTTAAATACTAAACATATATATAGCTTGCTCAAAGGTTTGCATACACTGAAAGAATTGTTAAACATGTTCAGGTTGAACTTCATAAAGCAGGAGAAGGATACAAAAAGATCTCAACTCTTACAATTCCAGTCATTAATGTCCAAACTCTGATAAAGAGGTGGAATACAAGAGGTTCTCTTGAAGCCACAGTCAGGTAGACCAAGAAAGATTTTACCCACTACTGCCACAAGAATTGTTCGGGATGCAAAGAATAATCCACAAACAACTTGAGAGAAATACAGGCTGCGCTGGGAAAAAAAAGTGGTGGTGGTGTTTTAAGGAGCACCATAAGGAGGTACTTGAACACAAGGAGAAAAGGAGTTGCCAGGAGAAAACTGTTACTGCACCCATGGCACAAAAAGGCCCACTAGCAGTACGCCAACAAAAAAAAAAGCACATCATCCCCACTAGAGCATGGTGGTGGATCTCTAAAGTTTTGGGGCTGCGTGAGCTTCAGTGGCACAGATAAGTTAGTCAAAACTGATAGCAAGATAAATGCAGCATGTTATCAGAAAATACTGGCAGACAATTTGCATTCTATAGCACGAAAGCTGCGCATGGGACGACGTTGGATGTTCCATTTTGACACTCCAAAGTCCAAGTTGACCCTACTGGCTACAGCAGAAAAAGATGAAGGCTCAGGAATGGCCAGAGTCGCCTGAACTCGATATCACTGAGCCATTTTGGGTAGATGTCAAACAGGCAGTTCATGCAAGACAACCAAAAAATTTACAGCAACTGGAGACATTTTGCTAAGAAGAATGGGAAAGAGAATCAAGGACCTCATGCACAATTATTACAAATGATGCTAAAGGGGGCTTATTATATGAACTTGAGTCCTATAAGAAATAAAATACAATTGTTTTGCGTTCTCATGTTTTCTTAATTAAGAAAAAAAGGACACATCTTGCATATTTTCCCCAAGGTATGCAAACTGTCTAGATTATATTTATCAACTGCTCCACTCACCATGAATTTTTGAACAGTGATGGGAAAGGTGGCAGAATAAAGCAGGATCTGACGATTTCTGTCCAAAAATCCAATAATTTCCTCGATTAGGATGACAAAGTCTTGAGAAAGCAACTTGTCTGCCTAAGGAAAGCGGAATAATGACAATGAGATAAAGATCATGATGAGCATTCATTTTGTGTCTGGAGAAGTTCATGTCAGATTCATGTCACGTCTGCTCTCATTCTTTTCTCAATAATGTTGTATCATACCTACAGCTCTTAATTCCAGTAATTTAAACTTTATATGCAGCTCAATAAACCTACCTCATCCATCACCATCATGTGGACTTTGTCAGCTTTGGCCAAACCTTTCTTCATAAGGTCCAGCAGCCTGCCTGGAGTGGCTATTACCACATGCACTAAGAGAGGCAGAGAAATAAAGAAAAATACTGGCGTGGGCAGAACATCTAAATACATATTCATCACCCCAAAAACATGCAGAAAATGCAGATGAACATTTTCTAAAATTAGCTGACTTTTTACACAACCTTTTCCAACTGTTACACAAGCTGTGCATGCTTACCTGTCTCATCCAGGCGCATTATGTCATCCTTTAGATTGGTTCCCCCAGTGGTGGCCATGACCTTCACGCCCCCCATGTGCCTGCTCATAGTGATGCAGATTTGGCTCACCTGAAGAGCCAGTTCACGAGTTGGCACCATTACTATGGCTGTGGAGTGAGGGAGCACGAGAAAGTATTATTCTGGTGCATAATGTTTTATCAGAATAGCAAACTGTTGAACTTGTCACATGTTACCTGGATAATAATAACCGCAGAACAGTTTAGCTTTGTGAAACATTCTAACACAATTTTATTATTTTATCCTATATTTAAAAAAAAAACATGAAATCACTTAATGCTGAGAAAAAAAAGGAATTTGTTTAATTTTGAGTTTCAAAAACAAATAAGTATAAAAATAAACATTACGCTGCATCATGAATGGTCTTTGGAAATATCAGGTAATGGAAAGAATTATAAAACTATAGAAATTTGGTCCAAGTTTAAACAAAATGAAAAGGTTATAAAAGAACAACATATAGATAGATGCATTAAAGATAGGAAGGAAGGCATTAAAGTGTCAGGAAAGAAAACGTAAAAAAAAAAAAAAAACCTAACCCCCAATTAAGTTGTAGAAACGTCTCAAGAATGATAACGATAATGAAAACATGATGCACCCAAGTTAAATTTTGAGTGTCTTGGAAAAGGCTATGAATACTTATTTACATAAAAAAAAAAATTTTTTAATAAATTTGCTAAGATTTCCTTTACTCCTTTTACATTGTCATTATTGGAAAGTTTGGAGGAATTTTGTATGTAGAATTTTGAGGAAAATAATGAACTTAATCCATTTTGGAATAAGGCTGTAACATAAGATGTGGAACAAGTGAAGTGCTGTGAATACTTTCCAAATGCACCGTATGATGAGGGTAAAGGAACAGGAAAAATGGCAATCATTACCTCAAATGTCAGTGGGCACATTGTGGACAGTTCATTACATCAACAGAAAACATTTGAAAAAGATATTTTGTCAGGAAGACACTGCATCTTGCTACAGGAAAAGCATACCAACTCAATTAAAAGTCCAGATCTCAATACGATTATAAATGTGTGGGGTGAATTAACATTGGTCTACGACAAGGCTCTATCCTGAAAAGCTCACCTGTCAACTTCTATTTGAGAAAAATGGAAACAGCTTGTTGGTGAATATAGATTTTTAAGAGTAAAGTCCTGCTTCATTCATACCAGGATAAAAAGCTGGAGGAGGAGGACTAAGTGGGATTTGAGGATTGTTCCTAATTAAACAGGGGGAAAAATTATGCCATTTTTAAAAATAATTCAATTTGTTTGAGGAACATTTTCACAAAGGAAGAATGTTTTGCGTGATGAGATTTGTTTAAAAAGCTGAAGATCCAACAAAGTGTGTTGATTCCATAATTTTGTGCCAGGGGTTGTATGTGACAAAAACACTGACATTTTATATACAAAAGTGATGCATACATGTTAGAAGCAATAACTATTATCTTAAATATGTGCCAATTTTTACTGTTTGGCCATTTAATTTAGAAAAAATACAGAACATGAACTGAAAAGTCTTTGGAGGTCACATGACAAAAAAGCAGGCATATGAAGACAAAAAAACTAACTATTTTGAGCCAAATCATGGATAGCAAGAAACTCATCGCACCTTGAATATGATCCTTTTTTAGGTCAATCCTCTCCAGGAGAGGGATGAGGTAGGCTCCACTTTTTCCAGTGCCATTTTTGGCCCGGGCCAGAATATCCCTTCCTGACAAGGCAATGGGAATGCTCTCCTCCTACAAAACAAAGGCAAAATCAGAAAATAATAATAATAATATTAAGAAGAAAAATACATGAATAAAATACATAAGAAATAGTCACATGTCTAATTTTTTTTTAACTCCCCCCAAAATATTTAATATTTCAAAATGAATGCATATTAATAGCATAATCATCTGAGCATAATCAACTTGTACCAGTGCATTTGAGAATAGATTTAGAAATCCAGTTTATTTTTAGAAAGCCAGAGAAAGGCATCAAAATGCCAATTCAACAAATGTCAAAGTTAATGTTAGCCCAACACCTATGGCACTTAACACACCAGCTGAAGCTGACCAGTGTGGATTCACGGTACCTGAATAGGAGATGGCTTCTCCCAACCCATCTCAAAGATGCCCATTAACAATTCTCGTTTAAGGCAATAATCCTCAAACTCATTCCCTTTGGTTGCTGTAACATCCTGAAAAACAAAATGATTTGGGGTTTAGATTGCTAAGATTTAGAAGACTTCTGAGTCTTAAAAGTCTTTAGAGACAACAAAAGGGACAAAACTAAAAAATTTGTGCTGAAGTTGATTCTATATTAGGAGGTATGTTTACGAAATTTGAAAGCCGTGAGAAAATTCAGGAAAAGCATCTCACGAATGCTCTCATGACTAAAAGTAGTAAGTAGATCATAAAGAGGAAGTAATGTAATTGGCCAGGGTTTCCAGAGTCAATGGGCATTATATATATATATATATATATATATATATATATATATATATATATATATATATATATATATACATACATACATACATACACACACACACGTATATACACAGTGGAACCTTGGATTACGAGCATAATTTATTTATATATATATATACACATATATATATACGGATGTTTTTGGGTTGTTTCTGTAAGCAAAAAATATGTGCATTTTGTGAGTTCTACATTTCTACAACATCATTCCCATATTTCAGTAGCAGTAAAAGTTCTAAAAATAACAAAAACTTTGGTTCTACATGAAACATCATAAAACCCAAATGGACACTGCCAGAGCTTCCATATAAGCAATTGCTTTCTTTTTTAATCGGTCATTGGCCAATTGTGTATTGCAGCATGGATCCATGCTTGAGTTTTAAGGATTAATCTTCCTGTGGTTTAAAAAAAAATTTTTTTTTTAATTATTTTTAAAGAACATCCCATTCACAGTGCGAAACTGTATTTCTCTGTGGGGCATGTGTGGCCACCAGTTGTTGTTGGTCTTTCGGCTGCTCCTGGCAAGGGCTAGAGGTAGTAAATGCAACAGATGCCAGCTGCCTTAAAAAGAATAAGAAGTAAATGCAACAGATGCCAGCTGCCTTAAAAAGAATAAGTAGGAAGTACTCTTTCAGTGCACTGCTCTCGTGGTAGGAGAATAAACAGCTAGAAGAGCAATAGCACAAGAAGTAACTGTCCGCTACTAATTAATTGATCACAGACGGATCCCGGACAGGATTTTAAAACAGGCAAGGAAACATACTTGGGTGGCAGTCAAAACTGGCGGAGAATTGTGTAGTGAAACACTGAATATCATATCAACAGCTCTAGCAGTGAAGATGGGTATGCTGTCATACTTTACTTATGCCCTGTATGCTAAAATAGCTAAAAAATATATATATACAGTGGAACCTCAGATTGCGAGTAACGTGGTTTACGAGTGTTCCGCAAACCGAGCCAAGATGTTTAATAAATTTTTAATCAGAAACCGAGCAAGTATTAGTTTACGAGCGCCGAGTATCATGCATCACACATGCGACTCTTATTTTGACACCAAGCGTCACTCTTGCGCTGCGGAATTGTGTGTAATCATCTCCCCTGCTGGGTCTTAGTGCTCGTCTCTTACTTGCATAATCAACAAGCAACATCTCCCCCTCTCTTTCAGCGTCTCTGAACACACACACACTCGCCTTTTCACTCCCTCCCCGGCTTCACAAACAAACAGAAACTCTGCTCTGTCGCGATTCTTTTCAAAGGTCAGGTGCTGGTTCATTTGTTTTTGTTTTTTTACTTTACCGCAGTGAATCCCTTAGTATGCTCACGCCAGTGTCAGAGAGATTTATTTTTTCCTGTTAAAACGATGTTTCCATTGTGTGTGTCCGTTTGTTGTGAAACTTAAAAAGTGAGGTGGGGAAAGGGAGAAGGAGTGTTACTGTGTAAAGCGAGGCGAGGGAAGGGGCTAATTCCACACACACACACACACACACACACACACACACACACACACACACACACACACACACACACACAGCGCCTGCGCGTACCAACGGAAACACTTGTCTGTCGGGATTTATTATTATTTATATGTATTTAATTTTTGGGGCTGTGGAACGAATAATTTGAGTTTTCATTATTTCTTATGGGAAAATTATGATTTGGTTTACGAGTATTTTGGAACACGAGCCCAGAACAAATTATGCTCGTAATCCAAGGTTCCACTGTGTATGTGTGTGTGTATGTGTATATATATATATATATATATATATATATATATATATATATATATATATAAACAAAAAAAATTTTTTTGTAATTTTTCCTTTATATTAATAAAATATTTTAATTATTTGCGCTCTAACCAAAACCATCTACACTCCAAGCAAAGGTGTGAATGATTTAAATTTTCTAACTTACTGAGGTTTTCACTCTCATATCTTTTTGTGGGAGCTGCAGGGACTTCTTCCAGTCATCTCCAAATCTGAACAAAAGGTTAAATATATCCTACTTCACAAGGAACTTACTTAGAGAAACACAAGGACTAACATTTTTTTTTAATGTACACAATATGATCATATTTTTAAGGTGTACCTGATACCACCACTGGTGTGTGGTATGCTGCTTCCTTTCTGGGAGACATTGAGCACTGTTGATGGCTGCGATCCTGACTGGAGATCGGCGGACCTGGCCTGACCATTCTGTTTGGAGACTCCCATGACTGTGGTGGGGATCTGTGTTCTTGCAGTGGCCATTTCTACAGGATATAATTCTCGGAGTGGACGATTCCTTGAAGAGTTCTCTTCTAGAATGCTTCTGCTAATCTCCTGTTCTTTCAATGCTTCTATAAAACCCAATGCCCTTCTGTGTAAACACTTGTCTTGTACTAACTACTCACTTGTACGTGCCGACCTCTTGAAAAGAAGAGGTGTTGACGTTTGAAATAGTTTCAAAGAAAACTCTCCCAAAAGAGGAGAAAATTGTATTTATATGAATAAATATAATCTGCTGTCACTATTAAAATACACGATTTGCAAGCGTGTATTTTAAATCATTCAAATCTAGCCTTTGGACTTTAAGTAAACACAAAACACTTTTTTTTTTTTTACTTTTGCTATCCCTGAAGATTTTGTAAATTGTTTACTTCTATCTTCAATTGGCTGCCAGTATTATGTCTTACTCTGAAGTACCTTTTATATTGTTTTTGGCTCCAAGTGCTGAAGACCATAAGAAATTCAAAAAAATGCTAATTTCAAGTTATGATCTATAAAGTTTTTTTTTTTGGTGTTTCTTTATCTTTATTAGAAATGTTACACCAATATGTCCCTAGTGAAACTAATGGCACGATATGTTTTTGGAAAAGTCAATACAGAATTATTCTGCATTCATTAGCTGCTTTCGCTTGTCGACTCTTTGAACACCTCCGTGAAGAAAGCAGTGTGCCACCTTTAAAATATAAAAGAAATGATCAGACAAATTTTTTAACTTGATCAAATAAGCCATCTAGCCAGATACATTTATCAGGGTGAGAGAGATGAGTACAGGGCATGCAGGGATGGGAAGGAGAATAGGAATACTACCTTGTTATTAGCAGTGACAGCGGTAATGATTAACACAAGACAACAATAAGATATTTCTGAGCTCAAACACTAAGTATAGAGATAATTTAAAAATAAAGAAAATAATGTTTTATACATGAGGGGTGTTCAAGCCAAATCAGAACTTGTGATGAAAATTCTTGTGAATGAAGGTGAGAAACCAACTGACATGCGCAGAAGACATGATAAGCCTCTAACCAGCAGTAAAACATCTGAATGGCGCAAACGTTTTAAAGAAGGTTGTAGGTCCGTGTATGATGATCCTGGCTGACGTGGCTTAGAACGCACTGCAGTTGTTTCTGTGAACATTCAACAAGTGGAGCATCTGCTCCTTGAAAATCAACTGATATCTTGTCTCACCAACTTACAAAAGAACTCACCCGTTTGTGAGGACTGTACACACAATCATGAACACCACTTGCACATTACAGGAACTCAGCTGCAAGTTATTGCCACATCCATGAACAGTCCTGACCTCACTCAGAGCCATTACCACATGAGTTCCTGAGGGGCTACTGTTCCAGATGTGAAGCAGGAAACTTAATATTTTTATTTCATGGTATCCAAGCACTAGTGAAACACTGGTATAAGTGAGGTAGTTTTCACGCTCATAACAATGTTCAATTATTCTGCATATTCAAAAGTCCTGACTTGAACGCCCCTCGTGTGCATGTTTGCATGTATGTAGATTTCACCTTCAAAATTAGTTTCCAGAAACAGCTACTTATCTGTTAATTACTCTTAATGTAAAAACTACAGACCAAGAATACCCTTAAGCTGCTTGAGCTTTTCCTAAGACAAAAAAAGTAAGAAAGAATTAAATATATACACACTTTAAGAAAAAATCAGAATAAGGGAGATATAAAATTGCTGATATGCTGTGTAGTACAGTAAAGAATGTATCTACATTTCTGAGGAGGGATACAGAATTGCCTTACATGCGGATGTCTAGGACTTAGTGTTTAATGAGTTGTGAAAAGAAGCCTTAGCAACTTGAAAAGACGGGAGAAATGATGAGAATGTTTATGGGATGCATTGAACACTGGCTGAAAAAAAAAATCATCCTTAATTTTGCTTTTAATCTGCTTCTATAAAATGTTCAACACCACTAACTTTACCCATGCAGCCTTTAAGCACGGACAGAGGTTCAGTGCTAGTTAATATTATCCTAACTTCACACGGTTTATTTGTAACAAAGCAACTTAAACCGTTAAGCTCCAGTTTAAACGGTCAAGCCTGTACACATTCGGGGTGTGCTGTGTTAGCAACGACTAGCTAATAAGCTTTGATAGCATCAATACTTAGATCGCCAAAAAGTAACACACAACTATGAATAGTTGGTTAGCTATCATTGCTAGTTAGCGTCATGGATGGAAAAAAAACGCAACAGTTAAGTAACCGTGTAGCTGATTGTTCATTACCGAGCAAATTATGCTTTATAAACAAACAGCTAACATTATCCTTAGGGTATTAAACAGAAAATGTGCGCTCAAATGAAGTTGTTGAACTAGCTGGCTAACTAACCTAACTAGCCAGCTAGCAAGCTTGGGAGAACCGTACTGTAAATTAAGTGCGTTGAGAACTTCTCAAAATTGTGAGCCAAGTTTAAGTATGTTACCTTTTAAAGCTCAGGGTTTTAAATCTTCGCTGATGTTTAAACATAAGTTTATCCGCTGCTGTGCTGAGAAACACCTAGTTGCTGTAATTCTCATTAACACTGTCCCTTTGTCTCTTCAGACTTCAGTCAACATGGCCGCGCGTGCCCCGTTCTAACGCAAGCGAAGCAGAGAATCAAATGGCCAATCACGAAGCGAGGTTTGAATTTAGAGGGCGGAGCCACCGCAATGCCATGCTGCAGTTGTGTACTATGCGTGACTCAAAAACCAGCGAAGGGATGGCATGTGCAGAAATGTCAAGTCACATAGTAACGTTTAAATAGTATTATTAGCAGTAAAAGTTAATGTCATTCAACAGTCGTTTCCTTTTCCCTTTTGCTTTACATACAGTAAAATCAACCTGAACACTTTTTTGGAGTTAATCACCATGCTTCATGTTTCCATCATAGTCAAGTTGTAAAAGAACAGGAACAACACAAATTAGAACTCACAGCTATGATTAGTGGTGAAAATAAGAGCATTTCCACACATGCAATATGAAGAGAACTCAATGGATTGGGACAAAACAGCTGTGTAGCCTTAAGAAAGACACTTATCAGAGAGGCTAATCAGAAATAAATGGTTTTTATTTACTAGGAAGAATGAAGATTGGACTGTGGAGCATTGGAACAAGGCCATGTGGTCTGGTTAGTCCAGATTTTGCCCTCTTCCAGAGTGATAGGTGCATCAGGGTAAGAAAAGAGGCGGATTAACTGATGCACTGATGCAATAAGCATCATGTTTGTTGCCTACAGTATAAGTCTGTGGAGGCAGTCTTATGATCTGGGGCTGCTTCTGTTGGTCAGGTCTAGAATCCACAATATTATAGGCCCAACAAATGAGGTCAACTGACTACCTGATATACTGAATGATCAGGTTTTTTCACCAGTGAATTTAATTTTTCCCTGATGACATTGGCATATTCCAAGACGACCATGTCAGGATTTATCAGACTTAAACTTTGAAAGATTCATTCATACATGGATTGGCCAAACCTCAACCCAATTGAGAATCTTTGGATATGCTGTAGGAGGCTTTATCCACTGGGCTAACTCTTCCAGTATCAATACATGATCTTGGAGAGAACTGATGCGACTCTGGATGGAAATATATGGAAATATATGACATTCCATAAGCTTATTAGAACTATGCCACTGCTGTAATCAAAGCAAAAGGCTGTCTGTGGAGTATATATACACCTCACTACAATTTACAGTTTAAACCACACCACAATTTATTTTTTCCATTTTATTTGTATGCAAAATTTTGCCCATAAATGTATGTCAAGAGAAAATGTCCTATGCATGTGTACTTTTGTGGGTACTTCCTCTGTGGTAATATGGGAAACTACACATACTCCACTAAAAAACATAGATCTATAAAACTCAAAATTCAGATTTTTGGGTATTTTCACCAACCAGAGTAATAGAGTAGATAAGAAATAAGTCCAAAGAAAATACAACTGAAACACAAAAAAATTCAGTCCCATTTATTGACCTTATTGATGTATGTGTGTGTGTGTGTGTATATAAACAAATGCACATAATTTCTTTCACATTTCATAACAACACCATGAACATAAGCCCTTTGTAATAAAGGGCATTCCACACTTAAACTGTCATAAAGTCAGTTGATTTTATACCTTTAGCATAGGGGACATACAGCTGGGGCCCCAAAGTCTGAGAACATTGGTGAAAATCTTTTTATATAATTAAATAATTTCTAATTTAATGCAACAATTTACATTCCAAATATCAAATTATATTACTGATAGCAAATTGAATGAAAAGCAGTGAATATTTGTGATGTCCCATTTTTTCTTATATGATGGTGTGCACTTGAGCTGACATGTACTCAAGTTTTTGCAAAACCTTAAGTCCTATATTATGTCAAATCCACTGAGGTGTTATCCGTTCACATGCTTCAATAGAGGTTAATCATAAGGAAAATCTGACCTTAAAAAATAATTTAAAAAAAGAAACCGATAATATGATTAGTATTATACACTTTCTTACATTTAAATAGGAACTCAGAAATAGATCAAGGAATAACCAATCTTAAATCATAACAATTAAATATAATGAATATTTACTTTCTTGGTTTTAAATGTTTTAAAATTTTTAAACATTTTAGAATTTCTGAAAAATTCCAGATTTTATATCTGATCTCAGACTTTTGGACCACACTGTATGTAAAATATATATACTATACAAAAACATATAAATAATGGAGGTTTCAGTGCTTCCTAATATTGCATTATATTAGGATATTTTAACAGTATAGTTTACAAAAATATATCTTAAAGGAAACTTTATTTTTCTTCTAAGTTAGAATGAGATTTTTTCATCATACAACCATAACAAATCATATGCCATTAACACAATAATATATCTGATTATAAATTATAGGCTACATTATAAAAAAATTTTTTTAAAAAGTAAGATGGGCCCGCCACATCAATCCGCACTCCTTATCCAATGTTCAGTAAAAAATGTGCAGGTATAAACATTTCACAATCGACTTATGTCTTTTCCCCAGTGCTTGCACTCAAGTTAGATATGTCAGATTGATCACTGTTATGGCTGGAGGGCCGTGACTGCATACCAGAAGGCTGGGATGGTGATCTGCGGGAGACAGGTGGCCCGTTCCTGGTTTGAATGAGGATAAACTGTGTATCTGTGGGACAGATATGTCTTTGTACAACATTTGGATAGTAGGGAGAGTGACCTGATATTAAATGCATGTGAGGACCAGAAGGGATGAGTGTGTCATATGGGTGTGACTGAAAAAAAGGAAGAGAAGGAAAGGACGCCACGTTCACTGCTACCATATCATGAATTGTCCTGGATGTCATTTGTAAATGCTCTGTTTCTTGCATGTCCACTGGTGACAGATTCCCTGATCTACTTTCACCAGATTGGCTGTTTGGTGAGTGTGTGTGTAGAGCTGTTGGAGAGAGAGATGCACTGCGATGAGGATTAGGAGTAGGCAGTGGGGAAAGGCTTAAGTTGTTTGGAGATGGCGTACCTGAAAAGATTAAAGATTTTCTTTAGCCAGTTGACAAAACTGTCATAAAGGATCTACAGTATAAGACCAGTTTACCAAAGTGTTGTATTAGTTTAATACGATTCATACAGCAAGGTGAAAGCCGTTATATAATTCAAATAACAATATGAAGCTGTTTATATAGACTCAGTGTGTGCCATTTAGATCTTGTACAATTAGATTATCCATTCAAGTTTAAATGACAAGAGGCAACAAGTTGAAGTCATAAATTTTGGAGTTATAAAAGTACATAACAATTAAGAATATTATGTCAAGGAGAGGTAAAGAGCCTGTTTTATTTGACCAGACGACAGCAAAATATGCCCTTTTAAACATGACGCGTTGCTGTTCATTACTGGTTGTATGGCTTGTTCCTCTTGTTTGACTGACAGCTAAGTTTCTTTTCTGGAAAACTATAAAAGCTTGGGGCTTTCCAAAGTTGGTTTGGTTCGCCTCTCAGACACAGTTCTTACAAAACAAAACATCTGTTCAAAATCTCTTACTGTTAATGAAGTGGTTAGTGTTTACATTGTGATGGGGATGTTTTTTAAGTGTATAAGTCAGGTGTGTTTTCACCAATGTACTTGAAAAAGTGTGTCAATTCATACAACCCAATTAATTGGTCTTCATATGAATGAAGTCACATATAAGTAATACATTTAAACATTTATACTTGTAAATACATGCTTTGTTATAGAAATAAATCAGCAGTTTTAAGAATGTGTTCTTATAAATAAGTGAAGCAAAAAAATTATATGTTTTTATATATATATATATATATATATATATATATATATATATATATATATTGTGGGCAGTGGTGGCTCAGTGGGCTAAGGCACTGAGTTACTGATCGGAAGATCGGCGGTTCGATTCCCAGCTCAGCCAGGTTGCCATTGTTGGGCCCTTGAGCAAGGCCCTTAACCCTAACTGCTCCAGGGGCGCTGTACCATGGCTGACCTTGCGCTCTGACCCCAGTTACGCTGGGATATGCGAAGAAGGAATTTCACTGTACTGTAATGTATATGTGACAAAATAAAGGCTTTACTTTACTTATATATATATATATATATATATATATATATATATTCATGTCCTATGACAATATGTTTTTATTTAATTGTGACACAACATTTTTTAATGAGCATGTATCAGGGAATATAATGAATTGTCCTAGATGAATTGTCCTGCATTATCGTGTATCCTCTTTTGGGCTGATTTTGAGATGATGTAGTTAGAGTGTGAATTTTGCTGAGAAAGAAACAACAGCCCTGATGCACACATATTGTCTGAAAAATTCCAGCAAGTTTTGTTTAAAAAATTATACACACACACACACACACACACACACACACACACACACACACACACACACACACACACACATTTGCATGTCTTACCATTGAAACTGTTCTGAGTTTTCAGACTGTGGGTTCGTGTAGGCTTTCCACGTAAAACATCAGACACCTGAACAAATGATTTAATAATTAATAACATAATCTGTACTGTTCATCCAATCATTGCATAATTAATGTGCTGTTTTATATAGCACAAATTGTAATTCTACAAAGCCTCACATACTGTATACAGAAAGGAAGCTACATACATGTAAGTACGGGTATTCACCACTAATGGGCAGCATTAACATCCCAATGGTATATTGCACAATTAATTTTTCCAGTTTGTCAACACACAAATATATACAATTATAAAAAAAAAAGAAGAAAAAAAAAGAAAAAAAGTGCAAATTATTTATGATTAATATTATAACATTAAGTAATCCTTAGTTCAAAATGAATCTAACTTTTTCTTTAAGGTTCTCTACATAAATACCTTTGCCAGCATTTCAACTTAATTTCGACTATCTTTAGTACCTTCTTGTTCTTGGCCACCATAACAGCTGTTTCATTATGGTAATTCTTTAGACTGTTGTCTGCTCCATTTTTCAGTAGGACTCTGACAGCATCTACCTCTCCACGACTACAAGCGATGTGAAGGGCTGTATTTCCACTGTATGACTGTAAGTTTACATTGCAGCCATTCTGAGAAAGAGAACAAAATAAAAAGAGTACAGTCATTGAGTACAGTCAAGTAGTCAGGGCAGTAAATGGCTGATCAATGATTTAAAATATTACTATAATACACAATTCAACTTGTACTACTTAATTTTCTTGTGATTTTATATGACATCTTTGTACAGCAACATGAATAACAGTTTGTAAATTAAACATTTAGGTGTTTATACTATACAGGCTAGATATACTGTATTAAAGAGAGAGTGAAGGTTGTGACTGTAAGACTTCACTGGAATGAGACGGTAAAATGCCAAGATAATAGTTGAGTCATAAGCTTTTGAGGAAATACAACTGAAAACACAGAAAGTAAATAAAAGAGAAAACACACAAAGAAACAGAACCACACCTCAACAAGGAAGTTGATCATCTCCATACAGCTTTTCTCCACAGCATGAATCAGTGGGCTGCGACCACTCTTATCATCCTGAATTGAAAAGAACAACAAGGCTGACCACACATATATACCTTTACAATAATAATAATGGTACAATAACCCAAAAACTGCTAATACTGAAAAAAAAAATGTAGATACGTATAATATATATAGCTGCGCTGCGACATTGTCAATTGTTAAAAACGCTATACAAATAAAATTGAATAATATGCCCATGACAAAAAGAAAATGTGTGCTGGTAGAGAAGGAGATAGGATAGAGATTAGATTTGACTCACTACAGCATTAATTTCAGCTCCACTGTCTAGTAACATTTTTGCCATCTTCATATTTCCATCTTGGACAGCGAGGTGAAGTGGTGTTAAGCCTAAAATGAAAAACATTGCAATATATTACAAACAGCTTTCTACTTAAACGTGAATTTGCACAGTTTGAAAAAAATACCACTCACTCACTCACTCACTCACTCACTCACTCACTCACTCACTTATTCTCAATTATCCTGTATAGGGTCACAGACTGCCTGGAGCCTATCCCAGGGGACTTGGGGCATGAGACAAGGTACACCCTGAATAAGGTGCAAATCCATTGCAGGGCACAAGCACACACACACACACACACACACTGTGGGGAATGTCTTTGCAAAGTGGGTCAGGGGTGTCTCAGTGGATGACGCATTGGACTATGAATCAGAAGATCTCATGTTCAAAGTGGCCCCACGAAGTTAAGACTGTTGGGCCCTTCAGCAAGGCCCTTAAAACTCCACATACACATAGGTGGGAATCGAACCCTTGACCTTTGAGGTGAGTCACAGAGCACAGTCCCGCCCCCCCAAAAATAACAATGTGCAAAAAATACATACGATTGACATCTTTCATTCACCTCTTTACACACAAGATCACAGCTAACTGATAAATGTAATAAGCTAATAATAATTAAAAAACTGTACTGACTGAACTGTATTGTCTTCAACAGGGCATTTAGTATTTTCCTCCCAAATGTTGGCTCTATTACATGCGTCATGATTAGGCACATGGGTTATGAATGGAAAGGCTTTATATGCACTCAAAACACTAGTAGATAAAACCACCTAAAATATAAGGATGCTTCTTCATTATTTCCTGAAATTCATGCCTGTGTAAATGCAGGCTTATCATGCTTAGAATACAGTATATATTCTAGATTCATTAATATTGTCATAGAAAAATATGGGACATGGCGCTATACCGAGAAGATATAATTAAGAAATACACAAGGCCAAAGTTATGTGGACACCTGATCTATAGATGAATCGGGACACTATTTGGTCACTGGCACTAAGGGGCCCAAAAATATTTCAGAATGCATCAGAATGCCCCTGTGCACAAAGTGATAAGGTAGGAAAGAATTTGAATGACCTGCAGAGATCTATGTCCTCAACCACACTGAACATCATTGAATTGCAACACCAAGTTCACAGAGGCCTCATCCATCCTCAGTGCATGACCTCAGTAACGCACTTATGGCCAAATCCCCACAGCCATGATCCAATAGTGAAACGCCTCCCTAAGAGTGTGTAGACTGTAAAAGCATTCAAGAGGAGAACAACTCCATATGAACTTTCTCCCTGTTTGGCAGTTGGCAGTTTCAGCCCCTTAGAACTTTCCTTTATCTTACAACAGTTACCAGCTGAGGAAGTAAATCGATGCCACGTGAGATCAACCTTTTTTTTCATCTCATGCTTCATCAGCAGGCATCATAACACAACTGAGGGAAAGTGCTATTTTGTATCCTGTCAGAAGCTGTCGAGACCATTCGATGTTGTCATTGTCCTTATCCTCTTATTATATGGTTTCTGTATTTAACGGCTTTATCCTTGCCAGAGTTATGCTGGATATGGAGCCTATCCCAGCAACGTTAGGCACTAGGAAGGAACATACCTTGAATGGGGCCTCCTCAGTCTATCACAGGTCAATACGGACACACATTTTCACACAATTGGTCCATTAAGGAATAAGACACTTCATTTGGCACTGCATTTGAGTCAAACCTAGCAATCACCTTCAAAGTTCTTTCTGTTTAGGCAGTCTGAAGGGCAGCACGGTAATTGGGAGAAGTGCGTGAGTATTGCACGGAGACAAGCCTCCTGTTGGTATTCACAGCAGAGATGAAATGCCGTTTGTCCATTACGGTCCAGAGCTCCAGGATGCGCTCCTCCATTAAGAAGAGCCTCGACCACACCAGGCTGATGTGTAATGACTGCCAAGTGAAGAGGAGTCTGAAGACAAAAAAGAGGAGGAACAACATTTTAGCAAAGTCACAGACAAAAAGGAAGAACATAGACCATTTCCACCTCCACTTTAACTGCATATGGATGTACACACAATACTGCGACAACAACTTTACTGCAGATGACTACAATGAGAACTGAACTGACCATGCTGGGTTATTAAGGTTATTGTAAATATGAATCATATCCTGCTACATTCCCATCATTACAACCTGTCACTCAGAACTTGTACAACAGGTTAAAGGTCAATGCCATAGAATATTACCAACAAGATAAGGCACAAACAGTCTTAAATACACACAGGCATTCACGCACACAAATATTTGACTCACACATACCTTTCTGTTAAACTACACAGAAACATACATATGAATGTGTATGTATGCACACACACACATACATAAACACATGCATAGTCATAATATAAGTCACCTTCCTATTATCTTGTATCTTTTGTATTGACAGGTCTGTCTTGTTCTTTCATAATTGAAAGATTCACAGGGTGAACAATAAAAAAAAGAATTTGACTATGCCTCTCTAACTCTTAATTACATGCTGATAAATGAACTCATGGAAAACTGGCTTCGGGCTGGCTCACCTTAAGCTAAAAAAGGGGGGAAAGATCAGACAGGGAAAAGGGTAAGTACAGTAATACAATAAAAAAATTCCTCTGGTGTCACAATGCCTGTGGCTCTCCCTTCCTGTGGAAATGATCCAATAACTGAGAAATAGGTCTGTATCATCAGGCGTCAATCTGTGTGTGTATATGAACATACATTCACAATTCCTATAACATAGAAATCCATACTTATAAAACAGCATAGAGAACAACACATACTTATAAATCTTTAGAGAACAATCATTCCTTGATTTTTTGTTGTTGCGTGATTTGCTCATCATGTGTAAATATAAATAATAAGCTTATCATTAACAAAAGAAAAATTTAAGTTGCAGAACCAGTTCAGCACATTCAACAATGCAGCTTTAAAGCCAATACAGAAACAGGAAGAATGAAAGAGAGAAGGGAGGCCAAGTCGGAAGCAAATGAGTGGAAAGGGAGGGAGAATGGAAGACTTGGATTAAAGAGGGAAAATCCCTTTCCTCTCCCCTGCTGTGTATCTTTAGAATCGCACTTAAGCCTGAAAATGGATTAATAAAAGGGTGAGAGAATGTGCGAAGTGGAAATAAATATTTACATAAGATAAATTCCTGCATGGAATTATGACAGAGCAAAATGTTACTAGCAAAGTGTTAAGAGTGATACTGAAAAAAAGGCATATAAGGCAAAGTACAGTATAATTTTTGATATCTCCAAATAATATCCCCTTTAAATGTTGATAGTGAAGTCTGTATTGAATGTATTCTTTGGTTAGAATGTGCACAAATACACATACATACATATACAGTAAAGGCATAGGCATGAGAAGCTGGCCTCTTAAGGCTTTTGAAATAATAATAATACTAATACTACTCATAATAATAATAATAATAATAATTCAAGAGTTCAGTGAGAAACCAGAGAGAGCGAGAGCGAGAGAGAGAGAGAGAGACTCTGTGTGTGTGTGTGTGTGAGTGTGTGCGCACATAAGCATGTATTAGGGGAAGTCCCTAATCTACTCTGTGAACAAGGTATGTTGAGAAACAGCCAAAATGTGAAGGGCATCATGTGACTTCTCGGAATGAGGATACTTAAGTTCATGCACACACACTGACACGCACACACAGCAGCTGCTTAAACTAAGCACACATTTGCTCACAATGCTCACATTCTCCTGCAGCTTATGTTCAAAGCTTTGGATTGAAATCAAAATGCAACAGAATTAGATCATCTAGTTCAATGCATATATCATCCATGCACCATTTATTTGCATGAGAAAAACATATTAATAAAAATAAACTTCCGTTTTCCCTTTTTGTGTATCCTTGTTACAGCTATTGCTAGAGCTGTAAAGTCTTCACTCATCAAGACATACTCATCAGAATCTTTATCGGGCATTTTAAATGTCAGTAAAGTCATGGTCATGCCACTACACAGATGCAATAAAGGTGGCAAGAAAAGCTAAAATAGATACATAATACTAGAAATACTACTAATATCCTCTTAAATGCATCAATATGGTGAACTTGGTTTTAAAAATAAGAACCTGCTCTATATTCCAGCATGGGGTTTGACAGATGGTAATGTAAAATAGATAATATATTCTATACATCTTTTAAACATCCCTTAGTTTCACATAGAGTTCACTGCTACATGCACACATAAAATACATGCTTTTAAATGGAATGTACAGTTGTTCAGTTTTGGGGAACTGATGTGAATGAAGACAGGATATCACACAAGACATATTGACAGTTCACAGACACGACTGAGGCGCAGCTTCTGGTAACTGGCTTGCATTGTGTATGCTGACTGAAACCTCATCATGAAGTATGGTGATTTCTGAGGTTTGGGTAAACATCAAGTGGCTAGTTCAAACGATGAGAATGGTGGAAATGCTGCTTTAATGTGAGAGGGATAGAAAGAGAGACAGAGAGAGAGAGAGCGAGAGCAAGAGAGAGGGAGAGAGAGAGAGAGGAGAACAGAATGTGAAAGCTTGGGGACACTCCACTGAGTGTGAGCCGTAAGCATAGAGCAATGTGGGAAGTTGGAAAGGCAGTTCCCAGCCAGAGGAAGACTGGTGTACAATATACACCATGCTCATGGAGATGCTTATTTAAAAACAGAAGTGAGGCAGCGCCGAGTCAGGGCTTGATAACTTACCAGAAAAACATGTGCTTCCTCTTGTTTTCTACTACAGTCCCAAGGTGAAATATTATCACTATGTTGTTTATTGTTTTGTAGGCACGTCTAAGTGCATGAGTCCTACCTGTCTTAGGTTATTGTACAAGTCCAGGTCCCATTGTGCCTGACGCAAAATGTGGATCAGCCGGTAAACTACTGCCACATTCTCCTGTGCCACAGCAATGTGTAGAGCCCTACAATCACACACACACACACACACACACACACACACACACACACACACACACACACACACACACACACACACACACACGCGCGCGCACACACACACACACACACACACACACACACACACACACACACACACACACACACACACACACACACATATAATAAACCTGAAAGATGTAAGCACATTTGCATATATTGATACTATTTTGGGCCATTGCAAATATTGACCTTATAAAATGTCAAATGTTTGCATATTGGAAATATTTGTATTGTTTGTTCCTGCCTAGAAAAAGGATTTCAATAAGCAAATAAGAGCCCGTGATTGGATAATTCCTGCAGTGATTAATATATTTCAGTTGGCAACGATTCTTTTAACCCTACGTGATGCAGTGAATAACGTCATATTGTTAAACAACCATGTAAGAACATAAATCATGTGGTAATGGAAAGATGTTACTGTGACAAAGAGAGCTGAATTATTGGCCTGCATCAGCAAAGAAAACAACTGGAATTATCTTAAGAACTATCTAACTCATTATTAAAACATGAAAAATGAAAGATATGTGGTTGGCAAAAAAAAAAGGAATATGAATAACAGTGATTAAAGATCATGTCAATGCTTGGTTAAGTTACATGATAAAATATTGACCGTAGAAATCACAGTTATGTTTAGTAGTGAAAGTAAAAGCACTTCCACACACAATGCGATAAGAACCTAATAAGGATTGGGACTAAACAGCTGTATGGTCATAAGAACGCGACTTGGGAATGAGACTAATTAGAAAAAAAGGGCGTCTATTCTACTTCTAAAGAGGTCACACGGCCTGATGAGTCCAGATTCACCCTGTTCTATCGTGATTTGTGCATCAGGATAAGAAACGATTTTGTGTAAGTAATGCACCCCTCATGCATAATGCCTGGTACGAGGTCGCGTTCTGATCTGGGGTTGCTTCAGATATATTAGGCAGATATTGGCTCAGCAACCTCATGTGGAAATAAAATGTCGATAGCTGACTACGTGCATATACTGAATGACCAGGTTATCACATCAATGGATTTTTTTCTTCCCTGATGTCACAGTCATATTCCTGGATGAAAATGCCATTATTGATTAGACTCAATTTGTAAAAGAGTGGTTCTGGGATCATGGTGGCATTGTGGTAGAGTGGTAAACTCTGTGCCTTCACACCTCCAGGGTTCAGATTAAATTCCTGCATCTGGAGTTTGCACACAGGAGTCCCCCCCAACCAACACGCCTCCATGCCCCAAGTCTCCTCGGGTAGGCTCCAGGCCTTCCGTCACCCTGTACAGGATAAGCGGTATACAGAATGAGTGAGTGGCATTGGGAATCATTTTCACAAATGGTCAGATTTGGTCACCAGCCCTGACCTTAACATCAGTTAAAGTCTTTTGGGATGTGCAGAAGAAAACATGAAGTGGTTCAACTTTCCCATCAGCAATAATAGGTCTCAGACAAAAATGGGTGGAACTAAATGTTGTGACATGGCTTTCTGAACCTATAGGATCCAGGCAGTGCATGTGTTTTGAGGTAGAATATTCAAGTTTGACGTGCAAAAGTAAGTTAGTTGTAGTACAATTAAAAAATGTGGCCCCTATATTTCTGAGTCAGTAGATGTTACCTAAGCCTTGAATGAATTTCAAACATCATCATTTGAATTAAACTTCAGTCCTCCAATAACATAATATATAAACATCCTCAAAAACATTACTTTTAATATTGGACTTTGTGGGTTTGACAGCTGGGAGAAAGATGGACTGATTAGCATAGTGATCCATCACCTGAATCTGTGACTCACGGCTTGTTAAAAACATAAACCTACATGAGTCATTTTGTACACAGTGTCCACATATGAAACCGACTTCAGTAAATGCAGGGAAATCTTTATCTCCCATCATCTCACAGAAAACCTCCACCTCTCTGTGTGTAAAGCAGCAAGAAGTACATCTGTGTGAAAATGATGGAAGGATGCACTTTTTTTTTTGTCTGTGTGCTTTTTGCTAGTGAGACTTCCAGTAACAGCTACTTTTGTTTGAGGTCATTTCCTGACATCTGGGACAATGGCAGTGTTCTGTCTTATTTAATTAATAACCATTCCAGTTAATGGTAATTTAAATGAGCTCTCTCAGGGTTGAAAATCAGGGTTTCCCATGAATAGTTGAACTATTTTTATATAACATCTGGACAAAAGTTAACACCTGTCTCACAGTCTTGAAAAAAATTAAAAAATAATAATAATAATAAAAAAAGAGGTTCCTAAGCTTATGTTATGGTATTAACCTAAATACATTGTATAAAGAAAAAAATAAATAAATAAAAGGGTCCACGGTTAAAGGGCATAGGGTGCCACACCAGGAAATAGAAGTAGAACAGGATTTTTTGAAACCACACTTCCTGTAAGTGTGTAAATAAAAGAAGGAAATAAAATGTCATTTTCCACTGTAAACCATTCGTCGATCAAGGTTGTAAGTATCTCCATAAATTACAAGCCCATAAAATAATACTTGGAATTTTAAATGTAGAAAAATTCACACTGCTCTTTCAGAGCAAACATCCACTGGGAGATAAAGAGAGCTGACTCACAGTCCTAAAATGGAAAATGGAAAGCCATGCATAGGGCCATGATTGCTTCATGTTGGCCATTTCACACCAATTAATCAACAATGAAGGATAGTAGCACCCTGCTATCACAATATCGGGAATAACATAGTGCTTCCATCAATGATACATAAGCACACACTTTCCCCCTTCTTTCTTTTTCTTTTTAATTACACAGATGTACTGTTATCTGAAAAGAAACATTATGTGAACAATTTGCCAGTGACCGTTCATATTACCGCATGACAGTCAGTCGGTGTGATGACATCACTTTAAAGGCAGCACACATATCCATAAACGTTCCATCTATGTTCCTGAAATATGTATTTTTTTCTGTGTTTATTATGCCAAAGCAGCAACTATGAACTCCAAATGCTACAGTGGGAATCAAACTGAAAGAGGAAGCTGGCCTGAATGACTGTTTTAACTAGCCATGACTCAGACATACAGACATAGCCTGAAAAAAAAAAATGCAATGTCATACATTCTCTGTTCCCTGGTTCTCAGTTTGAAAAGCAGAAGAGGCCAGAAAAGGTGTTGGCTTTCTCTTGACTTCATATATTTCCCATAAATGACTTCACCTTGCTTGACATGTTATTACGACATGTCCTCCATATCTGTCACAGATTTACTTATTTTAGAAGTATTATTCATTTTATTTATCATACTGATTAAGATGATTTGTTATCACTAATTAGGCAGGTTCAATTATTTGCTCATCTTTGTCACAATTTATTCATTTGCAAAACCGAAATACAAGAAGGTTAGATGTGCAGTGGCTGTTCTGCCATCTGACGCACTTCTTCATCTGACCACAAGGACGTTCTTCTCTTTTAGTGGTCTAAAAGTGTTTGAAATTTTAACCACTTTTTAAGGTGATGGGTAGCATTTAAATAAAGGGGGTGAATTGTTTCAGATTTATGGTACCTTGTTTTCTTCACATTTGTAAACCAAAATCTAGTTTGTGGCCAAGAACGAAAAACATAGATTTACATTTATTTACATTTGCTCAAGGGCCTTGGAGGGACAGCTTGGGCAGTGCTGGGATATGAAATTACCAACCTGCATGACGAATAGTCCAGGGTCTTTACTACTCAGCTACTATTGAGCATTATAGCCCCAGTAAAACTGGTAGGACTAAGGTGGAATTTATTTTGCTACTGCAATCTTCTTATACAGAATGCTTCTAAGGCTCCATCAAAATTCCTACTATTTCTGCGAAAAATTGGGTGAACGCAGTAAGAACTTGGCAGGAATGCAGTAGAAGCCTGTAAAATCCTAGTGTTGTCTCCCTTTACGTGTAGCTGCCACATTCTTTTGGACATGTTAAAAAAAAAGCATGGTGAGGATGTGATCAAAGCAAGAAACAGGAAGAATTTAATAAGAACGTAGTAACAATGGCATGGACCAGTTACCGACATAACTAACACATCTTAGTGACTACATTAATGTACTATAAGCACGGCACAGACAGGAAAGATTGCGTGGTCATCTGACTGAGTTGTCACTGCGTTGTTGCTATGTGAATTAAGTAGTCACAACGACCTCTTGTGCTATGACCGTGACAGTTCCATGCCATGTTGTTGAAGATCATTTACGTTCATATTATGTTCTTCTAGTCCTTACCATGTTTGTGGCACGCATGCAACAGATTATCAGTGTGTTTTTGTCACTTCATACCATGTCACATGTGCACGGGTCGCTGTATTTATTCCAACCCACCAGATGCAATGACAATGTAGAGAGCGCGTGATGAATGCCTGGTAAGAGCGCTATCTGATCAGACATAGTAATCTCATCGGACCTGGTGAGTGCATGATCATGTGCGGGACGTTACAGGGACTTTACTAGGAAGCAGTATAAACTTGATGAAAGCACATATTTCCATTTTGACAGTGTTCCCGCTGCATCCTTCAATGTTTTTAAGACACCTTCGGAGCTTCATGATCTTCATGATCTTCATTGCACTGCAATGGGGCCTAAAGCCTTAGGAAATACAATTTTTAGGTTGAGTAGTATTCAAAAATATTGCAACTGCATAAATTTGTGTATTCTTTTAAAATATCAAATATAGAACGGTCAGTATAGCAACACATCATATACACTTGGGGGGGAAAAAGTTTGGCGCCACATATGAAGAAATTATACATCCATGTTCTATGCATCCTTCCATAAGGTTTTAGGGAATTATGGTAACAGTTCTGGTAACCTGTTGTTCTGTTTCAGCAGACATTTGAAGTTTGGCTTTATTTAACATTTAAAGACAACTGTTTTGCCTTTACTCTTCATTGCTGATCCACTCATTCTCACAATCTCATGCTCTCTCTGACTCTGTTCTCTAAAGATGAAACTTTAGGTTCCTGGAAGTGAGTGAGAGTTAGTTAGACCGCAGCCCAGATAAAGCCAGTGCTGCGTATGTGCGGCATCCTGTACAGGCCAGAGACACACAAACCTCATATCCCTTGTGGCATGGCCCGCTGTGGCAGTAAACAAAGACAGAAGGGAAGCTGAATATGGCACAAAAAGACTGAGCCAAGCACTGTGTGTAACTGTTTACCAGAAACCAGGCACACAGCTGACTGAGTTTCAACAACAGTACAAAGGAATGAGAAGAACACACAAGTCAGAACAAACAAAGTCTTGGTTTGTTTTTTTGGTTTGTTTGCATCATGCACTCATATTGGCCAGGCCAGACAACAGGTAAATGCAATGAAAAACTGCATTAGACTTGCGTTGCACACCTTTATAATACTTAATTTGCTATCAGTTTCAACTTAAAAAAAACATGAAACCAGATACACTTCAGCTATAGTAGTGCAAATGTCACTCCTATACATGCAGAGAAGTGAAGCTACCCTTGCTTGAGATGATTCAACATAAGGCAAAAAAACAAAACAATAGTAAGGTATGTTTGGCTATCTGTTTCTAAAATTCCCCTTTCTTGAGCCAGAAACTACCTGACCCATGCACATCAAACATACATCAGCAACTTCAACCATTAATGTGCATCTAATGAATGTTGCAATCTGCTGCATGTAAATGCATTTGTTTCGTTTAGCTTACTTGAATGCTTGCTGTGGTGTGTGAGCTTAGTGCAGCCATAGTGCACAAAAAAACAACAACAACAGATAAGATGGTACATGTCGAAATATATACCTCATAGGTACTGTGTGCCTTAAATTACAACAATAGCACTACATGACAGAATACTCAATACACTGTGCATTTCTCTTACTGTGGCATTTAGAACTGGGGTGTATATCTTAACATGCGTTACAAACGAATATGTTTAAATGTTCATTATATGTTCTGTATATTTATAGCATAAAATAGAGCTTAATGGGTTTTGTGTTTATAACCATATCAATCACATCATTCTACATGAGGTTTTTCCATCATAAAACAATTGATGAAATATATCCCAATGGCTAAACAGTGCAGCATAGTCAAGTTTTTACACTAAATTTCAGTAATGTACTGTAGTT
Organism: Clarias fuscus; assembly: GCA_030347435.1. NCBI lineage: Eukaryota > Metazoa > Chordata > Actinopteri > Siluriformes > Clariidae > Clarias > Clarias fuscus. Next base: position 19,992,246 of record CM059207.1, on the reverse strand, counting down.
TTGTAGTACTGTCCATGATTTCAACAGGCACTGAAACACCAACAAACCCTAAACAAACGCTAAGTGCATAACACTAGGTGTAGTCTTTGCTGCGGTTGCTGGTTTCAGCATTGATGTTATTTTCTTCCTCGTCTTAGATAACTTTAGGCTTTGGATTATTCATTTTAATTTTTCTTAAAACAATACTGAAAAGAATCTGATTTTTTTTTTTTTTTTTTTTTTTGCTTCCTGTTTGTCATTCTTGGTTGCTAAATGTGTGGGTGGCATTTTTGGCTTCAGAGGCATCTATGTGACAACACATAATTTCCTAAATATTCAATTAATAAAATTAAATGAACCAATTAAAAAAATACCATGGCATCAATCGCTAGCTAATCAAGTCTTCAAGTAACAACAGTCTAAGCTCACAACCTGAAACTTAACTAAATATCTCCCTCTAATAACCCAAAACACATGACCAATATACATGTTAATATCAATATCCCACATGCTCATCAATGTGTTGTGGATCAGAGTGGCTAGATAAAGAGAGGATGGGGGTAATCAGTGTAATATAACAGACACAACTAAACAATTGCAATAATCACTATATAACTACCTAGATTTATTAATATGCATGATAATTAAATTATTCTTTACATAATGGCATCTTTATTTAATACAAGACGTGTACACACACTGCTGTTAGGTCATGAAGAGTTTGTTGAATAGTGACTACCTACATACAAAATCAAAGCACATCTGAAAAATGATGATGATGATGATATTACTACAACTAATACTAATAATCATCATCATCATTATTATTATTTGAGACAATAGTTAAAGTACATGAGGTTCAGTAATTTAATTGAGATGAGTAATTGTAAAAAAGGAGGAGAGAGAGAGAGAGAGAGAGAGAGAGAGAGAGAGAGAGAGAGAGAGAGAAAGAGATAGGGGAGAAAGCAGTGAAAGCGGAAGTGGGGAGCGGATGTTTGGGTTTTTGGCCCATTCATTTAAAAAGATTAAAAAAAGAGAAGAGAGGAGAGAGAGAGAGAAAGAGAGACACCTGAGTAAACCGCAGACTCGCGCGCTCACACTGGCTTTCCCGAAAATGAGGGTCTGTAAAGCGCTGAGAAAAAAACAAGGTGAGAGGATGAAACACTCATTGACGTAAGACCTAAAATCAGCAGATTACAGAGAAGGGGTGTGTGTGTGTCTCTTTGCTTCATGTTGATTTGTGTGCTGCACACAGCTACTGCTACTGATGTAACAAGACGATACAAGCCAGGAAATTGTGTTATACCAGAAACCACAATTTACCAGCTTAATTCATTAGCATATGATGGTAGGGTTATGCTTAACAGTCAAAAGAGCAAAACATAAAAAATAAAGGTTGTGCAATGAAAAGATACAACTTACACTGAACATGTAGAGCACAAATGGAAATGTAAGCACTCAACAAATTCCTGTGGTCAAAACTCTGCCCATCTCACTCATCTCTCCCTTTGAGTTTGTACACTCATTCAATCTGATTTGCTTACTTATATGAAAAGTTGCAACACATGTTGACTAAACTTGGACTTCAATTAAGCAGGTGTCGATTTTGGAAAGCTAAGTTTCACTCACATGAGTTGAGAGTGACATTTTCATAGCTGGCATCATGTGGGTAGTTGTTTAGGTCTTACAGTAAGGGTGTGTTTGTCCATGCATGACTGAGCATTTGATGTATTCATCTGTAGCATGGCCTTCCTCAGCTGTCTCTATACACATGTGTAGCATTTAGCAGATGCTTTGTGCAGAGTGACTATCAGAATTGTTTTGTAGTCACCATCAAAGCTTTCTTGTGCAAGTTACTTACTCCCACCTTTTCATTTAAACAACACTCAGTTGCTTCTCACACTCCTGTAAAATACAGGACATTGTTTTCCCTACAGTACTACAGTACCTGTGAGTCTAATGTAAAATTCCTCTAACTTTTAGCGTTCTCCAATCATTTTCCCCTAGTGCATTAGTGCCAAAGATGTGATGAAATGTGATGAAATACATGAGAACGAGTTAACACTGGATCCTCCCTACAGGAAATAATGTGACTAAAGAATGTGGTAGAGATACAGTGGCGTTAATACACTGATACCCTTTTTAAAAGATCACAAAAAGTTAATCTAATTCCAAAAAAGATCAGACAAAAGGATAGAAAGTTTTTGAAAGAAAATTCAGATAATACAATAACAGATACTTATAGTGTGGTTCAGTTAGACAGGTTTACAAAAAAAGATAACTAAGCTCTCCGAACTAACGATAAAACTGTGGAATTCCATAAAATTTGATTTACTTCAAGCACAGTTTTTTCCTGCAATCAGTAGGATTTAGCATCATAATGTTTAATGAAAGACCAAACTCCTTTTAAGTGGCCAATTTCTCAAATCTGATTGGTGTCGAATATAAAATGTAAATTAGTTAAAAACCTATAGTGGTTGATATGTTTTAAGCTTTCTATATGTATGGAAGGACACAATAGTTGGGTGCTAATGTGCTATAACAGCCAATCTGTTTACACAATAAAATGTACTTTTACAGAGGACATAACAGAGCACTTTGCACTTTCTGGTTTCTCTGAAAAGTGACAAGCTGTGTTTTTTTTGTATTATGATATTTCAGAGAGACAGAAAAAAATGGTGAGAGAATTACTGCTTTTCTCTGCCCTAACACAAAACCACAGAGCAAACCTTCAGTTCTGAAATTTACCCCAGAAATAAACGTTTGCAGCCTGGTACAAAACAATGGTTGTGGTCTTCATAGCAAGATTTTCCATCCATGACAACAGTACGGTTGTGAATTTGTATGTAACTCATCAGTTAAAATTATCCACGCACACAGAACTGATGCAGGAATCGAACCCTCAACCCTGGAGGAGTGAGGCCACAATGGTAACCACTGCCACAGTGACACCTTCATATATGTTTCACCATATTAAATCTAACTCTAACTAGTTTAAAAGAGATCCATCATAAGCAAACTGTTTCTCTGAATTTGGTGCAGTGTCCTTTTTTAGTTTGTTGCACTGTTTGAAGCAGATACCCTTCCTGTCGCAACCCTCCCATTTTATCCGGGCTTGGGGCCGGCACTGGGTTTAGACGTTGGTTGGGAATTGAACCTGGGCTTTCTACAAGGTAGGCGGGGAAACCTACTACTGAGCCACCAATGCCCCGTCACCTGTCTCAAATGAAGTATGTGAAAGCCATTACCCTTCCCATTTGGTAGCTGTCATTATATATAGAATAGCTGGCTAGTGGCCGGGAACTGGCAGGGGATCAAATCAGGGGGAAAATTGTAATTCCTTACAGAGCCAGCTTTGGTAGCTCACAGTACCAGTAATATAAATGCAGTCCGACAGTCAATCAGGCTGTGTTTATATAATGTATGAACAAGTAAGATAAACTAAAAATAAAAAACATTCTAACTCTGTGCAATATTGTTGATATATATATTATACTATATTACATTTGAACCCTAAACATTAAAAAAAAGATGAAATCTTTAAAGGGACCCTTACGTGTCACCATCGTCATCCTTGCGTGTTGCCAAATCTACTTCAAGCAGGCGATCCTCCTCGTACAGGTGAAGCGGGGTAATTATACCTCTACACAAAGTAGTTGGACAGAGTGGAAGGTCTATAATGATGAATAAGAAAAAGATCTATTAAAATCCACAAATATGCTCTAGCATTGCCTAGAAACAGAATAAAAGGAGAATGGTCTGAAATGCATTGTGAAACTGGTTGACTAGCAAGTTGTGCTTTCTCCCCAGGTCAGATATTTAAGCGACCGCAGCATTGTAGACTACTCTAAAACGCTGACAGGACTGTTTCCCCCACAAGCCGTTAGGCTCTCACTCACAATCAGCTGCTGACCCACATGCTCTGCAAGGGTCTACAAAGCAAACCGAAAACTTCCTTCCGATTTACAGAAAAGAAGTTTCACAATGACAACATATACTTGTCGGACTGACCATGACTGCGCAATCTTCTTTTTTACGAAACACACACGCATACATACGCGTTCTCACACACACGCATGCACACGCACAGGCGAGCGCAGGGATGGAAGTACGCTAAACTGGAGCGTAGATGTTCAAGTCTGATGATGTATTATCACCTTCAATGTATTATATTAAACAACGCACCACAAAAAGTAACGTTCATCACGATGATAAAAAATATTCCATGCACTGGTATGTTCTTGTTTATATCATAATGTGTGACGCATTATATCATATGCTATAAAGCCTTTCCTGTGTATGAACAATGGGAAGACTAAAGAAACATCATTTGTGTCCATATCTCCAGCAGACCCTGTCATGTCTATCAGTTCATCGATTTCTCACGACTATGTTTAAGAACGCATTAAATATAACAGTTAGGACTCACAATGGGTGGCTGGTGTTAGCTGGATATTGTTTTGCGCTCCTCCGGGAGCCGGGCTCGGAACAAACTGCTGCGTCTCCGCCTCCAGTCCATTGCGGGCACCGGTGCACCTGGGCGCTTTGGCAAGACCAGGACTCGAGTCTGTCTTTATAACTTTGGCCGGTGGCTCTCCCACTGTGCTTTCCGCCTGGTCCAGAGGTCTGTGGTCCGGACGCACAGGACGCTTTCTTATCGGAAGTTTTGAGGTAGAGGTCTCCGGCGACTTGCCATCACTGTCGGCCAGTCTCTCACACTTCACCTTAGACGGTACGATAGCCTGCTCATGACCATCGCTGCTTTCAATGTTTCCTGGTTTAATCGCAGGTGAAAGGGAAGGAGATCCTTTGGAAGTGCACTCCACCTCCTCGACCGACGGTGTCCGATCTCGTGTTTTGGATTGTCCTGTAGTCCGATCTGTGATGTCTCTTGTTGTCGTTCTAAGGTCGAGCGGCGCGGATGCGTCAGTGTGAACACCGCTCATGGTCATGATCATGAATCGTAAATGAGCTCCCCTAAAGACGATCTATCCTTTTTTTTTTATCAGTCTGGTGGCATCTTAAATCATGTTACAGGTGCATAAAGCAAAACTAAAAAAAAAAAAAAAAAGATCTGAAGATGCTGACCGTTGAATTAAACACAGACTAATGGCCACAGAGAATCCTCCAATAGCCTGTTCAATACATAACATTACAATACCGAGCGGCTGCTGTAGTTCTTGTTACGAAAGCATTGCTTCATTCAGATGAAATAGGCTAGACCCTGTAATTGGATGACCAGAGCATATAGAAGAACGTGTGCGTAAAAACGCGCAGCACGTACAGCCTGCTACCTTCCTCAAGGGTTAAAACACTGCGAAGTGTTGCGGATTGAATTAATCTGATCTGAAGTTCAGTTTCTCTTCTCTCTCTGTTTTTCTTTCGTCACACACGCACGCACGCACACACACACACACACACACACACACACACACAGAGAACGGGGTTTTACCCTTTCACACGATTCTTCATTTATCAAACGCTTACAAAGCAAAACCGCCGCATTTATTAGCTGTACCATCCGCCAGGACACACACACGCTCTGCTTAGACCAGTAAAGCTACAGACGCTGTGGTCATTTACACTGAAAGCTGCTCATCTCGTACAGCGTGCTGTGCAACACCGAGTCTGAAACAAACCCCATTCACTTCGGTTTGCTGTCGGTGAGACAAGTGCTTGTGTGGGCTCTTTTACCTGGCAGCAGCGTTGTTTATGCATGTAAAGTCTATTCTCACTAACTCTGAGAAGTAAAGCGTGACTGAATGTGCGTATTTAGGCAGCACTGCTGCTGTTCTGCTCTCGCTAGCGGTAATCATGGATTCACCATTAGCCGCAGGAGGAAGTGGGCAGCTCACGGGGATCTCCCTCCTCCGCCTCTTATCGGGAAGCCTTCTCCTTTCAACCTCTTCCTGTACAGTCCTCGGTGGGTCTTTTATTTGGGTAAAAAGGACAATTCAGTTCTTGCAGAATGTCTTGCTCTCGGTAATACTTGATTATGGCGAAAGACTCATTTCCATCCATTCCATAGGTGCAGACTTCTATCAGTCTTTCGAACTAACCTGCTTTTGTCTCATTCAATGTTGTTTTAGCCAAACTAGTGATTCTTCACTATACGAATAGTTTGCCCCAGGCAATTGACCACCTTTCTAGTCATTTTTCACTCCCCCACCACTTTCCCCCTTACAAGCTTCACTAACTCTGAGATTTCATCTATCTGGGCCCATTTGGGACTTTCCTGAATGCTATGGGCGAGTAGACTGTCAAACGGAATGCTTTAATGAGCCCTAAAGTCCCTAAAACACCATAAGGAAGCTCTGGTGCAACTTAGCAGTTTGTGACCTGTAATATCATATCATGTCTGTGCCATGATAGCATACCACTGAGAAACTCACACTCATGGGAATCCAGGCTGCAAACAGAAGTGAAAAGGTTCTTAGACCTTAGCAAAAAATAATTAGCATAACTGCACAGAGAGAAGTAGGTAGTTTCCTAAAGGACAAGAGAAGTACACCATGGCAAAGGCCAGTAACAACCTATAGCAATACCACTTAATGGTGGGTGTCCAAAGGTTCTTGTTTTAATCCTTTTTTTAATCATTTACAAATTATAAAATAGTAAATGAATTGTAGTACAGTGAGAGCATTGTAACCTTATGGTATTGTCTAGATATGAGCAAGTTTTGTGTACCAAAATGCCTTTTTCATAATATGAGATTCGAGTCAAACTGGGACTTGTGATGACATTTCTTACGGATGAAGGCATACCATGGTATGCCTGACCTGTGAAAATAGATTAACCTTTCGCCAACTCGTGGAAGACACACATTTGTCCTTTGGAACTGTACACATAATCATCACCACTTGCACATTACAAGAACTCCACTAACTAACAGTACCGGAACTTGAGTGGGAGTTATTGTCACATCCCTTGTAACAGTCCTAACCTTACAGGACTTTCCAATGGCCATATTTGGGCCTTTAAAGGAGTTCCTGGGAGGCTAGTGTTTCAGACATGAAGCAAACAGTCCGACAATGGCTTTGGCGGACTGAGAAACCTTTCCAAGCACTGGTGTATACTGGGATAAATGTATTAGTGTAGCAGGGGGTTATTATAAACAAAGGTAGATCAGAAGTCCCGGAATGACTTAACATAATTAAATGTAGAGGCATGTACCCAAAGGACAAATTGTACACTCTATTTTGGTCAAAGCTATAAATATAATAAACTTTAAATAAAAGACAATGTAACAATAATGAATAAAGTTAAATTTGAATTAGAAGAGGGCCCCCTGCTGACCATAGTTGTGTAATACAAAATTTTTTTTTTGATTTTTCATTGTCAGCCACTGTAAATTCATTCAAGGAAGAATGCATCAAATGCTCTCTTATTTGGTGAGGTACATCCTGTGGGTTACAGAGTGCCAGGGTGGCAGTCCTTCACAGGTCACACAACCCCACACACTATGGGCAATTTGGAAACACAGGTTAGCCTTTTTGCATGTCTTCGGGAAGATATGAAGCACATACAAACACACAGACCCAAGGTAGGACGCATGAAGTTTGGAGATCTGTAGCTCTTGACTCACACAGAAAGTTATTGGCCTCTGTGCTTTGTGATTTTACATGGCTTCCCAATTGGTGGCTGGGTTGCTGTCATTCTCAATCTCTCCCATTTTTGTTATAATTCCACTAACAGTTGACTGTGGAATATTTCGGAGCGAGGATATTTCACGACTGCACTTAATGTATAGGTGGCATCCTATCATGGTTCCACGCTGGGAATTCACTTCAACCATGGAAGTGATTGGAACATCTGAATTCAATTATTTGGATGAAAGTGAATACTTTTGGCAATATAGTGTATGTACAATATGTGCAATAAGTCATACAATGTATAAATGGGGTTTAAAATATGAAAACACTGTCAGAAGTTAATTGTTTTTATTGAAATGTATTTTTTATAGCTCATTTAACAATAGACATTACCGCAAACTAGCTTAATTGAAATAGAAATTCTGGATATAATTTGAAAAATGTGTAAATTTTTTACCTGTAGTCACTTTACCCTTAAAGAGCAAGCCACAATGACAAAGAGCCACAATGGCAAATTAAAACGCCATGAGATGACATGAAGAAGAACCATTAAGAGGAACCAGGTTCATAAGGGAACCCCAACCTTATTTATGATACCAGATAGCAAAATGATACATAAATGTCCCCTGTAATCATAAGGTCAAAAATGCTGTTGACATTTCTATTAACATAAAGAAAATTTTTAGGTTACCCTATGTTCACTGACAGAGACTTAGGGAAAAGAAATTTGGGAAGTTTCAGTCCTTAAACTATTTAAGCGATTTCAGAAAAACAGTCCAGAGTCCAAAGCCAGCTTCATGAATACAGCTCAGAGCAACAATAATCAGCTTCTCATGTTTTACTTTTTATTGGTGTGTTTAAATTTTTTTACTTTTCTCACTTTTCTTGATTTGCAATACAGCTTGCATGCTTCTTGGCGCGATCAAATTTGAATATTCCAGTCACACTGGAAGTACTGCTAGCACTGCTTTTGCCATTCAGCTGGTGGAAGAATGATGGCAGCAGAACACAGCAGAGTTTTTTTTTTTAATTAAATTGTTCCTTAATAAATAAGATTTGATTCAGGTGATCACTTCCTCATAAAGCAGAATGAAGTGTGGTTGTGCCGCAATTAAACAGACATCTGTTCATCTGACCCAACCAGTGGGTTAAATTGACACTCTTGCTGGGTTGACACATTCCATTTGATTTTTTTATTTTCAAAAAAGACACAAAATGTACACAACTTCACATAATGTAAATAGATAGTCACAGAATAAGAAAATGTGAATAACTTAATTTTTACCAAAATGTCAGACCAAACCATATAATCTTAAGCTGACCATTTGTTAAATATACAATAAATGTACTATAACAATCTGTAAAACTAAAACAAGAGACCCCTGTAAATCTGATTTGAATTGCATTTTTTTTGTAATGTAATACAATGTTTCAAATCTTTTTATATAGACGTTTTCAATACAAATCTTATAATGCCCACATGACACAAATATTTCCCATCTTAATATTTTAACTATCCGTTATTTAACTATTACTATTTAATTTCCTTCAAAAATGACATTAAAAACAAAAATGATAAAACCTTCTTAAATCTTATTGATTAAATGTTGGCTGAAAAAACTGTTGTCCTCAAAAATGTAATGACACGAGATGAGTATCTGATCTACAGTATGCTGGAGAAACTCCCAGGTGAGAAGACACTTCTTAATGACAAATGACAACAACAAACAGCCTTCACCAAAGAGTCTGTATCAATAGCATTGCCTCCAACAATGGAAAAGGTCTGTCAGGTCCCTCTTGTCTCATCCCCAAGGAACATGGAACAATGCTCCAGTCATCTCCATATTTTGCAGATATCATCCTCATCAGGTTGGTCCACCTATGGATTATACAGCATCACTTAGTGTTGCAATATAACTAACATTTACGTTGAGCATTTTTGTTAAGGACGTACAGCTACATATGCATTTAATGCAAAACATTTTTTCTCTTGCCAATACACAAAAATACATAATGTGAACATGAATTTAGTGTATATTTTTGAATAATTTACCTCCCTATTTAACATATGAGGGATAACAGGATACGGCGCTCCATCTGGATTTAATACATAACATTCACCCCTTTTCAAATTCTCAACAAACACTAGATGAATATGATATTTAATGGTGAATTTACAACTTATAATAAATATTTTATAAGGATAAAGAAAAAGCTTGTTTTAAGGCTACAACTTATCCATGACGCTGTCTCATTTTCTGAATAACAAAACAGAATGGGAAAACAATATTAATCCCACACAATATTAATATATAAAAAAATATTTTAAACAATAAAATATGCTTGCTCCTACCACAAGTTACTAAAAAAAAAGTAAAACATTTACATTAACTTACCATAAAATACTGAGTGCTCTGAGCATGATCCAGTCAGAAGTGAAGAATCCAGAAAGTTCTCCAAAGAATAAACTGCTGGGTCAAAATAACACAAGCAGTTTTTTTTAAACAGACAGAGACAGAAGACATATTAAGACTGTCATTAAACATATCCCAGTAGCTTCTTCTGACACCTATTAAATATGATAAAATATAGAGAGACTTTCCACACACACAGCTTTAGCGAAGATTACTAGTAATTTACCTAAAAATACATTTAAGATTACATTTAGTTTTTTTTTTGTGTGTGTGTGTGTGTGTCCTACAAATGCACTTTTATCATAAAATACACTATAGCCGACTGTTGGCACAGAATATTCAAACATGAACTCCAGTGCGACTAAAAAGGCGGAAAAGCGGATAAACATAAAAATGAGCTTGCTCCTACCACAACTACAACATTTAAAATTTAGGTAAAAATTTATATAAACTTATCATAAAATACTGCCAACATTAAGTGGCATCGTGCCCCCCACTTCAGAAGTGAAGTATCCAGAAAGTTCCTCATGCTGTGTCTCAATTCCAAAAACGCAAAGAGCGGACTTGACTTGGAAGTGCACTCGAGGGTTTGAGGACACCGGGTATAGTGCAAATAGAACGCAGCGTACAGGATGCTTCTCACAGCCGCGATATATTATACTATAACCAAAAAATCCGCTGTTTTAATCACTTTAGAGACATCACAGCCAGCGGTCGTTTTCAGAAGTTTCTGCCAAGATGAGGCTATGTTGGGTGGCTACATAACCGTAGGATTGCCTGGAGCTCAAATCTCCGAAATCGTTGGGGCACTTTTTTTTTAAACAGACGCTATCTTTAATAACCGATTGATGTTTTGAGCTGTACATACATACATTCTCGCTTAAACAACTCTTAAAACTACACTTTGTGGCACAATAACAGTAATATTTCAAACATTTTGCAGGCTGCCGTTTGGAGAAATAAAGAATAAACCAGTTGTTGGGTCAAAATAACCCAACCAGGTGTTCATTTGTAAATGACCCACTACATCTTATTTGACCCAGCATTACTCAACCCAACAATGTGTTTAAAGTCCCCGAAATAACCCAGAATTTTGACCCAGCATGAACAACCGAACAATGTGTTTACAGAAACAACGCAGCATTTTTTTTTAGAGTGAACGCTGGCGCACCAGTGATGCTCCTACAGCAGGGATTTAGAACTGCACTCCTATCAATTCTCCTGGCAAATCTCCGCTCCTTGCCAAATGGATGAGCTTCTTCTCAACGGAACAAGTATAAAATAAAAGCATATGATGTACTTTCTGCACTAACTGAGAAAGTATTGCCTGCAACAGGAGCTGCTGATATAGTTCTTTACTGAAGTAATCGAATCCGTCCTGTGCACGACCATCACCGCCTGCTTCAGCTAATCCACATGTCTTTGGATTGTAGGAGGAAACCAGAGTGCCAGGAGGAACCCCACCAAGCACGGAGAGAACATGTAAACTCCATGCACACAGACCCAAGGCGGGAATCGAACCAGGACCCTACAGTGCTAACCACTAAACCATGCACTGCTTTTATTTGCACTAATCCCACATCTTGGACTGTATATTCTGTATTGTGCAACAGTCTAAAAAATCTCCCTTTATGTCTGTTGCTGTCCTGTTGCATACTTTGTATATCTGTATATTTTATTTAATCTATATTGTTCTTGAATGTTGTGTACATTCCGAGTGTCTTGACTTGTCTATAAATGAAATTAACTGTGTTATGTATGTCTGTACTTCTGAGAGTCACCAACAGCCAAATTATAATCCTTCTGTGTATCAAATACTTGGCCAATAAACCTGATTCTGATCTGTAAACAGACACAGAAGGGCATCTTTAAGATGAATCAGGCAGGTCTGAAGGACTCTGACAGGACTAGCTTTGAGAGCATAAATAAGATGGAGAGCCAGAACGAAAGAGGGAGATCTGGGAAATGAAACACTCAGTCACTTAATCGTCAACAAATCTGAATGATGTTTATGAAAGCATCCAAACACCTGTTCCCCATAACACCGTATGTCCATGAGTCCCCAGAACTGCACCTTTACAAAAGTCTTGAGCAAATAAATAAGTTTTCTGCCTAGACTTAAACAGGCCTACAAGTCTATTCTCAGCTCGGTAAAATGGTGTTTTCCCAGAATATAAATGTGAGGTGATGTCCTCAGGTAAAATAATTCACAAGCGTCTAAATGGGTGTCATGTTTAAAAAAGAGATAATTTTTTTTTTAGAATTTCAGATCTAAAAATATTTGTTATCTATCAAAGCACTACTGCTGATTGTTCTAGTGGCATAAAACATTTAGATAGGACCAAAGCAATAAACATCTTTTTGCATCCTAAAATATGTTGTTAGTCTTTATTCTGTACCTGCAGTACAACTCACCTTGACATAATGAACAAATAGCAAATATCCTCTAGGGGGTGCCAATAAATAAATGATTTAACTGTGTTTAAGAAAAGGATGCATGCCACTGTGGTCACGCCTATTTTTGAAATGCTAGTGTGTCTGAGTCTTTAAGGTGGCAACTTTCAGCCTTTGGTATGTAAGTTAACTCTTTCATACCACAGGTGCATCTCAATAAATTAGAATATGAAAAGTTTACTTATTTCAGTAATTCAATTCACAAAGTCAAACTCATATATTACATAGATTCATTATACACAGATTGGTACATTTAAAGAATTTATTTTTTATTTTTATTTTGATGATTATGGCTTACAGCTAATAAAAATCCAAAATAATTTTCTCAGAAAATTAGAATATTGTGAAAAAGTTCAATATTGGAGACTCATGATCACATTCTAATCAGCTAATTAACTCAAAACACCTGCAAAGGATTTCCTGAGCCTTTAGATTGTCTCTCAGTCGGCTGGCAGTTCACAGAACGCTGTATCCAAGCACATCAATGTAAAGTTGAATGTAACGAGAAAAAAAAAAAGGTAGAAAAAGGTGCACAAGCAACAGGGATCCTCTCGGCCTTCACACACACACATGCACGCATTTAATGGAAACACTGCTCTGTCACGATTCTTTTCAAAGGTAAAGTGCAGGTTAATTTGTTTTATTTTTACTTTACAGCAGTAATTCTGTTACTGTGTCACTCAATCGAGTGTCGTTTAGTGATGTTCTTTGTTAAGTTGTCCGATAAAACGGTGTTTCCGTTAATGTGTGTGTGTGAAACTCAAATAAGAGAGGAGGAAGAGTTGTTGTGTAAGACGAGAAGAGGGAGAGGGGAGGGTCTCATTCCTCCTCTCCTTTTACTTTAGCTTCACACACAAACACACACACAGCACCTGCACGCACAAACACACAGTTACACAGTGCCTACACGCACACATACACATAAACAGTGCCTGCGCGCACAAACACACACATAAGCTCATCTAAGAAGGATGGCTAAACTTCGTTGGTTTGGGATGAGTTGGACTCGAGAGTGAAGGAAATGCGGCCAATGCTTTTCTATCTATCTCTATCTATCTATCTATCTATCTATCTATCTATCTATCTATCTATCTATCTCTCTATGTCTGTCTGTCTGTCTGTCTGTCTCTCTCTCTCTCTAGCATATACTGTGTATACTGTATATATTAAGTGATTCTTTGATGTGATGAGTCCAAATTTTAGATTTTTATTTCTAACCACAGTGTTTTTGTTAGACTTTGAGAGATTGAACAGACAGTTCTTGAATGTGTGGTTTCCACTGTGAATCATGGAGAAGGAGGTGTGATGCTGTGGGCTGCTTTGCCTGTAATACAGTTGCTGACCTAGTCAAGTTTGAGGGCAAAACTAACCAGCATGGGTATCACACCATTTTGCAGTGACATGCAATCCATTCTGGCTTGCACTTAGTGGGACAATTATCATCATTTGTTTTTATCAATGACCCCAAACACACCACTAAGTTATGTAAGAGTCCAAGAAGGAGAGTGATGAAGTGCTGCATCAGATTATCTGGCTTCTGAGATGGTTTGTGTTGAGCTAGACTGAGGAGTGAAGGAAAAGCAACCAGTACTTGTCTATCTATCTATCTATCTATCTATCTATCTATCTATCTATCTATCTATCTATCTATCTATCTATCTATCTATCTATCTATCTATCTATCTATCTATCTATCTATCTATCTATCTATCTATCTATCTATCTATCTATCTATACTGCACAGATATGCTTCTTAATCAAAGTATAGCATCAAGACAAACTTTTGGGACTGTATTCACAAAGCTTCTTAAGCCTAAAAGTTGCTCCTAGTGATGAAAAATCTAAGAAAATTCTTAGAATTTTTACATTTTCTTAGAATTTCCCCTTAAATTTAGGATTAAATCTTAGTAAAGATAAAAATGATTCATGTAATATCTTAGCCCTAAAAACAGCTCCTAAGGTTAATAGTTAAGAGTTAAGAGGAGGATTTTTAAGAGGCTTAAGAGTTTCTATACCAGAGGACGAAATGGCAGAAAGAAGAAATATTCTCCAAACACCAAATGTAAAAGTAAACACTGCTCTTCTGTCCATTTTAATTTTTTTGTTGATTTTCTTCTTTCTATCTCTCTTGGATTGTTAAAATAAAAGTGATAAAAACAGTATATTACCATACTGTTTTTTATTTTTTATAAATGTAAGAACTTATATATAGTAACCACTGCGTGGAAATCGGTTGCTTCAAATGTAGACACATTTTCAACATTTGGGTGTTATAATTAACTTTAAGATATTTAGTATATAACAGAAACTTTGCATAAAGTTGCCTGTAGTCATGATTATACAATTTCGTTATATACAAACTTTATGATTTCACTGATTCTATTATCATATATTCTATTTACACAAAGAGCTAATTTTAAGACCCTCTGCTTTCAGGTTTTGATTGGCTTTACTCAAAATTTTCAGTATTACAAGGTAAGGTACTTTAACAAATATGTAGTGAAGGGCTATGCTCATGCATCAGTGGCTTGTAGTAGGATTCTCACCTGTTGGGTTCAGGCCCCAGCCAATGCCCCACAACTAGCACCTGGGTTTGCAGTGTACTCTTAGTGCTGGTTCCAAACCCAGTGGTGGGTGGGTGGGTGGGTGGGTTGTGTCAGGAATGTCATCTGGAATAAAAACTGAGCTAGATTTTATGATCCCCTTTGGCGACCCCTAATGGGAGGAGCTGAAAGAACAGCAACATTTATTTATATTTACATAGGCCTCATTAATTATGCTTATCAGTCTACTGCAAAACTATACATAACATTTAAACAGCAGGTAGAAATGACAGGATTAAACTATAAATAATAATGCTATGACAGCCATGCTGTATTGTTTGATTTATTTTAATCAGAATAGCATATGGCTTCTTCATGCGTTTGTGAACTCAGGTAAAGTCTGAGTAATTACATCTGCTTTATCCAAACAGATACTCATTGCATTCTCAAGAGTTAAAAAATTTAGAGGTAGACTTAAGCAGTCAAAGTTGAGTAACATTTATTAGAAAGGACTTCTCTGAGAAAGTATGCCGTAAGTAACCTTTTACATCACACTATGTACTAAAAAAAAAAAGCTCAACTAGTGTACTGTTGCCTTTTTGCTGAAAAACATCTGACTGTCCATATTTCAAGTCTTGGTTCTCCACTGTCAGTTATACACAGTCCCCCGAAAGTGGGAGCGATTTCTACTAATCAAATCATTGGTACACCATAACACTTATTATTTCAATGTGGTGTAAACATTGGAGGAATGGTTAAGTAAGAAGTAACCAAGGTAACTAATCTAGTCAGCTAATTAAACTGTATGTACTTTATGGACCCCAAACATCAGCTCTGATGTAGGAGGCATATATATGTCTGATTTTCTGTGGGTGTGCAAATTTAAGGTCTATTTTTTATTTTTACTAATATTTTCCTTCTATTTCAGCTGTGGCCAAAAAAAAAAAAAATCCACTGAAGCAGAGAAATTACTTATTTGAATTTATTAATTGATAGTTTATTTCAACTTATCCATTCTACGTAGTTTGACTTTATTTCAGAGTGCTCCATTCTTTAATGACTTGGTAAAGGAATATTGTGGGTGGTGAACAAAAGCCTTTAAAGACTTTTAAAGCTAAACAATGCAGGCTTTTCTCTCTCATCTCTCTCAGTTTCTCTCTTACACACACACACACGCACATGCACACAGACACACATACACGCACACACATGATTTACATACATATTCCTATTATAATACGACACTCCTTCTGTCTGCCCGCTTGAGGCTTTAAGTAAACCAACCTGTTTGTCAGGCTGTTTCCTACCCGGAAACTGATCAAAGTAAGTGTGGGGAAAGGCAGAGAGTAAGTGACAGAGAGCATGTGTGAGAGAGTGTGAGTATGATTGAGTGTGTGTGTGCGTGTGTGTCTGCTTGTGTGTGTGTGTGTGTGTGTGTGTGTGTGTGTGTGTGTGAGAGAGAGAGAGAGAGAGGTGTACATCTGAGTGCCTTCTGGTGCAGACACACACAGATCTTTTTTTGCAACCCATTTTGAGATTTAAGACAGAATCAGAGCATAGGAAATGAGACCACCGTTTGGATGCCAAATATAAAGTGCCTAACTGTGAGTAACAAATGGGGGGGGCGGGATAACAGAAAAAACAGACAGCAACTGGCATTCTATTTCTATGTAGAAATGTATGTTGTCTTTTCTAATGGTTACAAGAAGAAGGAAACTTAACTTGATGTAGAAATTTATAGTAGGTAGTTGTTTTTCGAGCGAAATACTTTGAGGAGTTTCGAGCACTTGAGAACTTTTAGCATTGTTACCTTTGCTTGTTTCCTCCACCTCAAGAAAGACATTTGCACGGACTTGTCAGGTTATGACATGTGTGGAATTACATTATGCAACAATGACAAAAGCTCTATGAACTTTAGAACTGAAAAAAAGTATTGAGAAGACAACGATTCACTTATTGGGCATTGTGTACCGCAGTTGTACGGTCACCAGTGTTTTGGAACAGAAACATAAAAGGTAACTTATAAAAGGAAGTGACTTATGCTAAAAGAGACTCGTAGGGGCTACCTGATGGTTGGATAAGCTTTAGATGGCTTTGTCTCTTTATTTTTATGGTACGTAGGTATGGTACGTATGGTTTATTGACAGGGAGTAGTCTTGAAGCTGTGTAACGGAAGTATTTGATACCTAGAAGCATAGCGGTCATTGCAGACTAAGAAACAGTCTAGATCCTGACCAGATGGGGGCTGGCTTTTGCTCAGTGTGCCTCTTCATTTGTAAATGTACTCAGGCAACTACTTCATAGAGAAAGACAGCACATCACGTTCCTTTTGGTGATGGCTGGAAGTTTTATGGGATTTGTCCGAAGTCTCGACCCCGATTCATCTAGCTCTGAATCTCAGCCACTAACGAGCGCAGACCATAAACTCCTCAACAAGGTTCTAAAAAGACTACGAAAATTGCACAGGCTGTGCACTGATCCACGGCTATGTCTAAAGAATAACCCGCCATATCTCCCTGAGCTGGTGAGGGAGACGGTAAACCTCCTCAGTGACATATGGACTCCTTATAGAAGCTCACTACCAGCCGTGCCACGAGGGGATGAGGGAGAGTACCTGAGGATCCATGTGCAACACTTGCTGGATAAGACAGACAGGGCCATCCTGCTGTTCAAAGAGAGCAAAGAGAAGATATTTGAAGAAAAGTCAAACTACAGGTGAGGTCATTAACTGCAAAGTCATTTTTACGTAATAAAAAATGACACAAGCTGATTTTGTTGCTTGTAAATATAAATCCAGATTCAGGAAAATACATACAAGAGTAATAAAGACCTCTGAGAAATAATTGTAAATGTTGACTTAATGTGTTACCAAATTCTGCTTAAAGACTAACACTAAAGCCTATTTTTACAGACAGATGGGTGAACTACAAGTTATACCACAACATTCCACATGCTATACCACTGCTCAAAGTGTTATGTATGCTGTGAAAGTGAGACATGGTGGTTGTAACTGCCTCGTTTCTATTCATTTTTAAAAAACAAAACAATTTTTTGTTATTTTAGTTTTCATTTATCACCTACCTACATGACAGATAAAATGCATGTTTTGTCTCCAGCATTAAATGGGAACAAGTTGCTGATCTGTTCTGAATACTAATAGTCTGTGTGAATAAGTACTGCAAGCCAAAGGCCTTTATTATGCTAACAGAGAAACTACAATTTGCAGTTAAATACTTGAATGTAACTTACATTTATTTAAATATACTATGAGCACCATAAGCTTGGTCAGAAATAATAAAAAGTACAAATAGTATCACAACAAATTCTAATAAGTACACTTACTTACTAAGAAGTCTAAAAAAAATCACTCTATGAAACAAAAAAATGCATAAAATTAAATTGATATGTGATTTACAAGAAGATATGGTCAAAAACGCATAACAATAAGTAAACATTAGTAATATTGCATAAAATATAGGAGATAATGAGATAGAAATAAAATCTAAAGAATTAAACTGAAGAAAAAGTATCATTGTGCGTTCTTTAATTTGATTCATAATACAATATATTTGTCCGTCGCCTGTGCAATTGTCAACTTTATGGAAAAGAAGTTTGTTCCTGTTTGCGATTGAGTTTCATCATTTTGTCTGTTTTAAACTAACCATATTTTTTCCCGCCACACAGGAAAAGTAAATAAGCAATTCTCCAGCAATATTCAGACAAAAAAAATTCATACCTTTAATACTGTGTAGTAAAATGTAACTTTCCATTTAGGCATTGTTGCCGGGTGCTGGTGTATTTCATATCCTTAAAATCTGGATATTTCACCTATAAAAGTAACATATGCAATACCTTCAAAACATTTTACGGAAATTAAATGGACCATAATATTTTAGAGTACAGTTTTCAAGGTGTGCTATATACACCTGTCTAGGCAAAGGATACAGACTTAAGGTCCAAAAGCTGCACACTTGGGAATAACTGCCCAGCAGAGAATTATCTATATGGACAAGCTTGAAAAGTACCTGTCAATGTCTCTAGGGTAATAACTTCTAGTGTATATCTTTTGTGGCCTTAGTAACCTCAAAAAAGAGAAATGGAATAAGGGAGCATAATTATGAATAGCCATTGTTCTTTTGAAAGTCATTGTTTGTTCTTTGAGAACAGAAATATATCTGTACAATATCTTTGTTTTGATAGTGTAATATGACTTTTATAAAAATGGGACACCCCATCGCTTTTTACATTAAATTTAACCGCATTCTATAACAAGGAAAAATCATCATCATATTGCACGCACTAAACATGGCTTTAACATCTCACTGAAAAAAAAGCTCTTTAGAAAAAAACTAAACTATTAAATAATAATTTAAAAAAATTACTTTGCTTTT
Organism: Clarias fuscus; assembly: GCA_030347435.1. NCBI lineage: Eukaryota > Metazoa > Chordata > Actinopteri > Siluriformes > Clariidae > Clarias > Clarias fuscus. The sequence goes on along the minus strand of CM059207.1, from coordinate 19,972,873 downwards.
ATGCAAGCAGTATTATAGCTGATAATGTATCTATTAGTATTATTTTTACACACTAACTTTTTTTTTTGTACAACAAAGCATGTATAACAAACAACAAATCAAGGAAACTTTCTTCAAAATCTCATTTATTGGCACAGAAGTGGTTTTAATATGCCAATGTTTTTGCCATTTATACATACTAAATAAATGCGGCTTATACATTAGATGAACATAAAGTATGTTACTTGGGCATGAATCATGTGTGACCATGTCCTTGAAAACTCAGCTGAAGTAATTTTTTTTTTTTTGTGAATCACGGTTTTCTACATAAAATCATACTACATGTGATTTTATGTTGAAAACACTGATTCACTGAAAAAAAAGACTTTTCACCGACACAGTCATATATTAGACTTCCACACTTGACCAGTGACTTGAACTGTACCTCAACTAGAATATATATGTAACGTTCTAAAAAGGCACTAGCTATTATGAGCTAGCTAGCTATATTATCAAGATGAAAAATAAAAACCAAAATGGAACACCAGCACTGAGTGCTCATCTCCTTTCACACCACACAGACGAGAAAGCTGGCACCATCGAGTCTAATCAGATCATAAATGTTGATGAAACAAATATTGCATTTAAACACACAAACGTAACTAAGCTGTTTAGTGTAAATTAGTAAGGCAAATAAATTCAAAATTAGAGCTAATTAGAGAATATTCTGTAATTTGGAAAAGAACCATGTTGTAAAATGATATAGTTATGTGTTTGTGTGTGTGTGTGTGTGTGTGTGTGTGTGTGTGTGTGTGTGTGTGTGTGTGTGTGTGTGTGAAGATAATGTCTAATTTTCTTTTTTACACAACAGTAAATGTATAAATGTTAATACATGTTTAAACGAACACAATAATTTTAGCTTAAACATTAACCACATTTTAATTTGCGTGAGGAGATAAAGTGGAACGCAAAGATTCTAAAGCACTACACTGATAACAATGACTAATGGAAAATTAAGTCTTTGAAAAGTAGCCCAGAGAAAGAGGTAAACATGTGCTCATCCTGTCAGAGTGGAAAAACAATCCTCAGGCCTCAGCAGTGCTGGTTAACTGTCTGACTTGTTTCTGGTGACACCTTTTTAGTGTATCAAAACTGTCTCTTAAAAAAACCCTTCTCTCTAACACCTGTAGCTTTACTGACCTGAGAATGACTGTAAAAGGGCTGTTTAACCGAAAAAGCTTTGACCAAGAAGCATGTGCATCACATACAAATGGTTTACAATAAATGAAAATAAAAGAGGTGAAAGAGTTATGCAACTTTTAACTAAAGTATTATTTCTTTTACACTTTTTTGGTAATAAAACGTGACAATAAATTTGTACATAACATTCGGTTGCTGGTGCTTTAGTTGCACAGGCACAAACATAATGTCTATTAATAATTGAAATGCATTGTTCTTGGATTTGTGGGGTGTGAGTAGGGTTGAGGAATTGTAACATATAGTAGGTCTATTTGTATCAGCAGTGCACACAAGTGCTAACGTCTTCATGGTAAGAATCAATGTATGGTCAGTTGCCAGTGGAAAATTCCGTCAGTAAACTACAAAGACTTAGGACAGGAAATGTCAAACTGTGACTTCCTGTTGGTAGTATCTTGCATGCAGACATTTTTTACAGTGTATGTCTGTCTACAATTTACCCGTTTAGCCTGTAGTTAAATGGGGTGTATACAGTGCAGTCAATTTTTAACATGCTGCCTGCATGTTTATGGATAACAATTGTCTTGAGAGGAGCACTTTCACATTTGCTTTATTATTAGTGAGTATAGGAGTATACAAGGTAAAATGTTTAGATGGTCCAACTAAAGTTGTTCTATGTATTCTTTTTCAGGAGAAACTTGACAAAGCTGTCTTTGCTGTTTAGTCATATGCTTTGGGAACTACGGGCTATATTTCCAGGAGGCCAATTTCAGGGTGATACCTACAACGTAACCAAGACAGAGGCAAGAGAGTTCTGGAGGAAGATATTTGGACAGAAGTAGGTGAATGTAGCCATACATTCTGTACAGATTTCATATATTTATAAGCTGTTTTCCAAAGTATGTTTATTCAATGATTTAGTTTTTATTTATTTATTTATTTATTTCAATTGATTGATTGATTAGATGTGTCTTGCTATATATCCAGAGAAATTCATGTCAGTTTGTGTACCTTCCATGTACAAAAGTAAAAAAAAATATATATTTTTTCCTTGTACTGTTTCATGTTCAGGTGCATAGTTAAGTGGAATCTATTTAAACAGCATTTGAAAAATGTTCATAACTTTGAGGAGGGAATGGAGGCCATGGCTCTAAAGTCAACAGTTGACCTGACTTGTAATGATCACGTTTCTATCTTCGAGTTTGACATCTTCACCAGACTATTTCAGGTAACTGCTTTACATGAAACTTTGAAAAGACTTAACGAGGAAAGTATGTCATGGTCAAATTATGCATTTTAAAAATGTGAGTTTAAACATTTTAAATTCTGAATACCACAGAGTATATAAACCCTAATGCTCAAAGTAATTAAACACATTGAGTACTGTTAACTTAAAAAATTGCAATTAGGTCAAATTAATAGACCTTTTTAAGTATTCAGAACTTCTTGGTATTTATGAGTTTGTAGAAATGACACTTTTCAAGTTAGCTGAACAAATGTGATATTTTATGTCATCGTAAGTACTTAAGTAACAGTGACTGTCACCTTAACTTAACTTTTATAGAGCACTGGTGGCTCAGTGGTAGGTGTTTCGCCTGCCATGCGATAGGCCTGGGTTTGATTCCCAGGCCGGATTGTCTGCAACAATTCATTTGATTTGCAACAAGTTCAACAAACTCAAAAATTGATAGTTCTTTTTACTTAAAATTGGAAACACCATTACTTACCATTCAGTAACTGATTACCTCAAATATTTTGAGTTTTGACAACTTAATCGGGTTTACAGTGAGAGTCAAAAGGGAGAAAATCATATTTTATTTCACTGAAAGGTATCCAATCTGCCTCTATATTTATTACCTAACCTGTTAATGAAAAAAACAACATCTCTGTCAAATTGAAAGTATTATAAAGTTAGAATTTGGAATAAGCTATCAAATTGAATATCGGTTCCATCCAACCCATGGCATTTTAACACCTCGCTGTCATCTCTTCACTCGAATGAAACTGTTCATGATGACTTCAGTTACGAAATAGTCGCTATTTCAATAAGTTTTGTTATTTAGGCTAAATTCATTGGTATTCATATAATTTTATTAAGCATTTAGAAAAGTAGTCTACTCTGTTTTAATTATGATGTGAGGCACCAATGTATCCTAGCCATTTTGACTGCCAGTGTCAGATCAAAATCTAAATTATTAGCCGTATGTTGGTTTCATTACAAATATATATGCTGTATATACACTTCAGGAAAGGAAATTTGTATACATATTTTATAATACCAGTAGTAAATAGATAAATAAATAAACCTACATATTTGGTTAAAACTGCACTTTGATAAGATATTTTGAAGAACTACACAATTATCCAGTCCTTTACAATTGCAATATTACAATATTTGTTTTGATGTTTTATTATAACATTCATTTTAATTAATACATTTTCTATCTTATTTTATGTAAATGTCATTTTGTCTCAGCCGTGGTCTACACTGCTGAGGAACTGGAATCATTTGGCAGTGACGCACCCAGGGTACATGGCCTTTCTCACTTACGACCAAGTACAAGCCAGACTGGAACACCATAAGCATCGTTCTGGCAGGTCAGTGTTAGTAGCACAGTGTTTATAATAGCACAAAAAATTATTTGTAAGCATCTGGATTTTTCCACAAATACTTACAAAACATTATTTCAACCACATCTAAAAAATAAAAATAAAAAACTTAAAAAAATGGTTTTATTTAACAAACACCACAGAACTTTTCAAATGCCATTTTTACCGTATTTCATACTTTGTGGAATATGAAAGTTGAGTTGAGTATCAGTGTGATGCTTGAAAATTCAAGGAATAAACGACAGAGAAAGGAGGATGGTTTGAATACTTTCTTCTTTACTTTGTTCTTGTTGTGAATCTTTTCTCTTTAACCTCAAACAGTTCTCCTTGTGAATAACACTCATTACACACACACACACCACATTTCGTGCTTTCTTGTTCTGCTTTCTTCTATGCTTCCTAGCTCATTTCAGCAGACAAAGCCACTAATCACTGACACTAAAGATGCCTGACCATGCTCCCACCACATAGCCTCCAGTGCCCATCTCAGGTTGAGAAACAACCTGGTCAGTAGTCGACACCCTGACCTTGTCAGAAGAGTAAGTCAGCTGCAGCCATCTCTGTCCCTGTTCTGTCGATTACCTTAGATTTGAAGGTCTGAAGTGGAAGATACCAACAAATGAGCCATTCATTGGCATCTTTCATGTGGTAAGGTCACTAGAGTGGAGCATGGTTTGAACAGAGGGTGAAGGCTCTCGCCAAGATGTGGCAGTGAAGGGTGAGGACTGCCTCATCAATGTCAGGGTATTCTTTCTCAATAGTTCTGATTGTACTCTCCTGCAATGAGAGAGTAAAATCTCCGGCATAATCTGATTGCCCCTCCACTCCTTTCACCCCTCAGTCTGGTGAGTCCATGTGTAAAAGGAAGGGGAGAGAGAAATATGGTGAATGTAATAGTGGGCTTATGGAGAGTGTCGCCTCAACCTACACAAAAAGCTTGTTGGCATGCGTCTATTCCCACACTCCCTGAAGCAGAACCATCCACCTGCACAGAAGGGAAGACAAATACAGAGAAAAGAGAGAACAACACTGGGATACAAGAGAAAGAGGAGGGAACAAGGTTGGAGCACAGGCTTGGGATGGGCCGGGAGGAGACGTATCAGGGGAGAGGCCAGAGCGAGAGCGAGAGAGAGAGAGAGAGAGAGAGAGAGAGAGAGAGAGAGAGAGAGAGAGAGATAAAAAGAGGAGAAAAGAGGAAAAATGTTATGCCTACCCCGCATCATGCCATGAGATGGTCCTTAGTCTCCTTTATCAATGCTGGATATTGCCAAGGGATCAACTCAGAGGTTGTTGCACAGTTTAAAGTTAAATTGCTCCACCACCAACAGGTATGAAAACTCCCTTGTTGTCTTGGTCCTGACCAGGAACCGCACGCATTACAAAGCGCTGTATGAACAGGTAGGGCTATGGGTGTTCACTGTGAAATCGGCCTGCTAGCTATGATAAAATAAATAACATGAAACTTTATGCCAAATAGGATTTAAATGTCAATTTGGGAGGCTTATAAGAAGTTATCCAAACCAGGGGTATTCTGGCTATTGTTAAGAGTTGAACTGAAAGGACATGAAGGAAAACAGTAAAAAAGTGTGTTTTATATGGCATATTGCTATAACACAAACCAACCCTTGACACATCATAGGAGTTTAGGAGAAATATAACAGTCCTTGACAAGTCTTGGTAATTTGTAGCAAATTTTGAGCAAACCCCGAGGTACTTCTGAGTTAAATTGTGAAAATGCATTAGTAACTGATTTGTCCCAATTTATTGGAGATCGTGTGATTTCATAGAGTTAATCAACAAAGAAAAGTAAAGAAAGCCATCTCACAAAAAGTCCATTAACCAAGAAATTGTAAACTTCTGTACTTAGGCTCCCTTTTCCTGTCTTTTCAGCTACATCTTTCGTCTCAGCTGCACCAGAATGGGCCAATGGGCAATCGGTTATGTGACCTCTGATGGCAGCGTTCTACAAACCATTCCAGATACTATACCGTTATATCAGGTTCTAATACAAGGCTTCAGGCAGGGATGGTGAGTGCATGTTTCCATAAAGCATTTCCAAAGCAGACATAACATTTTTTTTTAAATAGTGATGATTTCAAATGAGTGTGTTTGCAGCTACCTGTATCCAGATGGACGTGATGTGAATCCTGATCTCTCAACTTTGTGTACTTCATCTCAGAAAGGTCACATCAAAGTCACAGCGGTAACAATTACAAGTTCTACTCCTGGAGAATTACAATGACATTTATATTATAAAAACAAACAAACAAACAAACAAACAAACAAACAAACAACAACAAAAAACAAGCCAGAGTTCATGTTTAAATAGTCATGTTAAAAGGTATAAAAGTGTCATTGGAACAGATGATGTATTATGCTACATTATGAGCAAGCTTACAATAAGTACGTCCCTAATACAATATGTAAATTTTGTGGTGGTACACAGTTAATTTCACTATTTTTTTTGCCTCAGCAGTTGAGGTTTGTATTTGATTTTCCTGTGTCTTAAAATTAATTCTGCAAGCACAGATTGTTCTCCACAAGAATGAGGGTTTTGTTTAAATATTGCTACTTTGTTTGAGGCTTGATAATTCAAGCATATCAAATGCCATCTGTCACTGTCACCCCTCCCCTATGTGGTTTGAGAAGAAATGACCTGTGTCTGTCTAGAAGTGACTGTAAATGACAGTAAATCGTGTTATTAGATGGTAGGTCATAAGAGCTACAGAAACTTCTTTATTTTATTTATTTATTTATTTCTCTTTTAAATTACTTGCTTGGCATTTAAAAGTAATAACGTACGTCTCTCTCTCTCTCTCTCTCTCTCTCTCTCTCTCTTGCTTTCTCGTTCTCTTTCTCTTTCTCTCTCTGTGACTCCTTTTTCATGACTTTATGAACAGGAGCAATATGAGTTATATTGTGAAATGGGCAGCACATTTCAGCTGTGTAAAATATGTGCAGAGAGAGAAAAGGACACTCGCATTCAGCCCTGTGGACATCTGCTTTGCCGGCCCTGTCTCAACGGCTGGCAGGTATTCAATCTTATTCTGATCTAACCAGTTATTCCTGATAACAGCATAATTTGACACAATACTGTGCATATTGAAAATATACTCTAGGACATCCAGTAATAAACATTTTGATTATTGTTAAGGACTTAAAACCATATGTTTGTGAGTGAGAGTGTATGTGTGTGTGTGTGTGTGTGTGTTTCCACACCCTTTGTTCTCATCCAACAAAGTAGTATTTTCATTTTCAATCCTAAAGGCAAGTAGTGTATTCATGACACTTTTTTTTAGCAACAACATTTTTCTGTAAACATTTCATTTTGGATTGCAGTAAACCAAGAATTTGATGCCTCTAATGAATTTAGCATTAATGTCCTGAATAATTTCCATTTTACACAGTGTGCAATACAATGATACATGTATCATAAGACGTGTTTGCATAATCTAATTTCTCTTGCCCAGCTGCTCATGCTGTTTGTACTGTATGTGTGTTACATTCTCACACCACACACAGAAATCAAATGCGCACACCTGCCCTTACTGCCGCTGTGAAATTGAAGGGACAGAGTGCATTCTCATCGAGCCTTATCGGCCCACAAGAGACAGGACCCTTGGAAGAAAAGAAGAAGATGAGGAAGATGATGATGATGATGACGACGATGATGATGAAGATCACGAAGATGTAGAACTAGTTATGAAAAAACTGGCTGCCATGAAAAGGGTGAGCATTGGTGCCCTGCATGCATAAATGGACAAGTCTTTGAAAATCCATATTTGAAAATAAGATAACATGCTCCCCTTATACAGCTTATATGTATATGCCCTGATAAAATGTTGACCACATTAATTTTGTAGTTAAATATGTGTGTAGTTAGCAGTTCACCCCACAATGTATGCAAAATAGTTAATACAACTTCCTGTGCATGTATTCTCCGGTTTCCAGTCAGTCTATGCAAAGGTTAAGTGATGTATCTAGTTCCTATAAAGTTGTTATTTTTGGAAGTCACTGACCATGTGAAGTATTTGATTTCAAATATGATTAGATAAACCATTTACTCTTATATAATCATGCTTACATATTTACAATTGTATAACATCTGGCTAAAATGTGTCTCTCCCTAAAGTGGTTGGAGTGATTCTATTTTATTTATTTATTTATTTAATTATTTAAAAGGCTTTGGTGTGTTACACATGTATTTTATATAGTAATTCAAAGTTAAATGCTAATAAGCATAAGTTTTCATTTATATCTCTTATCTGCCATAACAGGCATCACAAGAGGAGTATCAGGTTCCTAATTCCAGTTTAGTACCTCCTCCACTTCCACCAAAACATAACACAGTGTCCTCCCCATGCCCATCTCCAAAACCATACATCCATCCTCCTGTCAGAGACAGGCTCTTTAAAGGTCCCACCAACTCAGTGAGTGTTTTTTCTGCAGTCAAATCCTGTATATAATTGTTGTAACAATTGTGATGTACTTTAACAGTTTAACAGCTAATTGAATGTCAAAGCTGTAAATATTTAATTAACAAGGACTACCAACCCATTTAAATTGCCAATACTCACTTTACTTGCTGTAGATAAAATTACAGGTTTTCTTTATGCAGCATATTATTTAAAAATGCCTCTTAAAGCACCAATCAATGGTTAAAAGCCTTATACTGCAACTTCATTCATATAAACCCTATTTTTTTTTCTCTGTAACAAGGTGCCACATTTAGTAAACCATCTAAATCAATTTGAGGAAACCTCAGACAGGTAAGAAGAAAAACGCATTTAAAGCATAAATGTCTATACACGTAATCAATAAAATAATTTGCTTACATTTACTTGCTTACCTACTATCTAATTTCCTGATATTTGAAGAGGTTAGTGTCTTAAGTGTCTTTGCCTTAGTGTCTTATTTGTTTATGAATTATTTATGAATCTTATCTATTTATGAATAAATAAATAAAAAAACAGTTTCACAGCAAAACTGGATAAGCACCATTTTTTGACTTCAATTATTTAACTGTTTGTCTACAACAAAATATTTTCCAATAAAAAATTTGCTATGTATTCTTCTTTTAGAAACTTTGAACTATCACTAGGACTGGTTCTGGTGCAATTGGCATATGATGCCCGTCAATATTGGCAAAAGTGATATTTATGAACAAAAATTAAGCAGAGAGACTCATAACCACTTTGTGTACAAAAAAAATGAGATACACTTGTTGTGTGTAGGAAGCTGTTGCATTTGGTATGCCTGGTTATGTGTGCTACGATCAAAACTTTATAGGACAACTCATGTATAGTATATGCATTTAATTGATACTTATCGGACTTTATGTAGCGCATCCTGTACTATGATAAAGTGCTGCTGTCAAAAACAGAAGTGAAACTGTTGGGGGAAAGAGGCTGACGATGCATTGTAAACTGAAGTTTCTGTATTGCTTTTAATGTTGCTTATGATCTTTAACAAGGTTTTATGCACAACAAAACCCGATACTGACCCGATTGTTCTAACCAATACTATTATGGATGCTAAATTACTTATTGTAATGGCAACAAACACAACTGCAAGCTAATTTATTCAATGTGACAAAACTGCAAGAGGTGGTTGAGTGGTTGCAAAATCATTCAGAATGATCACTGATATTATCAGCACAGTTTTGAAATAGATTTTTGACATTTGTGCAAAGATTTCAACACACTTGTAGTTTACAAAAATGCACAAAATATTGTTTGCTTGTTTTGAAAAAAAAAAATAAAATAAATAAATTTCTCAATAGAATTCTTATTTTGCTGTCAAGTTGTCCAAATAATTTAATTTAAGCATTGAACTAATTTATCACTTAAAAACAAAAATGCACAAAATATTGTTTGCTTGTTTAGAATTTTTTTTTTTCTCAATAGAATTCTTATTTTGCTGTCAAGTTGTCCGAATAATTTTATTTAAGCATTGAACTAATTTATCACTTCTTTCTTCTCATTTTTTGAAGGCAGCTACAATATGAGGCAGAGCAGAGCTGTACATCACTCTCCCAGACAGGCAGGAGAGGTATCTTCTTTTCCACAGTATCTCTATAGCTGAGTGCAAAAGTCACATGTCCCCTATAATTTCTAACTGCCTTTCTGACTGAATAGACCTAAATGACCAGTGACAAGGTTTCTTTTTCTCTAGAAACACATATATGCAGCAGAATTAATATGCTCTCCTAGGGCTGGGTGATATAACAATCTTGATATCTTTCAAAACTTAGAAAATGATTGACAAAAAGCAACAAAACATACATTTATATGGAAGTGTTTTGTATATTAAATATACATATATATGTTATTAAAGATACAAAGCACAGATTAAGATGCTCTGTACCGGAGTGCACCCATGACACGCTAGGGAAGTTGTGACTCATAGCCAGTTGCCAGAGGGTGAGTGTTATAACCAAAGGCGATACTAAAGTCATTTGGGGCCCTTGGCAAAATTTTTCAGGGGACCTTTCCAAATACCACTCATCACCACTATATTACAAATAATAAATACGTTTTTTAGCCCTCAAGGGCCCCCTAGTGACGTTGGGGCACCACCAGGGGCACCTACCATGGGTAAGGGTTAGGGTTAGCATGACAAACAGCATCTCTGGTTAAAGCCATAGATACTCTTACAGTCATATGTAAAATTTAGTGCCCGCTTTTTAAATTGTAGTCTTTTGTATAAAAACCTAATAAAAATCATCTCATTGTAGCAGATCTTAGTATTAGGAAAGTACATTCTTAGACAAACAACAACATATATAGCTTTTTGTGCCATTATTTGTTTAAGTGAAATATTAAAAAAACAAAACAAAACATGCAGGTAATACTAAGTACCGTAATACACACATGGACAAAATTGTTGGTACCCTTCGGTCAATGAAAGAAAAACTCACAATGGTCACATAAATAACTTTAATCTGACAAAAGTAATAATTAAAAAAAAATCTATGAATGTTAACCAATGAAAGTCAGACATTGCTTTTCAACCATGCTTCAACAGAATTATTTTAAAAAATCCACTCATGGAACAGGCCTGGACAAAAATGATGGTACCCCTAGAAAATACTGACAATAATGTGACCAAAGGGACATGTTAATTCAAGGTGTGTCCACTAATTAGCATCACAGGTGTCTACAATCTTGTAATCAGTCAGTGGACCTATATATAGGGCTCCAGGTAGTCACTGTGTTGTTTGGTGCCATGGTATGTACCACACTCAACATGGGCCAGAGGAAGCAAAGGAAAGAGTTGTCTCAAGAGATTCGAAAGAAAATTATAGACAAGCATGTTAAAGGTAAAGGCTATAAGACCATTTCCAAGCAGCTAGATGTTCCTGTGGCTACAGTTGCACATATTATTCAGAAATTTAAGATCCATGGGACTGTAGCCAACCTCCCTGGACGTGGCCGCAGGAGGAAAATTGATGACAAATCAAAGAGACGGATAATCCGAATGGTAACAAAAGAGCCCAGAAAGACTTCTAAAGAGATCCAAGGTGAACTTCATGCTCAAGGAACATCAGTGTCAGATCGCACCATCCGTCGTTGTTTGAGCCAAAGTGGACTACATGGGAGACGACCAAGGAGGACACCACTGTTGAAAACAAATCATAAAAAAGCCAGACTGGAATATGCCAAACTACATGTTGACAAGCCACAAAGCTTCTGGGAGAATGTCCTATGGACAGATGAGACAAAAATGGAACTTCAGCACATCAGCTCTATGTTCACAGACGGAAAAATGAAGCATATCAAGAAAAGAACACTGTCCCTACTGTGAAACATGGAGGAGGCTCTGTTATGTTCTGTTGCTGCTTTGCTGCATCTGGCACAGGGTGTCTTGAATCTGTGCAGGGTACAATGAAATCTCAAGACTATCAAGGGATTCTAGAGAGAAATGTGCTGGCCAGTGTCAGAAAGCTGGGTCTCAGTCGCAGGTCATGGGTCTTGCAACAGGACAATGACCCAAAACACACAGCTAAAAATACCCAAGAATGGCTAAGAGGAAAACATTGGACTATTCTAAAGTGGCCTTCTATGAGCCCTGACCTCAATCCTATTGAGCATCTTTGGAAGGAGCTGAAACATGCTGTCTGGAAAAGGCACCCTTCAAACCGGAAACAACTGGAGCAGCTTGCTCATGAGGAGTGGGCCAAAATACCTGCAGAGAGGTGCAGAAGTCTCATTGACAGTTACAGGAATCGTTTGATTGCAGTGATTGCCTCAAAAGGTTGTGCAACAAACTATTAAGTTAGGGGTACCATCATTTTTGTCCAGGCCTGTTCCATGAGTTCATTTTTTAAAATAATTCCGTTGAAGCATGGTTGAAAAGCAATGTCTGACTTTCATTGGTTAACATTCATAGAATTCTTATTTATTATTACTTTTGTCAGATTAAAGTTATTTCTGTGACCATTGTGAGTTTTTCTTTCATTGACTGAAGGGTACCAACAATTTTGTCCACGTGTGTACTTACTGCTTCCACAGGATTTAAGAGGGTAAGTTGCAGCCAGGAGCTACTCATCAGCCCTTGATTAAATGATCATCAGTTTTCTGGTCTGGAGTTTCCAGGTGTGTGTTCACACAATGTCAAGAGAGAAAGACATAAGAGAGAAGCAGTTGTTGAACATCAATCTGGAAAGGGTTATAAACCATTTCCGAACAATTTAACTATAACGTCATTGCCTTGTCAAGTCAAGTCAAGTCAAGTAGGCTTTTATTGTCATTCCAACCATATACAGTTAGTACACAGTGAAACGAAACAACGTTCCTCCAGGACCAAGGTGCTACATACATGCAACAACATAAATTTACAACACACATTTTTACATTTTTAAGTTAATCTAAAAGAACTATCAAATTTATATACAAAAATACACAATAGACAAAGTGCACGTGCAAATGTGCAAACAAAGAGGTACATGACAGACACAACAATGTAACACATAACAGTACTTTTTTGATGAAGTATGAGTTGAGGTAGTGGGAAGAGCAGCAGTAAACAGTTTACATTTTGACAAGAGTATTGTGTGCAAATAGCAGTCAAATAAATATTGTGCAAAAAATTGCGAAGAGCAGCACAGGTAGGTAGGTATGAACAGATTGAGATGGATGTATATCAGTGTGATTGTGCATGTGTGTTTATCAGTTCAGTCCAGATGTTATTTAGTGATTTGTGTGTGTGTGTGTGTGTGTGTGTGTGTGTGTGTGTGTGTGTGTGTGTGTGTTTATCAGTCCAGTCTCTTTGTGTTGAGGAGACGGATGGCTTGCGGGTAAAAACTGTTTCTCAGTCTGGATGTGAGTGCCCGAATGCTTCGGTACCTTTTTCCAGATGGCAGGAGGGTGAAGAGTGAGTGTGAGGGGTGTGTCCGGTCAGCCACAATGCTGGTGGCTTTGTGGATGCAGCGTGTGATGTAAATGTCTTCGATAGAAGGGAGAGAGACCCCGATGATCTTCTCAGCTGTCCTCACTATCCGCTGTAGGGTCTTGCGGTCTGATATGGTACAATTCCCAAACCAGACAGTGATGTCATAAAGTCCAGGATCCAGTTACAGAGGGAGGTGTTCAGGCCCAACAAGCTCAGCTTCCCGATCAGGTGTTGGGGGATGATTGTGTTGAATGCTGAACTGAAATGTACAGCATTCTGATGTAAGTGTCTTTCTTGTCAAGACGTGACAGTGCCAGGTGGAGTGTGGTGGAGATGGCGTCGTCCGTTGAACAGTTTGGACGATACGCGAACTGCAGGGGGTCTAGTGAGGGGGGCAGCAGGGTCTTGATGTGTCTCATGACGAGCCGCTCAAAGCACTTCATGATGATGGGTGTGAGTGCAACAGGGCGGTAATCATTGAGACAGGACACCTGTTTATGTTTATGTGATCAGAGATGCACACTGTTACAGGCATTAAAATAGGGACTCTATACTCAGTACCTGATGCATGCTCCCTGCAGAGCTTAATTCTAGTTTTGCAGAAAAACACTGGCCTGCATCGTCCCTCACCTCCCCCCCAATTTGTTTTTAAGATTTTCTGTAATCAATGCATGAGCTAACGCAGTGTAACATTCAATATTATTCTAATGTGAACAGTTTTTCTTCAGGCTTTAGTCATTATCAGGGTGCTCTTCAATCTGGAAATAGTGTCAGATTTTATATTGTGCTAAATATTGATATTAATTTATATGGAGGGGGGGGGACCATGATCATATTTTTTGTCACATTGCCCAGCCCTAAGCTTTACTGTATGCAACCATTTCCTCCATTTGGGTGTGTCCTATTAATGTGGGAGTCATCTCAGCGTAATTTATTTTGCAACATATTTGAATTTATACAATAAACCACAGACTTTCTTCAGGCCTTAGGGGGCGCTATAGCTGACCTTAAAGGTAGCGGCAGCATCCCCAATCACCTCCCTGGTGCTGCTCATGTTGCTGAACATTACGGCATATAATATTTAGGGCATTATTTAGGGACTATTAGATGAATGCTAAATGTTTGATGATAAAATCGTGATTAGAAAAGTGAAACAAAAAAGGGTTCATTGTGTGAAATGTTTTACTTGTACAGTGGCAATTTTTGGCTAGTACTACCAGTCTTACAAGAAAATGATATAACCACATTTATTTTTAATTTTATTTTTTCTCCTTTTTCAGGTGTAACCCCATGGTCTTTGCCTGCACATTCAAGTAAAACAAAGAAAGATAAAAGAAGGGAGGAGGTAGAAGACAGGAACGATTTGGAAACGGAGTTGCTAGCAGGAAGACAAAGTCAAAAAAGCTCTCAGAGACAGAGACAGCTCTCATCTTTAACATTCCTGAAGGATTTTACCATGGAAACAAATATAACAAAAGACTGAATTTTCTCTATGTACAATGTAAAAAAAAAGAAAAGAAAAAAAAAAGAAATGTATTTTCAGTACTGCAACCATTTTAGGCATATGCGAATAACTGCTGTGGAGCAATGATGGCTTTAAAAACGTTTCTACAATCAAAATATAAAAAGCAGTGAACAGTAATTAATGAAACAAAGACAATAACTGCTGTGATGAACCTTTGCAGTTTTATAAGGAAACTAGATGCTTAGTTTTACTGAACATCAGCAGAATCAGCCACAGTTTGTTGTACCTGCTTTTTCATGCATGCAAAACCCATAAGCTTTTTTTTCTGAAAAGTGGTCTTTCACATAATATTATGTCCTCAGATATTTTAAACAGATCAGATCAGATCTAGATAATAAACAGATCCAAGACAAAGACTGAACAAAAAAACTGGACCTTAAATAATTTGTTAACTAATCAACAAAATACCAAACACCTGTTTACAACCTGTGAAGCACAAGTCAGTGATGCACAATATTAACATAAAAGTCTCTAAACCCAAGAGTCCAAGAAGCACTCCCCAAAGGTGCTACCCAGATATCGGCCCAGATATCCCTCCCAAAATGTTTTTCCAGGGTTCCTCACATGGAGACTGTGGCTCAATGGGGCATCGGAATGGGGGTATGCTTGTGTGTTGGCATAGGAATGGAGCTCGGTGTGGGCATGATTATTGGGCCAGGAGTGGGCACAAGCGTGGAGCTTGGTACAGAGCTGAATCTTGGCGTGTGCACAGGGTTGGAACAAGGCGCGCTGCTTCTTAATCCTTTGGGGAATGCATGGTGCTGGCACAACATTCTCAAAGCCAAGAGGTTTTGCCAGTCCCTGAAGCCAGGTGGTGACTGCAGCATGACCTTGCAGCTTGGGTACAAAGCAAGCTGGGGTTTTCAAAACAAGGAGTCGCCGGGAGGTTGTACCAGCATAATGCTCCTGAGGCTGGGCTGCACTGGTGGTGTAATCTCATCAAAATCTTGGTGGCGGAGCAAACATGATGTCCTCACTGCCAGGTGGGTGAAAGAGCCGCTATTCTTCTGTGCCATCTGGCCCGCTTAGCCATGAGGTACTTGGTTTCCCCTCACCCTGAACACCCCTGCACTCTGAACCATTAGTCCTTCCGACACTATTGGCATGTGAAGCCTTTCACTCTGAACATCTCTGGGTTGTTAGGCACAGGGCCTTATGGTGATCCAGAGATCTGCCCAGATATGCTGTGTTGTTTACTCAGCTCTACCAGTCATCGCAAGCACCCCCGACCCCCTGAAAAATAAATAAATAAATAAATAAATGACTAATAAAAGGTTAGGGAAGGGTTATCTGCTACCTTGTGATGTTTGTTTTGCTTAAAAAAAAATTTTTTTTTAAACGGTGTATGGGCAATAGTATGCCACTAGGGGAAAACCCTGACAAAATGGTTAAATAACAATAATCAATGGAAACAAAAAAACAAACAAAAATAAATCCTGTTTGTTGCACTGGAATAATAATGATAAAAAAAACCTTAACTAATTTAGTATAAAATGGTTTTTATCATTAAAAGTAATGCTAAAGTAGCAACACATATTACGTTATATTTAACATGCCCAAACTTTTCACAAATAAATTCTGTACAATAAAAACAACTATAAACTAAAAAAAATCCATATTTAATTGTCATAATAAGGACTATATAATAAAATGTTTTTAATTGACCATTGTTTCTATGTTGCCAACATGTGTTGTTATGTGAACAGCAAACTGGATTTTATTTCATGTCTCTTATCATTTTTAATTTGATGTGTGTATGTGTGTGTGTGAGTGTGTGTATGTTCAACTGTAATACTATAAAAACAACACAAGACTTAGCTGTTAATTTTTTCTACAAAACTTTAACCTTCAGTTTTTGGTACTGCCAATAAAAAACGTACATTAATGTTAAATAACTATAGTGTATTTACCTTAAAGTCCTGGCCAACACATCTGCCTGTTATTTTACGGAAAATTTAACAAAATGTTTTTAAGGTGGACATAGATCAAACAAACTATAACTTTAGGTAGACTTAACTTTATAAAATATACTGACATACTGACATGTGTTAGTTAAATATGTATTTGAAATATTTAAGTATTTAGTGTAATAAGGAACCAAAAAAAAAAAAAAGAAATAGCAAACTTAAAAGCTATGTGAGTAAATGTAAACTTATGGGACTTTTTGTGCAAGACATCTGTCAATACACATACACTGTACATCGCCTGAAATAACATATTTACAAAAATATCAGCAATTTAGAGGAAACATTTTTTTTAATAAACAAAGAGTCTAAGTATTAGTAAATCTAGGTAAAGTAAGGATGAAAGTTTATTCTAGAAAAATAATTAGTCCATTCATTTATTTTTTATATCTGGTGTGAAAGCAATAGCTTCCTGTACACACTAAAATCAGTTGCAAGTTTTATCTGTGATAAAAACTGAAGTCACTGTCACAGCAGGGGGGGTTTTATTCATGCATCCCAATTCTAACTCATCACATTTTTTGATGAATAAGTGAAAACAGAAAAACAAAACATAACAAAACAGCAGAAAATTGCCAAAACATATGGATGACACAGAGGTGAAAATAGTGAGAGGTGAAAAGAGTGAAGTAAAAATTGTGATGAAGCAGTTGGAATACAAAAAGAAATTTTAAGGATTTGCAGCCATGACGTCTCTGATCCAGTTAAGGTATTCGCACACTTTGACGTAGACCCCAGGGTAACCTGGCAGGCCACAGCCTTGACCCCAGGACACAAGCCCATGCACCTCTCCGTAGCACACCAGCGGACTTCCTGCATCTCTCTGACAAAGACATTCAAGGTCACATTTATTTTTATTTTCATTACACCATATGAAGATGTGAACAAAACTGGCTTCAATATTCTGATGACATAGATCCATAAAGTACAAAAAAAATATATATAAAAAAATATTTGTCTTGTGAAGTCTGACTATATGCAGGTGCATTTTTCTACTGAAGACAGATTGTAACTACGTACAGAGCAGGCATCCTTTCCACCCTCCTTATGGCCAGCACACACCATTCTACGAGTTAGCATACCAGGATAAGACTTCTCACACTCCTGATCACCCACAATTGGGACATCAGCACACTGAAGACGAAATGGCATGAATACTGTTTGGAGACAAAAAGGGGAAAAAGACAGACTATTTAAAACCTATTCTAAAAGACATGCACAAAGGTGGTCATTCCTACACATATTACTTTTATTCCTTAATTAATAAAAAAAAAGTAAAGTAATAACATTATGCAACATAACATTTTTACATACATTATAAAAGTATCACTGGTATACTCTTTCAAATCGGCAAATTGGGATACATGATTTTGCTATTATTTATCAAATACTTTTAGAGGAAATATGTCAGAATTCATATGATCTTACAGGTATCAGCGTAGAGAGACCCCCATCCAGAGACAGTACAGGGCATTCCTTCAAAGGGACAGCCAGATGGCAGAGATATTGGCCGTACAGCATTAGTCACTTTCACAGGATGGAACAGCTTAATTAACATAATATCATAGTCCAGAGTTCTGTAGTCGTAGCTAGTAACAGGATAGGGGACAATTTTAAACATGTACTGTATCATTTCATTCTTATGATTTCATTATAATAGGAGACATAGCAGATATGTTCAAGAATGTGTTGCTCTGGGGAAAAAAAATTATACTTGCTTGGGGTGCCAGATAATATTATCTGTCTTCAGAAGCTGTTCAGTTCCCTCAAACACACGTACGTCATGATCTCCCAAAATAAGTTGCATGCTATAGGGGCTTCGAAGAAAAAGTTAAAGATAATGATGCATATCAAATAAAGGACCTGTAGCCTTTGTGTACATGCAAATCACTTTAAACAGAAGAGAAAAGAAATCTATTATTATTATTATTATTATTATTATTATTATTTTTTTTTTTTACAATTATTTAAGCATTATGTGCCAGCTTTGTAGCAAGTATGTTTTAAGAGCAGCATAAGCTTTAGGAGTTCTCTGGGAGACATACACATTGTCATTTTCATCGAAAAACTGCAGATAAGTCATGATAAGCCTGACGGTTATTATATTAAAGAATTAAAAACACCTGCCAGTGATAGAACACAGAGGCTTTGGATCAGGGTCAGTACCTGGGAGAACATTATTGATGATAATTATTGATGTTGCAACCTCGTGCAACCTAGGAAGTATTTTCTCACCAAAAGCATAACATTTATGGATAGTAGTCTAACTAGGGACCATGGGGGCCAGTGATGATTACCACTGTAGGATGATTATGTAGGAGCCCATAATATGAATGACTAAATGAAATGTCTGAATGACATTTCTCTCACTTTAATCCGCCACTATTTAGGATTGTAGTGTCAGAAAACAATAAAATGTACAGTACTAAAGTTATATTTAACAGAACAGAAATATACAGCTATCTGATAGTTTTGGACATTTCGGAAGTAATTCAGTGGTAATGAAATGGTCATTTCCATTTGTGTAATACTTACTAGTACCAGCACTGGGCAGTAGAGAGCACCCACTGTTCACTGATAAGCACTCCTCCACAGAAGTGGTAGCCATAGTGCAGAGAAACCGTCCAAGGCTGTGAGTGAGCCACACATTCAGAGCCTCCGATGATTCTTTCTTCACCATGTGGTGCTGCCGCTGTGATCACACATATCAAACACACATTTAAGTGCACATCATGAAGTTACACAGTAGCTGAAAATCCCCCACTTAAGCCCTTTTCCAGTCATGCATATTGGCAAATCATTTATAGTGTCACTATAATGGGTTTTCACTGCTCATTCTAACACATATTAATTAATTTGGAAATTTGCACATTCAGTAAAGCTAATAATGTTAAGCCTGTCTCTTCTTCCAAATGTCTGTTAGTAACACAACATAATGTAAAATAGTCACCAGCAGCTCCTAATAGTGCCAACAGAATGATCAAACTCATGTTGATTGCTTCAGCACCCAAACAGAGTGTCATGTAACTTCATATATATACCAGCTTTAGCGTAGTTACACACACACCTGGCTCAAATCCACAGAAGTTGTTCAATGGTTAACTTCTTTGCAGATTTGACATGAAAATGGGTTGAGATAAGTATATAGTATATAACTAAATTATAAATAAATATTAATGGTCAAATGATCTTGTCTGATTCATAGCCTAACCTCATACATGACCACATGAACAATTGTGTCTACATTAAGCATCTTAAGCTTATTTCACTGATGCCTACAAGAAGCTGCACCAGGTTTAGTGCCAGGCACTGTGTGAAAACAACCACATGCTGTAATGACCATGACACTTCAAAGATCAATAAATGATAGATTCAAAACAGCCAACAAGATTTAAGCACCTTGGAGTACTCTTTGTGCATAAGGTTATAAGGATTAACTTTCCATGAGAATGTGAACAGACATGTTTATCTAAGCTGTTCTATCTGGCTTCATCTCTCTTGAACAAAGATATCCAAATCTGTTGAGCTGAACGGGACAGAACTCAATTGGCTTAAAACTGCCAAACTGCAGAAAACATTTGGTTGGTAACCCTGAACCAGACAAACAAACATCACTAGACATTAGAAAAACATAGAGACACAATTTATATTGATTATACATAGTGTATGTATAGTATTTGTCAATTCAGCATAGTAATATGAAAAAAAAAAATCTAACTTAAGCGTTAAGATATATCTCGATAACATTAGCAGTATGTGAAAATTCAATGTTTACATAAGTGAAATGGAGGGAGGGAATGAATGAGAGGGAGGGAGGGATGGATGGAGAGAATATGAAAACCTGAGGGAGAGATAATCTATGTTTTTCTGCATGTGTGCTACAAGGAGATAAATGCTCTGCTATAAATGCAACACGACTGCCCATACTGTGTGCAGGTGAACACAGTGGGCAGCAATGATGATCTTATTGTTAGCTCTTTTTGGTGCTGCAGGTAAGAGAAAAAAAAAAAACGTTTCTTATAAACATTTTAACACATGCAGGTATTTCATGTCAGCTGTTTTATCCTATCTTGATTTGAAAGGTAACCTTCCTTGCTTTACGCTTGCTTAACATACAAGAGTATATATGTGGTATAATTTATATTTGGGATATTTCTATATCTTTTAGTATGAGTGGTCAAATGACTCTACTTCATTCTGTTTTCTGTGTAAATATATATCAGTGGCAGCACCGTTGGATGATAAGATAGTTGGTGGTCATGAGTGTAAGGCTCATTCTCAGCCCTGGCAGGCCACTTTGAATATTGGATATCATTTCTGTGGTGGTTCCCTCATCAATGACCAGTGGGTCATCTCTGCCGCTCACTGCTGGATTGAGTTAGTATTAAAGATAAACAATTTAAAAAAATCTCTTTCCATTTGCTAGTAAAACATTATGAACTATTCAGATTTGCAATTTGTCTTTTGTTTTGTATATACTGTACATATAATGCTTTATTTCTGCCACTTCAGTCCCTATAGTCAGATCGTTATCCTGGGTGAACACCATATCTGGGAGTATGAAGGCACAGAACAGTACATGGCTGTGGATGCCATCTACTGGCACCAAAGCTATGACTACCAGACACTGGACTATGACATCATGCTCTTAAAGTTAGCCCACCCTGTAACGATAAATGAGTTTGTGAAGCCTGTTTCTCTGCCCACGGCGTGCCCCACTCCAGGGGAGATATGTACGGTGTCAGGCTGGGGCAACATCTACTCAGACTCAGGTCAGTCCAAGGGACGCAATAAAAAACATGGAACCTATATTGCTTTTTGCCATTTAATTTATTTTGATAACCAGCTTTGCCTGAAACGTTTGCTATAAAACTTTTCTCGTAAATCTTAAATTTTAATATACTGTATTCTAATGACACTCACAGACAAACGCATCAGTGAAGATTATAACCACATGTAGACCGCTCACCAATTCTAAAATTTGGTAAAGGTTTGCCTTGACTCGTTTCTAAGTCACTTTAACATTTTTGATTTCTTTTTAAGTGTTCAACCCGTTCCACCTTCAGTGTTTAGAGGTTCCCATTCTCTCTCAGCAAGTGTGTGAGAACTCATATCCAGGACTGATAACAAAGAACATGGTGTGTGCTGGTTATTTGGAGGGAGGCAAGGATTCCTGTCAGGTGTGACACATATTTTATATTATTTATAGTTAGTATAATATAATGAAATTTTTGCTTATTAATTTTTATTACTGCAGCTTTTTTCACATTCTGCCAACAATGGTAACACAATGCATACATTTCCCCCATGTCTTTTATTCACCCGAACTCTACTTTTTCGCTCTCAGGGTGACTCTGGAGGCCCACTGGTGTGTAACCGTGTACTGCATGGTATTGTATCCTGGGGTTATGGATGTGCTCAACCTAATTATCCTGGTGTCTACACTAAAGTGTGTGCTCTGATGCCATGGATCAATGAAATTCTTAACAGCTATTAGTCCTCGAGAAAACCTATCCATGGACATCTCCATAAACACTTTACAAAACTAATATTTCTCTTTGATGAATGTGATGAATAAATATTAGAAAAAAACTGTATACAAACAAATATTAATGCATATAGAAGTGTGGAATAATAGACCTACTTTTTATAAAATAGATTTTTTTTTTTGAAAATCATGTGCCATGGAATTGTACATGTATTTTCATGAATAAACATTATATGTAATTTTTTTCCACATTAAATACACAAGTGCTAAGCATGTTATATGTCCTAATGGGGTTTATTGCATTATGTATATTTTCATTTGGATTAATTCATGTGCACTTTATATATTCTTTTTCACAATTCCCAGTTCATTGTTCAATGAATTATGTTTTATGATGGCATTTGTCTATTTCTATCATATTGTTTGCACTTTTGAATATAATTAACAAATAATGCCTATTCTACTTAGTGACATTCAAATACAGTCCACAACACAAATGCAATATTACAATCAGAAAAATATTAACACCTATAAGTAGTTCATGCATGAATTTAAATAGTAAGGTTTTATTATAAATAATGTAAAAACATACATCATAGATAATGTAAAACCATGTATATGTATTAAATACAAAACTAAATGTTAATAACATCCATTCATCTTCAGTAAACAAAGCCTATCCTGGCCTATCCTAACTTTGGGTGCAAGGTGAGAGAATTTGCCCATAAAGAGATGCAAGTCCTTTCACTCATCTTTATAGTATACTTAGTTCCACTTACAGGCAACAGCATAGCCAATCCACCAACATACATGCTTTTGGACAGGTGGAGAAAACCAGAGCACTTGAGGTCTCCCCATACCAACACAGGGAGAACATACAGTACAGACCAAAAGTTTGGACACACCTTCTCATTCAAAGAGTTTTCTTCATTGTGTTCTTTATTGTGTTCTTTAGCCCAAACAAGTCTCTTCTGCTTGTTGCCTGTCCTTAGCAGTGGTTTCCTAGCAGATATTCTACCATGAAGGCCTGATTCACACAGTCTCCTCTTAACAGTTGTTCTAGAGATGTGTCTGCTGCTAGAACTCTGTGTGGCATTGACCTGGTTTCTGATCTGAGCTGCTGTTAACCTGCGAGGCTGGTGACTGGATGACCTTATCCTCCCCGCAGCAGAGGTGCCTCTTGGTCTTCCTTTCCTGGGGCAGTCCGCATGTGAGCCAGTTTCTTTGTAGCGCTTGATGGTTTTTGTGACTGCACTTGGGGACACTTTCAAAGTTTTCCCAAATTTTTGGACTGACTGACCTTCATTTCTTAAAGTAATGATGGCCACTCGTTTTTTTCTTCACTTAGCTGCTTTTTTCTTGCCATAGTACAAATTCAACCTCTTTGAATGAGAAGGTGTGTCCAAGGTGTGGTCTGTACTGTATAAAACATGGAAAGTAACCCTGGAGTTTTAAGATAGCAGTGTTACCGCCTGTGCCACTATGCTACCCATGCTATATTGTAGAAACATAAACGTTAAATGTAAAATAGCCTTTAACATTAAATTATGTGAATTAATAGTTCATATAGCAATTGCCTAGTCTCTCCTAGTTTTAGATCATTTGAGGGAAAAAGCACCAGCAAGGTTGCTAGGGTCATGCTGTTTATGCCATATTATGCTGATTTTGGAACAAAGTTACAGATGAGCTTTTGGAGGACAATCAATGCACAATATGTCTGTATATCATAACAGAGTATAATTTCAGAACTGACTCGTTATAATGATGACATCATAGTTCCAAAAAAAGCATTTTTCGCAATATGGTTATAAGAAATGGTTATGTACACCATAGATACACTATTGGATATTTTCTTGTATACACCCTTGTTTGCAATAGGTTATGTTTGCAGAATTTACATTGATTGAATTGCATTTATTTGCTTTCACCCAAGATTTGGTGGCTGTGACTATTTTAACAAGTCCAAGATCTTGTGTGTTTTTTTTTAACCTGCATCCTTGTTTCAAATCTATTCCTGTCACGGCTGGTCCGTGTGAGACAGGCGTGGCGGACCCAGAAGCAGACACAACAGATAGGGTTCAATATAATAGACTTTAATGAAAAAATACAAGAGTTAGACAGAAGAGAAGTTCAATCAAGGATACAGTACTTGGGGATGCTGTCTGAAGTGGGCAGTGTCGTGGCTTGGCAGTGGCTGTGTGGCACAGAGAAGCAGCGGAGTGAGCACGGCTGTGTGGAAGGATGAGGGCTGCAGCGCGTGTGCACAATCCGGCGCGCAGGTTGAGAGAGAGCAACGGCCGCGTGAGCGCGGCTGTGTGGAAAGATGAAAGCTGCAGCGCGCGTGCACGATCCGGCGCGCAGGTTGAGAGAGAGCAGCGGCCGTGTGAGCGCAGCTGTGTGGAGAGGTGAAGGCTGCGGCGCGCGCGCTGAATCCGGCGTGCAGTTTGAGAGAGAGAGTCGGAGACAAAAGCGAAAGCAGAGGGTCAAAGCCGGGTTATCAATCAGCGCAGCAAACAATTCCGAGTCGTGAAGCTAAGGACGTAGTCAGAGGAGAAAAGGGTCAACAACGTAGACGGCAAAGGTATATTTAGCAGATACACTAGAAACAAGAGGTAAACTAGACACTGGGCTTGGAGCACGAAAATAATTCGGCACCGGACGGTTGTTCCTGGGTGAATTATATAGCGTGAAAACTAATGAATGAAATGCGGATCAGGTGTGCTCATGCCTGTGAATGAAGTGGCAAAACAGAAGCCGTGGAAAGGAATGTGGGGAGGAGCGCAGGTGATCATGACTTGGCTCGAGCAGAGGGCATGACTTGGCGTAGCGTTACAGTACCCCCCCTCCTATGGGCGCCACCGGGCATCCTAGCTGGTGCTTCTGGGTGTTGCCGGTGGAAATCAGAGATTAGATTCGGGTCGACGATGAACCTGGCGGGGACCCAACTTCTCTCTTCAGGCCCATAACCCTCCCAGTCGACGAGGTACTGTAGGCCTCTGCCTCGGCGTCGGGCTCTTAGCAGCTTGCGCACGGTGAAAACCTCACCACCGTCAATGAGTTTAGGAGGAGGGGGAGGGCGGGGCGGTTGGGATAGAGGGCTGGGGACCAGTCGTCGGAGTTGCGACACATGAAACGTCGGGTTGACGCGGCGCATAGAGAGAGGTAGGGAAAGTCTAACGGAAACAGGGTTAATTATCTTGGTGACCGTGAATGGTCCGATGAACCTGGGAGACAATTTGTGGGAGACTGTCTTGATGGGAATGTCTCGGGTAGACAGCATCACCCTCTGACCCACTCTGTATCTGGGGGCTGCCGAGCGGCGCCGGTCAGCTTGCCGTTTAAAGGTGCTGATGGTGCGCAGGAGACGGGTTCTGGCCTGGGACCACACTCTCTTGCAACGGCGTACAAAGGACAGGGCTGACGGCATGTTTACCTCCTCCTCTTGGGATGGGAACAGTGGTGGCTGATAGCCCAAGCAGCATTGGAAGGGAGAGAGGCCTGTGGCAGAGGTCGGTAGAGAGTTGTGTGCATACTCGATCCAGGGGAGTGTCCTGCTCCAAGTGGTTGCATCACGTGAGGCCATGCACCTTAGGGTCTTTTCCAGTTCCTGGTTTAATCTCTCCGTTTGCCCATTTGACTGAGGGTGATAACCAGAGGATAGACTGGGTGTTGCTCCGATTAACTTGCAAAATGCCCTCCAGAATCCTGCGGAGAACTGGGGGCCGCGGTCAGAGACGATGTCGGAGGGGAGACCATGCAGACGGAAGACGTGGAGGATCATCAACTCAGCCGTTTCCTTGGCTGACGGGAGCTTAGGCAAGGGGATGAAATGGGCAGACTTGGAGAAGCGATCCACTATGGACAGTATGCATGTATTTCCATCAGAACTGGGGAGACCGGTAACGAAATCCAGAGCAATATGAGACCAAGGCCGGTGAGGGGCTGGGAGAGGTTTCAGGAAACCGGCCGGAGGTTTGTTGGTCGACTTATTCCGGACGCAAGTGTCACAGGCTGTCACAAACCCATCAACATCGGTCTTCATAGATGGCCACCAGAACCGTTGCTGAAGGAGGGAAAGGGTGCGGGCTCTCCCCGGGTGACAGGCAATTCGGGAGCTGTGCCCCCATTCCAGCACCTGAGATCGGACAGACGCTGGGACAAAGAGAAGGCCGGGGGGAACGTTGCTTGGACCTGCTTCCCGACTGAGTGCCTTCTTCACCTGCGTTTCGATATCCATGAGAGCGGCTGCCACAAGACAACGAGGGGGCAGGATCGTCTCGGCCGGCACTGGTTCATGGGGTGTGGAGAACTGCCGGGACAGGGCGTCAGGTTTTCCATTTCTGGAGCCCGGGCGATACGAGAGTGTGAAGTTAAAACGGGAGAAAAACAGGCTCCACCTGGCCTGACGGGCATTGAGCCGCTTGGCTGACCTGAGGTACTCCAGGTTCTTATGGTCAGTCCAGACTAAGAACGGAACGGCAGTTCCCTCCAGCCAGTGTCTCCACTCTTCCAGTGCTAGTTTTATAGCCAACAGCTCTCGATCTCCTATGTCATAGTTCCTCTCTGCTGGGGAGAGGCGACGGGAGAAGAAGGAGCAGGGGTGTAACTTACTGTCCTTGGGGGATGTTTGGGACAAGATGGCTCCGATCCCTGACTCGGAGGCATCCACCTCCACCACGAACTGAAGGGTAGGGTCTGGGATAATTAGTATGGGTGCAGAGGTGAACCTGTGCTTCAGGACAGTGAACGCATTATCAGCCTGTTTGCTCCAGGAGAAGGGGATCTTGGTGGAGGTTAGAGCAGTGAGAGGGGCTGCTACGGAACTATAATTTCTGATGAAGCGCCTGTAAAAATTAGCAAACCCCAAGAATCGTTGAAGGTCCCGTCTTGAGGTAGGGGTGGGCCATTCTGTGACGGCAGTTAATTTAGATGGCTCCATTTGTAGACTGGAAGGGGAGATGATGAATCCCAGGAATGACACGGAGTCTCTGTGAAATTCACATTTCTCTGCCTTGACATAAAGCTTGTTTTCAAGGAGTCTTTGCAAGACCTGTCGCACATGCACCCTGTGCTCCTTCAGGGAACGAGAAAAGATTAAAATGTCATCTAGATAGACAAAGACAGAGATGTTCAGGAAGTCTCTCAGGACGTCGTTGACCAGGGCTTGAAACACCGCAGGAGCATTGGTCAGCCCGAAAGGGACCACCAGATACTCGTAGTGGCCTGTTGGGGTATTAAAGGCGGTCTTCCACTCATCTCCCTCTTGTATTCTCACTAGATGGTATGCGTTGCGCAAGTCAAGCTTGGTGAAAACACATGCTCCTTGCAAGAGCTCAAAAGCAGTAGACATGAGAGGCAGGGGATACCGGTTCTTGATAGTGATAGCATTTAGGCCCCTGTAATCAATGCAGGGACGAAGGGACTTATCCTTCTTAGCCACGAAAAAGAAACCAGCCCCAGCCGGGGAGGACGAAGGGCGGATGATCCCTGCTGCCAGTGACTCAGTGATGTACTTGTTCATAGCCTCCCTCTCGGGGGCCGAAAGGGAGTATAAGTGCCCCCTCGGGGGGGTAGTGCCTGGGAGGAGATTGATGGAACAGTCGTAGGGTCTGTGGGGTGGCAGAGAGAGGGCACGTGACTTACTGAAAACTAGCCGGAGGTCGCTATACTCGGGCGGGACATTGGACAGATCAGGAGCTTCCTCATTAACTACAGAGGGTGGTGAATGAGCTCTGGCAGAGTGAAGGCATGAAGACAGACAGGCAGGGCTCCAATCGAGAATGGTGTTCTTGGCCCAATCAATGTTGGGATTGTGTCTGACCAGCCATGGATTCCCAAGAACGACTGGAGCATGAGAGCTTTTCATGATGAAAAAGGAGATGGTCTCTACGTGGTTACCTGAGGTTCGAAGGGTGACAAGGGGTGTGCAGTGAGTAATGGGAGGTAGGGAGCTTCCATCAAGGGCCTGGACAGACAGGGGCTTGTCTAGGGGCAGACGAGGGATTCCCAGCTCCCTTGCTGTAACGCCACAGATCAGGTTTTGGTCGGATCCAGAGTCAATGAGAGCCTTGAGTGGTTGGGCTTGGTTGTTCCAGACGATCATGATAGGTAGTAAGGAACGTTTACCTGAGAGGTTTTCTTGTGAACGGCCCTCCAAGACTCCCAGTTTCATTGGGGGGCCTACCTTTTTAACGGACACTGAAGACGGAAATGTCCTATTTGGCCGCAGTAGAAGCAGGCCTCCTTATCCCGCCGACGTTGGCGCTCCTCAGGCGAGATTCGGGTCCGGTCGATCTGCATAGGTTCTGCAGGGGGATTTGTGGTTTGTGGGGGGCTGATTGGTCCTGCTCTCACCAGGGGTGGTGTGTGTTCACGACGCCTAGCTCGGAGGCGCGCATCGATGCGGCCAGCTAGATCCATGAGTCCATCTAGGTCCTCAGGGTGCTCCCGAGAGACCAACTCATCCTTGACAGCCTCACTCAGTCCGTGAAAAAACACATCATACATGGCACAATCGTTCCATCCACAAGAAGCCGCCAGGGTGCGGAACTCAATGGCATATTCATATGCTGAACGTGTTCCTTGACGAAGTCTCAACATCTGCCCTGCCGCCTCTCGGCCTGAGAGTGAGCGGTCAAAGACTCTTCTCATCTCCTTTGTGAACGCTTGATAATTGGTGCAACGGGGATCATCGGCGTCCCAAAGCGCCGTTCCCCACTCACGGGCCCTTCCAGAGAGGAGGGTGATGACATATGCTATCTTGGAACGTTCTGTGGGGAATGTTGAGGCTTGGAGCTCGAGAGATAGTGAGCACTGGGAAAGGAAAGATCGGCAGGTGCCGGGTTCTCCGCTGTAGGACTGAGGTGGTGGCAGGCGAGGTTCTCGAATAGGCGGTGGTGGTGATCGAACTGGCGGCAGTGGTGATGTAACCTGAAGCTGTTCGATCCGAGAGGTTAGTGCAGTGAGGGTATCTGCCATAAGCTTAAGGTTTTGGTTGACCTGCTGAATCTCCCCCTGGTGTGTGCCGAGGAGGGTGCCCTGGGCCTCCAAAGCGGTCCTGAGCTGTCCCAAGTCTGCTGGGTCCATCTTGGCCGAATTATTCTGTCACGGCTGGTCCGTGTGAGACAGGCGTGGCGGACCCAGAAGCAGACACAACAGATAGGGTTCAATATAATAGACTTTAATGAAAAAATACAAGAGTTAGACAGAAGAGAAGTTCAATCAAGGATACAGTACTTGGGGATGCTGTCTGAAGTGGGCAGTGTCGTGGCTTGGCAGTGGCTGTGTGGCACAGAGAAGCAGCGGAGTGAGCACGGCTGTGTGGAGAGATGAGGGCTGCAGCGCGTGTGCACAATCCGGCGCGCAGGTTGAGAGAGAGCAACGGCCGCGTGAGCGCGGCTGTGTGGAAAGATGAAAGCTGCAGCGCGCGTGCACGATCCGGCGCGCAGGTTGAGAGAGAGCAGCGGCCGTGTGAGCGCAGCTGTGTGGAGAGGTGAAGGCTGCGGCGCGCGCGCTGAATCCTGCGTGCAGTTTGAGAGAGAGAGTCGGAGACAAAAGCGAAAGCAGAGGGTCAAAGCCGGGTTATCAATCAGCGCAGCAAACAATTCCGAGTCGTGAAGCTAAGGACGTAGTCAGAGGAGAAAAGGGTCAACAACGTAGACGGCAAAGGTATATTTAGCAGATACACTAGAAACAAGAGGTAAACTAGACACTGGGCTTGGAGCACGAAAATAATTCGGCACCGGACGGTTGTTCCTGGGTGAATTATATAGCGTGAAAACTAATGAATGAAATGCGGATCAGGTGTGCTCATGCCTGTGAATGAAGTGGCAAAACAGAAGCCGTGGAAAGGAATGTGGGGAGGAGCGCAGGTGATCATGACTTGGCTCGAGCAGAGGGCATGACTTGGCGTAGCGTTACAATTCCAATCTGTAAAAACCATATCCCTAGCAATTCTGTCTTTTTCAAATGATACAAAATGGAGAGAAGGTGGGCATTTAATTTGTGAATTATTTTTCTTAGCATCTACATTTAACATTTACAATTACACTTACATTTACAGTATATTTAACACAAGATATGCCTGCGACTTGTTTGCGTGGAATTTAATTGCATGTCCATCAGAGCATTTTGAAAAACTCTGAAGAATTTTGGAATTAACTAAAATTTTTGTGCATTCCCGTGAAGTGCACAGAATGAAGGTGTGAGATTACATTTATTATTGAAGTAGATTTCAAATGCACATTCAGATACGACAGTCAACCTTAAAACAATACATTTCTTTGAATGAATAAGTTAGGCAGAGAGTTCTGCCGTACAGAAAGACGGGAAGACATTTACCTGGGCTTTAACCTGAATTAATAATTTCACTGATTACGTTACTGCTGATCAGTTTATATTGAGCTTTAACCTTTTGACTCTTTCTACAAACTCTTTTCCCGTCAACGACAGGTACTAGGGCTATTTATAAATACTGTTCTATTAGTGAGACAGTACGAGCATTCTTCTCACGCTCCAGGAAACATTAATGAACACCTGAGGAAGAATCTAGAACTGTGACGTGACGTCAGAGCCAGTCCACACAGTGGGAGGAGCAGAAGGGTGGTTTCTCCTCATGCGTCATGAGGCATAGAGTTTAACACTGTCTACCGGTGACTGATTAGGCTTATAGTCATCTGGCAAATGCTTATAGAAAGATATTTAAAATGCGACAATTTCCAGTTAAACCATGAGCTGTATGCCTGTTTCTCACTGCTGTACTGGGGTTTAGCGGCGTCTGCTTTCACTTTCATTCTCTCTCTCAGTGACTGGTTAAACCCGCGAAATGGAAAGCATCGGGTAAGTGACACTGTTTGCCTTTATAAACCGACGGTCTGTTTTTAGTTATGTGTATTAAGTTCGTTTACAGGCTTCATTTTTCTATGAACCATTGGTCTACTTTTTGATATGAGCAAAATAAGTGGAAATCTTTGTTTATACTAAGAATCGTGTTAGTACTGCACCTACTACTTAGCATACAACAACAACAACAACGAAATGTTCTTGGCCTGGACAGAGGTAGTACGGGGGTTAAGGTGTTGAAAAGCTGATAGTAGGGTCCACGGTTCAGTGCTGTCAGGTTGCTAATCGCTGTGCCAAAGGGCGATGTACTTCAGCTTAACTGCTTGTATACAATCGAGCTGGCAACCTGACCCTGTAATAAACTTGTTGGCCAGTGTGCCTTGACATGTGGATAAAAAACAAACAAACAAAAACAAACAAACAAACAAAAACTCTAGCAAGAGTCTTTAAATCTAAATAATTTCTAAGTTCTCTGTAGTGTTTGTATGTTGTGCTTGTGTGCCCTGTGATGGCACCCCGTCCAGGGTGTACCCTGCCTCGTGCCCTGAGATAGGATCCAGTCTTCCTGTGATCTTGTACAGGATAAGAAGTATAGAGAATAAGTAAGAGAGTGTTCTCGACCTTGGCAGCGTACAAAATGTCACATGCATTTCTGATGTACATGCATTTTCCACATACAAAGACCATTTATTTAACACAAAGATTGCCGTGGTCACTTCACAACCCCATGGTTGGGGTTAGAATCTCTTTTTTGGTCTGTATGTGCATGGAGGTTGCACGTTCTTTCCATCCTTTATGTTTTTTTTGAGTGAGGGTTTTGGTTTCCCCCCACAGTCCAAAGACACAGTGTTGTGGGCTCATTGTTTTTTTTTTTCTCCCCCAAATTGCCTATAGTATATTATAGGGTGTATGAGCCCTGTGGTCTATGATGAGTGTTCCTCTCCTTGTTAACTGAGTTCATTGGGATATGCTCAAGGCCACATGTGACCCTACACAATATGTATTATTATTATTATTATTATTATTATTATTAGTAGTAGTAGTAGTATACCCTAAAACTACTGGGTTAAAAACAACTGCTGGGTTAATTCTACCACATAATAGAACTATCCAGAACTATTCTACTCTACCCATTCTATTAACTGGAATGTTGGGTTAATTCTACCATACAAAAAGGTTATTACTATTTTTATGTTTTACATATCTATGGGTAAAACAGTTTAAACAGTTAAATTACTAGTCTATTACAAAAAAACCCCTCAAAGTTTTGCAAACCATACATATATGCAATAAACAATCCACAATTAAATGTACAAATCAGAGAAAAAAATATTTATATTTATTTTTCAAAAGCACAAGATCATATAATACAAAACAAGTTCAACAGCAACATCATTACGATACTATTACTCAGGAGCACTAATGCCTGAGAGCAGTGCTGGTCATTATCTCCCAACATCATGATGTAGGGGTACGGCCTTGACACTTCAGCCTGCTGGAGATATTCCACAGTGTCGGTTCCAACCTTAGAAAGAAAGAAATTAAAGAAACCAAAAGTTTATGGAAAAATTGAGAGGGATGGCTAGTATGCATATTTGCAAGACGATTAGTGTTTTGTAACACCCCATCTTTTTTTTGTCTCAAGCACTGAGATTAATAAAGTTTTAATGTTACTGTAATAATAATAATAATAATACATTTTATTTATAAGCGCCTTTCAAACACTCAAGGACACTGTACAAAAGTTACATAAAGGCATGTAGAAACAAGACAAAACAAAAACAAACAAAATATACCAGCAACAAAACAAAATTAAATACCAAGAGAAACTGTGCAAGAGAGAGGGCAGGAAGGATTTAAGGTGGGTAAGCAAGATTAAACAGGTAAGATTTGAGTTTGGATTTAAAGAGAGACAGTGAATCGATGTTGCGGATTTCTGGCGGTAAAGAGTTCCAGAGCCGGGGAGCAGAATAACAGAAAGCCCTCTGTCCCATGGTGGAGAGATGAGAAGAAGGCACAGAGAGATGGAGAGAAGAGGCAGATCTGAGAGAGCGAGAGGGAACATGAGTATGAAGAAGATCAGATACGTAAGAGGGGGAAAGATTGTGGAGAGCTTTGAAAGTAAGAAGAAGGATCTTGAAGTCTATAAGGTGCTGTACCGGAAGCCAGTGAAGCTGCTGCAAAACTGGAGTGATGTGGTGAAATGAAGGAGTTTTAGTGATGATGCAAGCTGCCGAGTTTTGAACCAGTTGAAGCTTATGAAGAGTTTTATGAGGAAGACCAAAAAGAAGAGAGTTACAATAATCGATACGGGAGGTTACAAGATTGTGGACAAGTATAGCAGTGGCCTTCTGAGTGAGAGAAGGGCGTAGACGATTGATATTGCGTAGGTGAAAATAAGCGGGCCGGGTTATTAATATGGGATTGAAAGGAAAGTGCACTGTCCAGGAGGACACCCAAGCTCTTAACCAGAGTGGAAGGAGAGACATTAGAATTGTCAATAGAAAGGGAAAAGCTGTTTATTTTAGAGAGAGTGGACTTAGTGCCAATTAAGAGAAATTCATTTTTCTCACTGTTTAATTTAAGGAAATTGGACGAGAACCAGGATTTGAGTTCATTAAAGCAGTTGAGAAGAGAGGAAGGTGGGAGGGTAGCATTAGGTTTGCTACAGTAATAGAGTTGGGTGTCATCCGCATAACAGTGGAAGAGAATGTCATATTTTCTAAAGATGTTGCCTAGTGGAAGAAGTTAGGTGATGTAGTTGCTAACGCTAGCACCCTAGCTACTGTAAATGGTAGCGTCATGCTGGCACTACAGTTAACAGTTTAGCTTTCATTCATCACTTCACAATCTTCATACATCCTGCAAGCATTCTACAAAGAAAGCTAAAAAGCTCAGGGATTTTTGCAGTTTCATTCATACATTTTTTGGTTTGGCTAGCTAGCAGCCATTGTCAGATAAACTAGCATGTTATAGCACAGACCAGGCTGAAAGTTTCAGTGTAGCGTTAACACGGTAACAGTAATAAATGTTACATACAGTGAGCAAATTCAGTCATAAGTGACTTAAGTGATGTACAGTATACGGACCTTGTATTTAACGTATACATTTCCTCTTAAATGCTTGAGGAGGAAGCACCCTCATCAACGGCCCCCAAAAAAAGACACAAAGTTGACACTGCGACTGAATACACTGGTGAACTTTGGGGGAGGGGCGGTCCTGTCTGTGATGTTTGCTGTAACCAACTCAAATCCAGTAAGCTGGGTTAAACAAAAAGTACCCATTTCACTGTAAATAACCCAGAAAAATGACCCAACAGCGGCAACCCATTGTTTGGGTAGTAAAAATAATCCAGCATTTTTTAGTGTCTAGTGTAGTAGTAGTAGCAGTAGTAAAAAATAATAATCAAGTAATAAGAATAATAATAATAACATTTTAATTATCTAATTAGGGCAAATATTACTCATTTACTTCTCTTTTTAGTGTATTTAATATACACACACACACACACATTGGTTTTTTTCTACTTCCTAAATAGAACACCCATTACACAGTACATACAAATTATGGATATATTAATATGTTGCCAAACACGTGTATATTAGCCATAAACCAATTAGTTCTAATTTTTGGGAACAAATTTTAAAACTATTTTTTGGAATAAATATCATAATAATACTGTAATAACACTGTCCTAATTTTTCCCCCAAAAGATTTTATGTGCCAGAAAAGATCCCAGAAGAGTACATCTACAAACTCACGGAGGCAGTACAGTCTACAAGCCCAGACAGAATCCCTCAACAGTTTATGACTTTGTTGAAAATGTATGATCAGTTCCAGCTGGATGTTGCTGTGACAGGAGACTCTGGTGCAGGAAAGTCTACACTGATCAATGCTCTTCTTGGACTGGATTATGATGATAAAGAAGCTGCACCAACAGGAGTTGTGGAGACCACAATGGAACCTACAGTGTTTCAATATCCAAATTGTCCCCAAGTGAGACTGTGGGACCTTCCAGGGATGGGCACACCCTCTTTTAGATCAAAGAGTTATGTAGAGGCAATAAACTTTCATCTCTATGACATTTTTTTTGTCGTGATATCTGAGCGGTTTAGAGAAAACAATCTGCAGCTGATTGATGAAATACAAAAACAAAAGAAGCCTTTTTATGTTATTAGAACAAAAGTAGACAGTGACTTGCATGCACAAAGTAGGAAACAAAACTTCACTGAAAGTGTGGCTTTAACTGCCATGAGAGATGAATGTTTAAAATATGTAGAAGGAAAAAACCTGCATCCACATATCTTCTTAGTATCGGCCCATGACACAAAGCACTATGAAATGCAAAACCTCAAGGACACCTTTGAGAAGGAGACTCCAGAACTTAAAAGAGAGGTTTTTCCTCTGTTCCTGGTGAATTTGTTAAGTGGAGACAGGAAGAAACAAAGGTGAGCTTTTTTGTGTATTTTGGCCACTGTAGTTTAGTATTACCAATGCTACCGTAACTGTAAAGCTTTTAATATGATGACATGGTACATTTAAGATTAAGACAACATTTAATTTTCTCTCACTCTTTCTTTCTCTCCCCTCACCCCCAAACACACACACACACACGCACACACACACACACACACACACACACACACACACACACACACACACACACACACACACACACACACACACCAGGACTATTATGCAGCGTGTATTGAAGAGTGGAAAAATCAGCGAAGAGGAAATACTGGATGTGAGAAATTTCTGCAAATGTTTTGACATTGCAAATGGAACCGAAGTGCTTACAACTACACTGGAGGCTTTTGACCACTTTCAGCTTGATGTGGCTGTTTTGGGGGAATCAGGATCTGGAGTAACCACTCTTCTAAATGGCCTAATGAGACCGCAGAATACGTTTTACTCAGTACTTTCAATGCCAGCAACAAGTCCACAGTACCCAAATGTCAGATTCTGGGAGGTGTCAGGAATAGAGAACATTATGATATACTTGGATGGGAACATTATGAACTCCTTGGATGGGATGAAAGAACTTTTGGATAATTTTGATTTCTATGTGCTGATTGTCACAGAATGGGAAAAGGCACAACACATTGACCTTGCAAGAGTTATTAAAAATTTACGAAAGCAGTACCACTTTGTACAGACAAAGATTGACTGCTATTTGCAGGCCCAAGAAGATTTGAGTGTTCCTGAGATTGAAATTCTAGATGGCCTTCGGGCCCAGTGTGCTGAGGAGCTTCAGATGGCAAGTGTTGACAATTCACAACTATTCCTCATAAACAGCCTAGACAGAGATGCTTATGACTTTGTCAGTCTGGAGAGTGTATTAGGCAGTGACCTGAACACTATAAGGACAAGTGCTTTTGCATATTATGTTGACAGAACTGTTAG
This sequence comes from Clarias fuscus, assembly GCA_030347435.1. Taxonomy (NCBI): domain Eukaryota; kingdom Metazoa; phylum Chordata; class Actinopteri; order Siluriformes; family Clariidae; genus Clarias; species Clarias fuscus. The sequence goes on along the minus strand of CM059207.1, from coordinate 19,936,470 downwards.
AAACAAAACACCAGCACAAAGTAGCTGTCAGATATTATAGCTGCATGACTGTCTCCAGGGTGCTGTTCTCTGTGACATTGGACTATTTTTGAAAAACATCAATAGCAAATTTTATCCAAAGTTTACATAATCACTAGAAATGTATTATTAATGAGTCTTGAACTTGCTGACAATCTATTTTTGCATTCAGAGTGAAGGAAAGTGAGAAAGTGAAGAAATTCCCATCCAGGAGACAAAAATATACACTACCTGTATTTAAATATTCAATTGAATTTAGAAACATATGTCACCTTATCTTTTCTCCTTGTATTGTACTTCCTACACCCTGCGGCTCTGTTTCTACAAACTACCTCATACCACAGTAACTAGTTTTACAGTAACTAGTTTTACAAGCTGCACTTACAATAAGAAAACAAAATTTTAAAACAGTGGAAACTATTCAGTAATCACAGGGAGTGACATTTGTCACTTCCATGTTAGTCTGCTTTTGATGCTGGTCAAGAACCATATCATGTTGGATGTTTTTTTCAGGACATTCTGTATTGATGTCTTTTTCAAATTCTGATTGGTTGTTGTGTTATGTTTGTCTACTCCACTCCACTACATGTTTGTCTATTTTTGTTGTTATTGTTGATTATTTTCTCATTTTATTATTATATGATGATGGTTATCTGAGGCTTATTAGATGCATGTTTTATTTAATAAATATGAGTCATGGTGCATGGCTTTAGGGTCCACAGTTGCTGATCTCAAGTTACTGTTCTCCCTGGAATTTTTGGTTTGCAAACAGAACCAGTTCTGAAAATCAATATGAGAACAGGGATAAACTGAACTTGTCAGAATAAACACATGATTTACAACCTAAAATGTATTTGGGTTAAAGTTCAGGAGAACTGGTAATTATTTCCATATCTGGTATGAACTCAGATAATAAAGACACTAATTATTTTAGTGAAATTTATTATTTTACTACCTGTATTTTTTTTTCAGATTAAAGCTCACCTGTCAAACTATTGTTTACTTATTTATTCAGAGATTATTCATCATTACAAATTATTTTGATTAAATAAAAAAATAACACTTTTATAATATATAACAATATTGGAGGTTATATCCAATGGTACAGTAGTATTGTATGGGTCACATCATGGTGGTATGCATTAGATCACTTATAAGCTGCAATTATTATCTTGATATAGAACTGAAAAGTTTAATTAAGTCTTGAACTTGATTCTATCTAATGGATAAAAAGTGATTCAGTTCAATTGAATAATCCCAGTGTGTTAGTGTGGGTTTCTTCCAGGTTTTCCAATTTCCACTCACCGTGTGTCAGTAGGACTGACTATATTAAATTGGTGTGTGTGTGTATGAGTATTCATGTGTGTATAAGATACTGTGATGCACTGTGATGGCTTGTCATGTCCCATGCTAACGAGATCCACTGCAACCTCACCAAAATAAACTGATTATGAAAAAAGGAAAATATGAAAGAATCATAAAAAAATTTTACTTTATTCACAATTAATTGTTTATTTATCCACTTCTTTATTCAGGGTGACAAACTCAAATCAGCTTGATATTACAAAATAACTTTAACTATTAAATCTATTCAGAAAATATACTGGATATACTGAAACTTGGTACACACATCTGGCTATTTCAGAGTTTACTTCCTATTTCAGTGTCATCGTTTCACTGTGATGGCTTGTCATGTCCCGTGTTAACGAGATCCACTGCAACCTCACCAAAATAAACTGATTATGAAAAAAGGAACATATGAAAGAATCATAAAAACATTAACTTTATTCACAATTAATTGTTTATTTTTCCACTTCTTTATTCAGGGTGACAAACTCAAATTAGCTTGATATTACAAAATAACTTTAACTATTAAATCTATTCAGAAAATATACTGCATATACTGAAACTTGGTACACACATCTGGCTATTTCTTCCTAGTTTACTTCCTATTTCAGTGTCATCGTTGCTTTATACACCGACACATTGACTTAATGGTTAGGGTTAGGATTTTGTTTGCACCTCCAGGGTCTGGGTTCAATTCCTGCCTTGAGTCTGTGTGCATGGAGTTTACATGTTCTGCCCATGCTTGGTGGGTTTCCTCCGAGTGCCCTGGTTTCCTCCCTCAGTCCGTATTTTCCTAGCATGTGTATGTTTTGGCACCCTGTCCAGGGTGTACCCTGCCTATAGTGCCCTAAGTCTTCTGGCGTAGGTTCCAGGCTCTCCGCACACCCAACATATACAGTTTCCCTTTTGGATTAATAAGGTACTCTGTCTGTCTGTCTGTTTATCTATATATCTATCCATCCATCCATCCATTCCTGGGCCTGTATACAAGATAAATTGGTATACTGTAGATGGTGGATATAGACTTGCGTATTTGCTTAGACATATATTGTAATATACTGGGTTGGTGAACAGTAATCAGAATAAATACAGTTAAACCGGCAGAACCCATATCTAAATGTTAACGAAGTTATAACAAATACAAAGTTCAATCCAATAATACAATTTTATGAAAATTTAAACAATGGATAAGCAGAGACCAATAGCACTGAATCGTGTTAAAAAAAGAAAAGAAAGACATGGTAGTGAGTCGTCTCATCTGAATCGGTTAATCGAGCGAAAACATCAAAGCGCCTCAAGACCCTCAAACTCCACCCCTTTATTACACTTCACCAGTGAGGGTCTTTGAATCACGTGATACCTGTCCGATTTGTCTGTGCGTGTGTGACGGCGCTGAGGTCAGCACGTTGGCGTGTTTTGTAAACTACTGTCACGCTAATCTGTTGTTCTTTTTCCTGCATTGTTTTAGTTGTGCAACATAATAACCAAAACACTGAATAAATCGGATGACATTTCGCAGGCACAGTAATTCCCACTGAATCACATCTTCTTTTCACACCTTATGGTAAGTTTCATTTTTACACAACTAGCATTAAAAAAGTAACACATGTAACAGAAAACAGTATAACTTGCTTAATGTGCTTACTATGAACGCTCTGAATAACTTAATGCCTAGGCTGTCTCCCTTATCACTGCATTGACTGCTAGCCTGGGAAAACCCAATGTGCAGAAACCCGTGCCTGCTGATCTGTGATGCACTAAAAATGTGATCACATTGATGTTTATTTTGGAATGATTGTATGAAAAGTATTTTTAAACTAACCTTAACAGTTAAATCAAACTTAAGTATATGGAGATATATATATACATACAATTAATTTCTCAATTATTTTGGGAAGAAAAATAGTTCGTTTGGGAAAAAATAAGAGCGGAACCATTGTGCTGAGGCGGTGTTGCGCCCGGGTATATATAGGCGTGGGTTTCCGCTCCGTCTTCGAAAGAAATGTGTGAAAAAGTATTTTTTAGTCAGGACACGTTACAATTACACGAAAGTATATTAGCTGAGTTTTGTTTAGTGTTATTTGACTTAAAGGTTAGAATGGTGCACTGCAGCACTTTCAGAAATCGGCGTTCAATCTGGTTTGAGACAAACACTGTGTTGACATTTCAGTAACTCCCTGGGGGGTATTCCAGAAAGCAGGTTATGTGACATACCCGGGTAAGTTTAAGAGTAAGTTAGTGGATATCCTCAACTTTCGGTTCCAAAAACGGAGGTAACTCTCTGGGTATGTTTGTAACCATAGCAACTTGCTCTCTGAAGATAACCTGCTCGGTAGCAGGTTATGTTCCAGGGTAAGTTTGTTTCAGAGGTTTATTGAGCATGACGTGCGCTTTTAATGATGATCCTGTGGACGTGGAGGCACGAATTATACGAGTTTCGCCGGGAGAGAGTTATAAGACCGCGTATTGATGTCTTTTAATTTCCTAATGATTATTTGAAAGAGCGTTATCGGTTTTCAAGGAAATCGTTAATTTACTTAACACATCTCTTGAAACCGCATATTGCTAATGCTCAAATTAATTAAACACACTGAGTACTGTTAACTTAAATAATTGCATTTAGGTCAAATTAATAGACCTTTTTGAGTATTCAGAACTTTTTGATATTTTAAGTAATCGTGAGTAAGTAACAGTAACCGTCACCTTAAAATTCCACCAAGTAAAACTATAGAGCACCGGTGACACCAGCAATTTATTTGATTTGCAACAAGAGTTTTACTTGGTGGAATTTTAAGGTGACGGTTACTGTTACTTACGTACCTACGATTACTTAAAATATCAAAAGGTTCTGAATACTCAAAAAGGTCTATTAATTTGACCTAATTGCAATTATTTACGTTAACGATACTCAAATGTGTTTAATTACTTTGAGCATTAGGGTTTACAGTGTATAATAAAAGGGAAGCCAATGTCAAATGTGCTATTTAATACTCTCACCCATTTACTCTGTCCATTATTTTTTGCCAAGCCAACTCTCTTTCTTTAGCCGACGCAGCCGTGTTGCTTTTTCATTATTATTGGCTTAAATTCTTCATATGCTGCATTTGAACCTCCAACTCCGCCTCGTCTTTATGTATGCACCGTGCACGCGCATTAACTCTGGGTAACCAGTAGGAGGTTGATTAAACTTACTCTTCTCAGGGGTTTTGGAACCGACATACTCATGGTATGCGGGTTTGGAGTAAATCAACCCTGAGGTTAAGTTTTACCAAATGGTAAGTTAACCCAGCTTTCTGGAATACCCCCCTGGACTATTGTTTACATGTTTTTTACATGATGATAAATAAATTAATAAAATAACCAGGAGTAAACAACTTGAAATGTAGGCAGATAAAATTAAACTTAGCTATGTAAAACGTAAATAAAATAGTTAGTGACAATTAATAAAAACAGTAATGAAATGAAATCACATAAATAATTTAAAATATGTAGTCAATAAAATTAAAAAGTAAAATAAGTAATAAAGAATAAAGGGGATCAAATGACTAAGCCAGGTGTAAAAGAGAGGACTGGTTGGAGGATCTGAAATTCCTGGATATTGTATGCAGTTGTAAAATCGTATAAATCCATTCAGTGATTTAAAAACAAGTAATAAAATTTACCAATCAGTCCTGTAGTGAACCGGGAGGCAGTGACCATTTTTGTTAAAGTAAGTTACACATTTCCTGTATAAAGTGTTTCAAGTATCTACTAGGTGAACAGCCTAACAGTACCAACAGTGGCTTAAAGGAAGTATATTAGAAGGGCAGGAGTAGCTCAGTGGTTAGGGTGTTGGGCTAATGATTAGAAGGTCCCAGGTTCAAATCCTAGCACTTCCAGACTGCCATTGTTGGTTGCCTAAGCAAGGCCCTTAACTGTCAACTGCTATATAATGAGGTAAAAATAAGTAATTATTATTTATAATTATTAAGTAATTGTAACTTCATAACACTGCCCCCACAGGCTTGTACCGTAGGCTCTAAGCATGAGGGGTGCTTCACTTCATCCACCTCTTTTCTTACCCTCATGCGCCCATCACTCTAGAACAGAGTAAATCTGGACTCATCAGACGAGATAACTTTTTCCCAATGCTTTTATCCTCGAAAATGATGATACGTCATAATCTTTACAGGTTTTAGTAATGTGTTTACAGTTCTTAACCCAACTTTAGTATTTTCAGCTTAGTTGTTTAGTTTGGTATTGTAGTTAATCGTTCACTTAGTATTTTAGTTATTTAGTTAAGTTTAGTATATTTCTTAGTTGTTTCCTTTGCTTTATGCAGGACAATAATTTGATCCATCTTAGGGTTAGATCCATAGTTAGGGTTAAATAACTTGTTGCCAGCTGAAACATATTAATCACTGCAGTCATTATCCAATGGAAGGCTCCTAACTATTTGCTTACTTAAATCCAGGTGGTGATTTATTTTGGCAGGGAAGTGTAATATGATATACTACAATACAATACAATAGCATGTTTTATACAGGAGTTGGACAATGAAACTGAAACGCCTGGTTTTAGAACTCAATAATTCATTAGTATGGTGTAGGGCCAATACAGCCTCAATTTGTCTTGGGAATGACATACAAGTCCTGCACAGTGGCCAGAGGGATTTTAAGCCATTCTTCTTGCAGAATAGTGGCCAGGTCACTACGTGATGCTGGTGGAGGAAAACGTTTCCTGACTCACTCCTCCAAAACACCCCAAAGTGGCTCAGTAATATTTAGATTTGGTGACTGTGCAGGCTTCACTTTCATGTTCATCAAACCAATGTGTCACCATTCTTGTTATGTGTATTGGCTCATTATCATCCTGATACACGGCACGGCCTTCAAGATACAAGGTTTGAACCATTAGGTGCACATTGTCCTCCAGAATGGTTCGGTAGTCATTGTCAGTGACGTGCCCATCTAGCATAAGTAGTAGGCCTAGGGAATGCCATGATATTGCAGCCCAAACCATCCACCCCCATGCTTCACTCTGGGCATGCAACAGTCGGGGTGGTACGCTTCTTTGGGGCTTCTCCATACCGTAACTCTCTTGGATGTGGGAAAGACAGTGAACGTGGACTCATCAAAGAACAATACATGTTTCACATTCCCCACAGCCCAAGATTTTCACTGCTGGGACCATAGAAACCGACATTTGGCATTGGCATGAGTGACCAAAGGTTTGGCTATAGAGTAGTTATTTAATTATGTAAATACAGTATATTACTCTTAACTGCATCACACTGTGTAGGCAGCAGTTTCCATACGGTGGTATTGAGATTTAGCATGCTGAATCTGCAAAAGCGGCAAAGTGACGAAAGAAAAATATTTGTCTTTTTTTTTTTTTTTTACATTTGTTTGTAAAATTTGCTGTAAGCAATTATAGCCTTATAAATATATTAATGTTTCTCCTTTTATTGTCTCTGATTCCAAACAGATAAACATGGGGAAGAAAGAACAAGGTTCATGGCTTTTAATATGACTGGCTTTCTAGAGGATCAATGCCCCCCCCCCCCCCCCTCCCCCCATGAAATGGCCATCAACAACAACCACTGACAGAATAATTAAATGACTTTGATTAGCTTGGTACAGTGGCACCTTATAAAGGTGCGATATATTAGCCAGGAGGAAGACAGTCAGCTTCTGAACTTGATGTGCTGAAAACATGAAAAATGGGCAAGCGTAAGGATCTGAGTGACTTTGACAAGGGACAAATTGTGATGGCTAGACGACTGGGTCAAAGCATCTCCAACACAGCAGATCTTGTGGGATGTTCCCGGTCTGCAGTGGTCAGGACCTACCAAATGTGGTGCAAGGAAGGAAAACCGGTGAACCGGCGACAGGGTCATGGGCGCCCAAGGCTTATTGATGTGTGTGGAGAGCAAAAGCTAGCCAGTCTTGTTCAGTCCCACAGGACACCTACTGTGGCACAGATTGCTGAAAAAGTTAATGCTGATTATGATAAAAAGGTATCTGAACACACAGTGCATCGTAGCTTGCTGCGTATGGGGCTTCGTAGACGCAGACCGGTCAGAGAGCCCATGCTGACACCTGTCCACCGCCGAAAGCGCCTACAATGGGCAATGGAGCAATGGACAAAAGTGGAAGGGTTGGCAACTGTCTTGAGGGCTCTTCATTTGTAAAAAATCCTCACTTTAGACTGATGAATTCTCGTAATGTTTGGACATGACCTTATGACATCTTAGATTGAAGAGCAGTAACAGTTGCTTCTCAGAGGTCATGAATGATGTCCTTCCTAACTGCCATGATGTAGAGACACTTCAGTGCTCTCGGTCATTAAACTGTCACACTTCTTGATGGTTAAATAATTTTGGGCATTTCGTTCATCTCACCTGACTGCTAATTGTTCTCTTAATGATTGTGGAAGAGTTCTTGAATTTTCTCATCTGGTTTCTGAATGTTGGTATACTTTTTTGAAAAAAATGACTAAATATTGAAATATTGTGTTTTTTTGTCACCTGAGGTTATTTTCATAAACCTTACTGCAGTCAATATAATCTTTATTTAGGCCCTGATTATTGTAATTATTATGATTATTATTATTATTATTATTATAGGACGATGTACTTTCTTTTTCCTGTGCCTGTAGGTCAAGATGGTCTGTTGGTTAAAAATGTGTACATAATGGTCTTATTACTGACATGTCCTGCTTGCCCTCAGTTTGAAAATCCTTAGTTAAACCAGGTAAAATAGGATACTTGGTTTATTTCTGTATGCTGTGCCTCAAACAATGCACAAAAAACAAAACAAAAATAAGTTTGGCATAAATAAACAGATCAGTTTTGATGCATTTATCTTGATTGTGTGTAGCTTTCCCCAGTTTTCTTCACTCATTCCATAGAAATAGTAATTAAATAATTCAACTGAATGTGACTGTAACACATTGAGGAATATTCTTTTGTTTAAGAAGAAGTGGACTTGCACCCTTTACACACAACATTGTGAAGGTGCATTAGGCCACTTATAAACTGCTATTATTACCTTGATTCAGAATCGGTTCTTTGATTCTTTCAAAGCGAATATCGGATTTTCAGTTCTACAATCGCACATCCAATTCAATCGAATAATCCCTGTTAGTGTGCTCTCAGGTTTCCACTCACCTTAAAATAACATGTCAATAGGACTTTGAACCGGGTTTGATTCTCGGGCAGGGTCGATTCCCGTCTCTGTGTGCACTGCGTTTGCACGTTCTCCCCGTGCTTGGTGGGTTTCCTCTGGGTACTCCGTTTTCCTCCCACAGTCCAAGGACCTGCAGGTTTGGCTAATTTGCCTTCCGAAGTTGCCTGTAGTGAATGAGTGTCTCTATGTGTGCCCTGCGAAGGATTGGCACCCTGTCCAGGGTGTACCCCGCATCGTGCCCTAAGCCCCCTGTGACCCTGAATACAGGATAAAACGGTATAGAAGATGAGCGAGTGAACTTATATAATCTTCATTCTACCATGTCTAAGGTGGTGTTGCCCCCAGGTTTCCATATACACACCCATACTGTACATCATGGGAAATTCTCACATATTCTATATTTATTATATGTAAAGTTAAATATTTCCAGTGTTCATTTATTTTTGCCTGATTTTCTTTTTTTGCCAGTATTTCATTTTATTTGCCTGATTATGGCTTACAGCTCATGATAATCAAAAATACAGTATTTCAGAATATTAACTAGAATCAGTCAAAATGGATTTACAATACAGAAATACTGAAAAATTATGTTAATTTATGGCACTGCTGTGGTGTTATTGATGACCAGCTTGCTTTGATAGCAACCTTCAGCTTATTTGCATTGTTGAGTTTAATAATACCCCAGAGAGAATCAGGTGAGATGAGTTGGCTGGCCAATTAAGCACAGTAATATAATTTGTCAGCAAACCAGTTAGTTATGCAACTGTGAGCATTTACTAAGTCCTGCTGGAAAAGAAAATGAACATTCTCATAAAGCTTGTCAGCAGACGGAAGCTTGAAGTGCTCTAAAAACTGATAGATGCCTGTGATTACTTTGGACTAATTTCAGCAGATTACATGGCTCCTCAAATCATCACAGACTGTGGAAACTTCACACTGGACTTCAAGCAACTTAGATTCTGTGCCTCTTTTCTCTTCCTCCAGACTCTGGGAACTTGATTTCCAAAAGAAATGTAAAAATGTACTTTCCTCTGACAAGAGGACTTGGACCTCTGGGCAATGGTCCAGTTCTTTTTCTCCTTAGCCCAGGTAAGATGCCCCTGACATTGTCTCTGGCTTAGGAGTACTGTAGCTTGACACTAGGAATGCAACAGTTGCAGCTCGTCTCCAGCACCTCTCCACTCCTCTTGAAGCTCTTTTAAGGACTTCAATGATGGCTTTGCTCGATAATTTTCTTTAGGCTGTGGTCATCTCTATTGCATGTGCACCTTTTTTACACCACACTTTTCCCTCCCAGTCAACTTTCCAAGAATATGCTTCAATACAGCTTCTTCCATGACTTATGCTCCTTTCATCATCTAGACAATTGTCAAATAATCAGTCTTTCCCATGAGTATACTGAACTAGACCAAGAGTTCCATGGTATTTGTACTGTATAAACAGCAACTTACAGTATTCAAATTATACTTATTGGACTTTTGATTTTCAATTCCTATAAACCGTAATTGGTGAAATTAAAACAAAGGAGGCTTGAAAGTTTTTTTCCCCTATTAAATATTTGCCCCCCCCCCTCCAAGATATAGTAATTGTTCGAGATTATAATGGAAAAATCACATTTTAATTATGTATGAATTTGTAATTGTGCCAAGATTCTAGACTATAGAAGCTTTAAACTTGTTAGCCGAAGGTTAGAAACACAAGGCCGAGGATAGAACAGAAACAACCTGATTGTAGTTGTCCCTGAATAAATGATAAGGTATGGACATCTGGTCTGGGTCAGATAAAGAGTTGTGAGTTTGAATGTAGGGACTTCATGTACGGGGCGTTGAATATGTTAGCAGAGATGTTTGTGTATAAAATAGGTCAGCTGAGAGAAAGACATTACCTTTCTCCACGCTGCAATTGTTTTTCTACATGAGACCGGTCCTTCTGCAGACGTTTTAAGATAAAACCTTTGTGACTTTGCTCTTACCCAATGTTTGAATTGCTTGTCTTAATAATTTTTTAAAGAATTTCAACCACAAGATTCAGCGTATATATCCTTAGTTCATGAGAAAAAAAGAGGAGCGGAACCACTGTGTTCAGGCGGTGTTGCGCCCGGGTTTCTATAGACGTGGGTTTCCGCCTCTTTTTCGGAGGAAATTCATGAAGAGAAGCTCGCGGTTCGTCTTTTTTATTCTCGTGCCCATGTCACCTGTTTTTCAGGTCACTACACGTTACAAAGTGCACGAAGGAATACCTGCTTAACTTAAATATTATGCCGTGTGTAAGGTGAGTTTTGTTTGCGTATTTAAGTGTTATATGACGAAGAGATTAATGAAGTGGGCAGAGGCACAGATGACGGGTATGTGGACACGCCCACCAGTTTCATAGACCCCGCCCCCACGTTAGAGGGGAAAACAGCTCGTTACGTAACATTGCATCGCTAGTTAAAACGTCATGATCGAGGGTACTTGCTGAAAGTGAAGTTCACTTAAACATCGCTCAAACACACAGCCCTTCACCCAGTTTACGGATTTTAGTTTCTAGAACATTTTATTTTAAACATCTCGTGTTATAAAAAACAAACAACAACAACAAAAACATGTAAATCTGCCACTTAGGTTACCTCTCTGCCACCCCCTTCTCTTTTGGGAATCCTTAACCAGCCTAAAAGCTGAGCTTCCCCTGTTGCTCATGGCACAATCCTCAAGAGGCGGGTGGACAAACAAAAACCCACAAATTTTGACAAACACCAAGAATTGATTTGGTAAGAGTAGGCTGCCCTCTCGGTGCTGTAGTGGTTAGCACTGTCGCCTTGCACGCGGGCAGGGTCCGGGTTCGATCCCCGTCCAGGCTCGATTCCCGTCTATGTGTGCATGGAGTTTGCATGTTCTCCCCGTGCTTGGTGGGTTTCCTTCGGGTAATCTGGTTTCCTCCCACAGTCCAAAGACATGTAGGTTAGGTTAATTGGTGTTCCCAAATTGTCCGTAGTGTGTGAATGAGTGAGTGTGTGTGTGTGTGTGTGTGTGTGTGTGTCTGTGCCCTGCGATGGATTGGCACCCTGTCCAGGGTGTACCCTGCCATGTGCCCCAAGTCTCCTGGGATAGGCTCCAGGCCCCCGTGACCCTGAATTCAGGATTAAGCGGTATAGATGATGAGTGAGTGAGGCTGCCCTCTGTCAGGTTACGGCCCAGGAGTTGAGTGACAGCATGCCAGGGTGAATTGCAGAGGTCTTGAAAAAGATGGGTCAACACTGCAAATATTAACTCTTTGCATAAACTTAATGTAATTGTCAATAAAAATTTTGACACTTATGAAAAGCTTGTAATTTTAGTTCAGGACACCATAGTATCATCTGGCAAAATAACTGAAGAAGCAGACTTCATATTAATATTTGTGTCATTCTCAATGACACAAATATTAATTGGCCAAGGCTGTAAATAAAATGTAAGTCCCCCTACAAGGGCATCTGCCAAATATTACAACACTTGTTTTTTCAACAATCCTAACTCTAGGGGGACATCCTGTTTCCTCCAACAGTTCAAAGAAATGCATATTCGGCTAATTGGCGTTCCCAAATTGCCCATAGCATATGAATGACTGTGTGTGTGTGTGTGTGTGTGTGCCCTGCAATTAATTGGTACCCCATCAAATGTCTACCCTTATGCCCTAATGACTTTGGATCCCGTCATGACTTTAAAAGTGTTAAACCATTAGCCCACATTGTGCAAAATGCCTCAAGCATAGTTGTGTAATTAAAATTTTTTAGACCATTTGTCAAAAGTTTGGTTTCCCCAAGAAAATCTTCCATGTCCCTGGAACTGGGCAGTTTGGTACATCGCACCAGTTTCAAGAAAATGGCATCGTCCTTGACGTGACTCCCTGGACATATTGTTGATGTTTTTGTACATTGTTAATGAATGTTTTTGACATTTGGACTCTTGAAATCTTGAAAAGTTATCTTGTTATTCTTGTTCATAAAGCGTTTAAAAGCATTAATATTTTAAAGAGTTTATCAAAGATTGTACCTTTTGTTAAAATAAGTTAAACATTTCCCGTGTAAAGTGTTTCAAGTGTCTTCAAAGAGAATAGCCTAAAAGTCCTAACAGTGGCATGTATGGATAAAGTTCTAGATGCTTTAAGTGCCTGTATGTTTTGCACTATGCGATAAAAGCCATGAAAACAGTATAGACACTGAAATGTACTTGATAAACGACAAATGTTCATGGATTGATTTTGTATTTATATCAATAAAATCTAAATCGCATCTTATAAAAAGTCTGCTTGTACAAGTATCTCACTAAAATGTTGGAAGTTGTTTTATTTTTATAATTGTATTGAGGGTATTGTCTGGAATCTGACAGTAGCAGAACCATGATTTTGGTGTACTGTATGAGTTAGCAATTTGAAGAAATGGACACAATGTCTAACAGAAAAAATGTATATTTATTGTTAATATAAAAAAAAAACATTTTAAATTGTGCTATACTATTTAAAATAATTATTATTTAAAATGTTTTCATGATCAACATGATTCATAAGTGCAATGAAAGCATATCCTTTAATCACACCATCAAGCAAAGTAGAATGTAATATAAGCAAAAAACAGGCGAAGACAGAGACGTTTATTTAAAAATAAGACCACTTGTTATTCAACAACAAGCTCTCACACAGATTGGATTTTTGAACAAAGCTCTGCAGTTTATTTCAACCTGCAGTATCTTGTGATGACGTCATGACTTATTCAACCAGTAAGCAATAGTCAAAGTGAAAATACATGAAAGAGTAGGTAAGTATATATTTTACATACATGTGTCTAGCTCTGGCCAAGTACTGAGTGTGTAAATGGACACTTTCACTTTTCACTAAATATTAAAAATGCAATATTTAAAAATGAATGAATGTTTTTTTAATTGTAAATGAGTTGTTAATTGATCTTAGAAAATACTTAATTGTTAATTGATCTTAGAATATAACCTTTTAATAATCTATTTATTTATATATCAAACTTCATATTAATGTATATACACTTCAACAAGAAAACTATATGCACAAAAATCATGCTCTCACATTCTGGAGCTTTATTTGATCATAATCAAATAAACACAAGCTAATCATCATGATAAGCCAGGGATGTTCAAATCCAGTTTTCTGATACTTTTGGCATTTGCAAAAGTTTGCGATTATGAATAAAATGGTACATAGTGAAGGTGAGATTGTCTAAACTTATTATGAGGCTGTGGGACTATGGCTGACCTTAGGCCTGTTCATTAGAGTTTAATTATTATGGCTTTTTCCCCCCTTTGTTGAAAAAGCTAAGGCTTGGGTGAGACACTGGATATGATACACACAAACATTTAACAACTTAATGAGCACAAGTCACTGCATTGCAAGGACTTGCAATGATAATTACAAGAAAAAGTCTGTGAAAGATCAATTTAAAAGAAGGAAAACATTTTTATTGTCAATGAATGATATCCATGTGTAATTTTTCAATAACATAGTTTATTAATTATGTAAATATATTACTCTTGACTGGATCATAATGATTGGGCAGAAATTTGCCTACAGTGGTATTGAGATTTAGTACCCTGAATATGGTGAGGTAATCAAGCTGCAAAGTGACCAAATAAAATGTCAGTTTTTCCTTGAGGTGAACTTGTCTTGTCTTTTAATTTCTTTGTAAAAAATTTCTGTACATTTATTAATAAATGAATGTTCCCTCTTTTATTGCCTCCCAAACAGATAAACGTGGGGAAGAAAGAACAACGTTCATCACTTTCAATATGACTGGCTTTTCAGAGGATCCGAACGCCACAGTGATTTTGTATTTAAGACCACAGATTTGAATTGGGTGATTTTTTTTTTGTGGCCACATGAAATGGCCATCTACATCAGCCATAACATTAAAACCATTGACATGTGAATTGAATTATTTTGATTATCTTGATACAGTGGTACTAGTTAAGGGTGATGTCCAATGTGCTGGAAGCAGGAAAAATGGGCAAGCGTAAGGATCTGAGCGACTTTGACAAGGGACAAATTGTGATGGCTAGAAGACTGGGTCAAAGCATTTCCAACACAGCAGATCTTGTGGGATGTTCCCGGTCTGCAGTGGTCAGGACCTACCAAATGTGGTGCAAGGAAGGAAAACCGGTGAACCGGCGACAGGGTCATGGGCGCCCAAGGCTTATTGATGCATGTGGAGAACAAAAGCTAGCCAGTCTTGTTCAGTCCTACAGGACACCTACCGTGGCACAGATTGCTGAAAAAGTTAATGCTGATTATGATAAAAAGGTATCTGAACACACAGTGTATCGTAGCTTGCTACGTTTGGGGCTTCGTAGACGCAGACCAGTCAGAGAGCCCATGCTGACACCTGTCCATAACTGAAAGCCCCTATAATGGATAAAAGTGGAAGGATTTGGGACTGCCTTGAAGGCTTTCACTGGCAAACATTCCTCACTTTAGACTGGTGAATTTTCATAATGTTTGAACCTCATGACCCTTCTCAGACTGTTGCTTCTCTGAGGTCATGACTGATGTCCTTTTAAACTGCCATGATGTAAAGACATTTTAGTGCTCTAGGACATCAAACTGTCACACTTCTACGTGGTTAAATAGTCTTGTGCATTTCATTCATCTCACCTGACTGCTAATTGTTCTCTTAATGATTGTGGAAGGGTTCTGGAATTTTTCCACTTGGTTTCTGATTGTGTACTTTTTTAGAAAAATGACTAAATATTGAAATATTGTGTTTTTTTGTCACCTGAGGCTAAGGCTTAGGCACATGCAAATAAATGCTATACAGCAAGGATGTCTTCAAAAAAAGTTTATACATAAAAAAGCAGTAAACACTAATTAATAAAACATTAAATATTTTGTGTGATGAAGAAGCAACAGTCCTTCTGAGGACTTTGTTACACCAGCTTCTTTTTTCATGCAAAAACCTATTAGCTTTCTTCTTTTTGTTCTTATTGTTCTTGTGTTGTGCTACATACAAGATAAAACATTTTCTTTCATGATTCATTTTCTTTTTCTAATAACTTTCCTTATTAATTTTCTGTTAATAAGGAACAGAATTCTTACACATTCCCCTTAGTGATTAAATTTTAGATGTGACTACATCGATCAGCTATCATTATCATTATCATTACCTTTGTGAAACCAGTGCAGTACAGTTCCCTTGCGGAATGACTTCACAAGGGCTCTGGGAGTGTGCTGTGGTGTCTGGACATTAGCAGAGGATCCTTTGGGTGCTGTGGGTTGCGGGGTGGGGCCTCCATGGATCTGACTTGTTGGTTTGGCACATTCCATGGATGCTCACACAGATTGTGATCTGGGGAATTTGAAGGCCAGATCAACACTCTTGACCTCGTAGCCTGGTAAGCCCATATGTTTTGTAGTGCACTGGTTGTTCTGTTACTGTTCTATCATGGCCAACATAAAATCTTTTCAGCAATTTATGTTACATTTGCTTTTCTGTGGGATCAGACCATACAGGTCAGCCTTTGATCCCCACAGTCATGAATGAGCCTTGGTGCCCATAGTCCTGTCACCAGTTTACCGATATATAATTGCCAATCCATGTTATTCAGTTCACCTATCAGTGGTTTTAGTGTTTTGGCTGATTGGTGTGTATAAGGCAAGGGGGACTAGTCTTTTGTTTAGTGAGAAGTGGACTTGCACAAAGTGGATTTTGGCATCAGCAGTTTACTGGGCTCGTGTCTGTAAGACACAAGGAACAGACGGTGGAGGCAGTCTAGCCTCAGGCTGTCCACCGGCCTCTCTGTGCCACTCAATTAATTTCTGCAAGACGATGCAGGAAAGATGCACAAAGTTAATGATGGATGCTTCAGATTAGTCACCAGCCATTTTCATCTTTTACATCTTTGTTTGTTTTCTCAGCTCTTTAAAGGCCACATTGAATGAATCGATACTCTCAAGCTGCTGAAAGTGCCTAGTGGCTTTTTAACAAACCATTTGGAAACCATTTATAGCATACTTTGGTTAGAAGTTTATGATATTGCTAATTACCTATGGAAATGGACAGGCATACGCGTTCTACTTGAGAGCTTGACACACTATAGCTCAGGATTATTCAGTCCTGGCTTTGGTAATCAGCAGACTGTGTTGTTTTTGTGTGGTTTTGCTAGAGGCCAGCCAGCTGTTATTGTTTTTGTCTTGATTGCTGTCTACCCAGTCACACCCCTCCATTTTCATTTGGCCTACCTCTCTATATTCCTGCCAACATGTTCACTTCAGATGGGACATTAATGACTATGCTCCTCAGCAGAGGAGGTCAATGACTGCAATCTTTTGTTTTCAAACTGTAAGCTGTTTTGTTATGTGTGACCAGCAGATGGAGCTGTGAATCCACACTACACAATCGACAGTAAAATGAAACTGCTTATTGTAACACTTTGGTTCCAATAATGGTGGATTTAATCAGAAAACACTTCCAAAGAAGAGCAAAAATAAGTAACAGAAGAAAACAGACAATATTGCTGTAATGTATAATTGGTGATTCCAATAATTTTCTATTTTAATTTATTCAAAACTACTTTAATTCATTTTCCTTTACCTTCAGGTATCAGTAATCCTACCTATATACTGTATATAAAACTATTATTTTTGCTACCACATACTTTATTGTGAATATATCTTAATGAGAAATCTTAATTTCTTCAAAAGTGTTCTTAGGCCATATTTTTTCCAAACTGTTACGTTACAAAAGGTGTTTTCCAACCCCTGTCACAAGCTTGTGATGATGAGCCCTGTGTCTGTTGAATCAAATCTATGATGAATTTTCTTCCACTTCATTATGTACTAATTTTGCTCGTATGATAAAACTGTCTTTAACATTATACTAATACATAGAGAGAATTTTTAAATCAGTTACTTCAAATGTGTGTGTTAATAGCAAAGAGAATGGTGCTGCTTTTATTTACCCCTAAAGATTATGCCCACTTTGAAACAATAATATTGCATTACATTATTGCACTTATTCATCACAGGTGTGGACTTAATTGAGATTCACACATCTGGAGTATGTGCTTGTGTGACCTTTTGTTCAGCACAGCTTGCTGGATAGTAATATTTTCAGTCATGCTTCCGCAACCAGCTTCATTAACACTGCATGGCAGACAGCTCTCACTGTCCACCTTCCTATATCTCCTGATTTGATGGCTTTTCCGAAGCACATTTCTAGACCCTAGACATACACTGAGTGTAGTGAACTATGAAAAATAATATTATAATGATTGCACTTATTATGCACTGATTATCTAGCTTGTGCACATGACTGGAGTGAAATATATTGATATTCTGATATTATATACATCACTGGAGTCAGATATTGATATTCTGTGTAGGAATGGAAAACATATGAATGTCTTAAAAAAAAAACAGTCCACATAGGCAGTAATATTTAGATCTCTTGGGAATACAATATCCACACATTGTGTTATGGTCATATCAAGCTTTCATTGGAAAGTAAGAACCCTCAGTTGTTTGTTTGTTTATTTATTAATTTATGTATTTTCAATACACAATTATTAATTGCTTAAAGATAAAAATCATGGAAAATATATGAAAAAGGTAAATAACTAATAAATCTTAATTATCGTTGATCTTCAGAAAAAAAAATGCAAGTAATGCTATCCACAGTAGAAGCGGTACTTTAGAAATGCATTAGAACTAAGTGGTTAATTTTGTAGGAAGAAAACAAAGTACACAGTTAAAGTATTGGGTGCTTTCTGAAGGTCTTGCCAGCTTTAAAAAACACTATTTGTCAAAACCTCCATGCCAAAAAGCTATTTGGAAGGCTTGCCATAAGAAAGCCCCTACTGTTTCAGAGGAATAAATTGAAGCGCCTGGGGTTTGCCAAATGCTGTTGGCACATTGACTGGGATTGGGTACTGTGGTCAGATCAGGCTAACACAAAACGTTTAGCCGGCAGTCATCACAGATACATGTTGTGTACAAAAAAGGGTTTGTATATTAAAAGAGCACCATGTCTACTGTAAATATATATACAGTGGCATGTTGGCATTAAGTGGCCCCAGGATAATTGCATTGTGAATTTACAGAATTGTTTTTTGGCTAAACCCCTATTTCCCCCCTCCAGTAGTCCAGATCATTTATCATACACATGATTTATAACACATTCTCAAATTAACAGTGAAATGGTTGACTGAGTCGTATCTTGCCATTCAATCTCCATCTACTGACGAAAAAGCTGATCAAAAAATGTTTTACAGTAAATGCACACCTACAAATCCTAATGATTTGTATGGAGGAATGTCCTTTATTCATTCACTAGCCTGTACTAGAATTTGGGGTGTCAGTAATTATGTTTATTTTCTATTGGGATAACACTTCCATTTTTCCTTTTTCCCCCTTTATATTTATATTATACTATTATAATATTTCACATAGATCTCTCTCTCTCTCTCTCTCTCTCTCTCTCTCTCTCTCAGTGTGTGTGTGTGTGTGTGTCAAAACGATTGCTCATAAATCATTATAGTCATATTTACTGTTTTATGGAGAAGCAAATTCTAATTAAAAATTAAAATTTTAGTTGTCATTTGCACAACCATACACAGTATGATATGCAGAGAAATGCTTATATGCGAAATATGTAGTTACAATTTGTTACAATTAAATTTTTTTATTTAATTAATGCCAAATTTTATCAAATTGTACTTTCACAGCATACACTCTATTGCAGAGTGACTTAAATATATCTCACTTATATAGGTGACTAGTTGAGGGTTAAAGGCCTTTGCTGAAGGGCTCAGCAGTGGCAGCATGGCGGTGCTGGGATTTGAACAGCTGATTAGTAGCCCGATGTCGTACCAATATTGTCCATGTGCTGTAATGATGCTGTTTTATTTTTCATAATTAAAATTAATCAAACTACTTAACTTCTATACGATTTCTAAATACTGATCCCAAGTGCTGTGATACATTCATACACATCTAAATGGTCATCTCAGAAATTAGATTCTATTTTAAACTAATATTATGTTTTGTTTTTATTTAAGGAGAAGCAGTATTCAGCAATGGTACATGTACTGATTTTCATTTTGAACAAGAGTCTTGCGGTTCCTCTAGTTTGCATTTGGCTTAGTTCCAAAACGCTGCTGTCTGTATGAATTAATTTGCCCGTCATTACTTTTGCATCCACCAGATGGCAATATGTAATTGATACCAGTAAGCCTACCTTGACAATTTATACTTTTTGATATAATACATGAAGTATTTAATAAGTTTCTCTTTGTTAGGTGTGTGGCTGGACATCTAAATGTTAAAAGCATATTCACAAATATTGAGATAATCTTTGTTTGCCAAACAAGGTGGGCCCTTATGAAACTGTAATCAATGCTGGCACAACATATGGTGTAGGCTTATAGTGTATTCCATGGAGACAAATGGCTCATTCCCTTCTTCAAACTCGCACTAAAAACAGCAGCTTTACTAGATGTGGCATCATTCCAGTTCTGCTGGAATAGTCTTAGTTCATCCTCTTCATCTGCTGAAAAAGTCAAACCCATCGTCTCTCACCTTGCTTATCTGGTTAAAGAAAACCATCCTGAATTACCCAGCAGTACCTGGTGCAGCAACAGGATGGAGCACTGGGTTAATAGTGTTTCCTAGGGAGCTGTGTGTAGGCACACAGCCTCCGCTGCTAATAGCCCTAAAATATCCCAATTAAAAGTGGAGACGGGGGACTATGTGTTTTCATTGGCCCATGCTCAGAATGTTGGCCGCTGCCAGAGAAAGGCAGGGTCTGGTTCTATTGCAATATGTTCCTTTGAGCGTTCTCTTTTTAGAGATGAGAGGTGGAGAAAAGGATCCTTCGAGTGTCTTTGTACCATATGCATGTAATAGCTGACACATAGCCATGTACTCCAGGTTTTTGTGCAGCTCATACTTACATTGGGTTAATTGGTTAAACATGACAAACGTGTAATTGTGTCTCACATTTTTATGCTGGGCCCTCAAGAGCTTGTGGATATAATGGGCACACAGAGTATTTCTGTTAGCAGATTAGCACTGCACAACGGAGAAAATGTAATAGCTCGTTTTGTAATGAACATTCATGACTAATAGATTAATGAATTCAGTATGATATTTTTGTAAGACTGTATTAATCTTCATGCTGTCTTGCTAAATAAATTCTTTGCAAGGGGTGTTATTAAAAGCACTGTACGTTTTCTATACAGAACAATGAAAAGAATTTACTTTTTTTTTTTACTTTTTTTTTTTTTTTTTTACTTCCATACAATATACGTTGGCCGATGCCAGAGAAAGGCAGGGTCTGGTTCTATTGCAATATGTTCCTTTGAGTGTTCTGTTTTATATATATATATATATATATATATATATATATATATATATATATATATATATATATATATATTTGACATAAGAAAGGAAAGAAGGAAAGGAAAGGAAAGGAAAGAAGAGCTCTGGTGAAATTTTATAACACAGGCTGCTTTGCCCATAATAAATGGATGTAACATCATCCTGTGTTATAAACTGACAACGTTGTTCACAATCACTCATAAACCTGCCTTGAATTTGATACGCTCCATACATGAGTGAATGTTGTATTGGGCACATTTGCATTTGTGTATGTTGGATCCAGTCTCTTACAAGGTGTGTGTGCATGGGTGTGTGGAGTGAGTGGAAGGCCCCCCTGCTGAGCAACTTCACTACACTGACAGGTGCTTCAGAGAGACTGGGAGTGATTTACAGCCATGCGTTTCCACTCAACCAGATAGACAGCAGTCCAATGAAACCCTTGTGAGTCCTGCATCATGCACCTGTCCTGAAATGTGGACAACAGCTCCACCAGCAAACTCTTTGTATGTCCTTAAACATTTACTGTTTGGGTCCATTATTTCAATACTGATTTAGGAACTGAATTAATATTCTCAGTGTAAAGTATGTATATGTATGATCATTAAACATATTTGCTTATATTGTAGTTTAGCTAAATTGATTGTCCCAACAACATTACACCACCACTATCATCAGACTGAACTGTTGACAGTTGACAAGGCAGTTGACAAGGCAGGTTGCTGGATTCATGGTACTGATCATAAATTCTGCATCTTTAGCAAAATCAAGATTTTACAAACAAGTTTTGGTGTGTCAGTTCCCACTCAGATTTCTGTTGTTTGCTGACAAGATGGGAGCCTAGTGTACTCTATTGCTGTTTGGCCCATCATGGTTGGCATTCTATATCTGAGATGCATTTCTAAACACCAAAACTGTAAAACAATAAATGTCCCAGTAGCTTTCCTAAAAATTCAGATGGGTTTGGCAATTCTCCTCTGACCTTTTTCATCAACAAGGTGTTTTTACTCACAGATCTGCCGCTCACCGGATGTCCCACCCCCACCATTCTGTTTAAACTCAAGACAAAATCCCAGGAGATCAGCAGTTTCTGAAATATATAAACATGCCCATCTGGTACCAGCAGCCACAGACAAAGTCATGAAGATCACTTTTTTCTGTTTAGATTTTTGGTATGAATATTAGCTGATGCTCTTGACCTGCATCTGCATGTTTTTCTGCGTTCACTGATCCTAAATAATTGGCTGATTAGGTAAATGCACGAATAAGAAGGTGTTCCTACTAAAGTGGATTGTGAGTATGCACTATGTGACATATATATATATATATATATATATATATATATATATATATATATATATATATATATATATGTATATAGGAAGCACTATAGGTCAAAATATCCCAAAGAATCGACTGTTCGAACTTTCTGTAGGATTTAAAAAAAAAAGAAAAAAGATATACACCATGTACACCTTTAAAACGATGCCAGAAAAAAAAGGTTATTTCTTGAGCTGCATGAAAGTGTCCTGCTGCAAGTGTGGACTGTACATTGCTTCCTAAGTCTTTTCATATCCACACTAGAGGTGCTGAAATGCATCATGGGGAAAGTGTGTCTCACTTGGTTTCATTTTGGTATAAAAAGTCTGACTAAATAAATTGATAATGTGTGGTAATATTGGGCTACACTTATAAAGTATGTACAAGGCACTGGTACATAATAGCACAGTACATGAGTGTACACTCTTATGTACAAATATGGATAGTGATCAAAGGGGATCTACTTAGAATATATATTTTAAATAGAAACCATTTGTTGTAAGATTGCATCAAGAACCTTTAGTGCTACATTAAACATTCATAAAAATAGACATGCGTATCTATGTAATTGCCTATTTAAGAGCCTCCAACTAATTGATTAAAACTATGTTCATCACATCAACTTAAGATGCCATAATCAAAATCCACTTAGTGTGCAACACAAGCAACAAAACATTATTTTCCAATTTCCTAATTTTATTTTTTGCCAAAATCTCCTGTGATTCATGGTTTGGTTAATGAATTAGAAAGACTGGCTACATATGACATGACTCCAAATTTGCCTCCTTACTTGAATCATCATGTTCTGCTAGCATTGCATTAGTATACTAATCCATTAATTATTCATGAATAGTCATTATTATTATTTTTTACTCATGTCATTCTGTATTACACACTACTAGAGTGAAAATGATTTCACATATAACCCGTAATGTTTCAGTTTCTTCCTACTTTTTGCAATAAAATTATAGTGATTACAGTGCTCTATAAGTATACGTTACTTTAAGATAGAATATACTCACAGTACAGAAATCACTTGAGAATTACTATATTTTTAATGGTGTTTGCTATAGTGAACAGCAATGCCACAGTAATTCTGTTACGGTTACTATATGGCAAATAGTATAGATGTTAATAACCCGGCAATTTTTATTCTATATACCACAAACAGAATGGTTAGTGTCAAGAAATTCTTTCTTGATTGATTGGTTTCATCCAAGAAATTGGTAGTTTAGCCTTAACTTTACTTCCCTAATACTGAATAATTTTTAGGTTCACTGCAGGAAAAACGGAAAGTAAAGACGTCTTTGAAGCAGTTATAATGAGTTAATTATTTATATTGAGGCTTGCTTGATGACATTGACACAGATAACGTCAGTTGCTGCATTCATAGACTGACTAATATGAAGTCATCAATAACAGAAGGAATAAAAATGATTTGTTCTTCCCAGCAGATGGCACTGTAGCAATGAGCCAGTGTGACTTTTAAGAGTAGACTTAAGAAAAAAATATATTTAAAAATGTTTCTGACTGAGCTTATACTGATATATAAGAATGTAATACTGTCCACTGTATTCTTGCTTAGGATTGATTGAATTAACGTAATATAATACACTAGATGCTCCACCTGGCCACATTTCAGAATATTGAGCCATCTCTATCAAACAATGACACATGAAATTAAATTTTAAAAGATTTCCAGAGGAAGTTCTGAGTGCATCCAGAGTTTCATGTGTTTCGTTTTACACTCTGTACATGATGGTGCACTGAAATGAGAAATAAGAAGAGTAGACAAAAAACACTGTCCATACAAACAAGTATAGTTAGAAATGCATTGCGTAGTTTAAAAAAAAACTTGGTAGGTGTTGATCTAACACAGAGGAACATGAAGTATGGAGTGTTTGCAGTTGACGCCATCACGTGGTCCTCTTCCAGCAGTCTGTTTTCTGGACTGCCGCCACTTCATTCATTCAGCCTCATGGCTTGCTTGGTATCTACAAAACCATAAATGCCAGAAAAGTGTTGTATGTCCTGATGTTTCCAGCAGTGGGACAAAGTGAATCCCTGCTGAGCCTGACCCTGACAGCAGTGAAAATCATTTTATTAACCTGTTCAGTATATCTAACCTGATCTAATCTGCTGTGCACTTTCAATAGGTTCAACTGTTATCTTTTAATACTTTGAGTATTTGATGCAGTAGAAAGATACTGGATCCACTCTTATATTGCAAATGAATTGTTGGTAATGTAAAATGATCACTTTTCGTCTAGTTAATAAATTTAGGTCAAATTAAATTCACTACTCTTCACATGCGTTTTTTGGATCAATATTGAAATTACAGTAAGGCTGGGGTTGATTCCTCTGATACTGCAGTAGAATTAATGCTGAACCCCGGGGGTTAGACATAGCTGGTCAATGTGGCAGAATGGCAACATCAGGTCACATGACTGGAAACACGCAAACATGCTTGGAGGTGAATGAATCGATAAGTGGAAGCAGGTGTGAGCAATAATTATACATGATGTTGAATGTTGATGGGTTTGAGTAAAGGTGTCCGGGGGTCTGACAATAAATTATAATGTCATCACAAGTCTAAAGTTTTGTTTAAAAATGTCTTAAATGTATCTTAATATCTTCAATACCTTTACTTTTAAAAATATATTACAGATTATACTGTAGATGTATATTCTTGCCATGCATACATCTTGGATACATACATTATGAGTACATGAAATTGAAATAGTGCATGGCA
The DNA here is from genome assembly GCA_030347435.1 of Clarias fuscus. Classification (NCBI taxonomy): domain Eukaryota; kingdom Metazoa; phylum Chordata; class Actinopteri; order Siluriformes; family Clariidae; genus Clarias; species Clarias fuscus. Next base: position 19,911,513 of record CM059207.1, on the reverse strand, counting down.
AAAAATACACTGTAATGGCAAGTGAATAGAAAGTAGACTGATGCTGTTTATTTTCGGAGGAAACCCACCAAGCATGGGGAGAACATGCAAAATCCATGCACACAGACTCCGTAGTGGAAATCAAACCTGGATCCTAGGCGACAGTTCTAACTACGAAGCCACCATGCCACCTTGTCTGTTGTCTGAATTCAGTAAAATTTATTATTTTACTGAAATTAATTGATTGAAATTAAGATTTTGATTAATTTTAAAGGTGCTATACTGTAATGTTATCTACCACTCCTAGGAAGCTACAGGTTGTACTGCTTCTGGATGCCCTGTATACAGTATGTCAGCAGTCATAAACTGATGCTGTGTGTTTCTGTGTGTGTATCTATTTGTGTGCTTGCATGTGTGCAAATGTTCAATGTTTTAAATTTGTTTATACTCAACGAAAATCTGTTTTTGTAAATGTTGAACAAACTACTTAATAATACTTTTTACTTGTTTAAAGCACTTCTGAATAATGGGTAAGTGGACAAGGTTTAGGGTTTATTTTTCTTATTAGCAGTATAGTTTTAATTCCTATGAGGGGTTATCTATTTTATTTTGTATGCTAGCTAAGGATTTTCAAATCAGGTTTCATTAAAGTATAGACGTAAATAAAACAACTCACTATGAGAAATAGAATAAACAGTGAGATTCATTACAACCCAACACTGATCTGATAAACCCATTTTGTGGCAGTTTTGAGACAGAGTCATCACTCCCACTGGTTTCCACCCTCCATTCCTTCACACATTTCTACTGGCTGTTCACACTGGATGTGGGTGTACAGTTTTGATGCTTTCAAATCACAGATCAGATGTACTGAATATGGTGCATTTGAGATATATTCTACAGCAGAGGCTGATGAAATTGTGTTTAGGTCTCAGATGTACAGTTCTGTCTGGCTCTCTTCTTATCTTTTTGAAAGATCTTATTCTGTTTTCATTGCCAATTTTAAATCAGATGTAATTGACATTCCATATGGAGTCCCTCAGGGGTCAATGCTTGGTCATTTGCTGCAAGTAGGACTGCTCTCCCTTTTTTGGTCAATTATCCAACAGTATACTGTTTCATTGTTTTCTTTGCTGATGCCAGGGTAGAGTAGTAGCACTGATTATGGCTAACATACTGTAAGTAGCAGTTAAAGTCTGGAAAATATTGCCAACCTACAGAGACTGTACAGAGAAAAAAAGTGCTTTAAAAATTTGGTTACACTTACTAAGAACCATAAGTAAAACATTGTTGGGAAGAGCTTTTTTTTTGGTAACCCGAGAAACAGATAGGTCTTTAGTCATTGCTTGAATATTTTCAGTGACTGTACGGACATCAAGACAAAGTTTATTCCACTACATAAGTGCCATAACAGAAAGCAGTATAGATACAGTACATAGAAGTGGGGTGGTGTGGGAGAATTTAGGAAGATTAAAAACAAACTGAGCACCTGCATTCTGGATCAGCTGCAGAGGATGAATAGTGCACAGAGGCAGACCTGCCAGGAGAGCGTTGCAGTAGTCCAGTTTTTAAATAACTAGGGACTGAACAAGGTCTGTGTAGACAGAAATGGCTGAATTCTTCTGATGTTATAAAAAAGAAATCAAAAGAGTCAGCAAGGTTAGGAATGTGTGGGGAAAATGACACTTGATTGTCCAGAGTTTCCCTGAGGTTGTGAGCAGTGACTGAAGAAGTGATCCAATTGCTGTCCAGGAAAATCGTAAGATCCTGACAGGGGGATGAATAACCTGGGATGAACAACAGTTCGGCTTTACTGAAATTAAGTGTCAGCTGATGAGCTGCCATGCAGGATGAGATGTCTGCCAGACATGCTGAGATCTGGGTGGAAACCTGAATGTCTGAGGGAGGAAAAAAATAATGAGCTGCATGTCATCTGCATAATAATGGTATGAAAAGCCCTATAAAGAGACCGGGTATAGAGGAAGAACAGTGGAGAACCAAGTACTGAGCCTTGTGGGATACCAGTGGAGAGTCAGAGTGGAATAGATGTGGATCCTCTCCATGTCATCTCGTATGACTGATCTTCTAGGTAGGAAGCAAACCATTGCCCTGCCATGACTTGTAAGGCTAGACAAGAAAATCTTGTGGTTTACCATGTCAAATGCAGCTGAGAGAACCAGGAGGATGAGGACAGATGGCAGTTTAGGTGATCTGTTAGCATGGAGCTTCTCAGTGACATACAGAATGTATGAAAATGTGCTGCACTTTATCTGGTATATTCAGTATACCATTAAACAATAAAGAGAGAGCAAACCACTTTTTAATTTTGTTCATGAACTATACATGAAAAGATGGCAGTAATGAGGGGCCCAAAATATGAACTAAAGAAAGAATTTGGCTATAAAGAGAATGAAAAAGGTTAAAACCTAAATACAGCAGACACTATGACATTTATGTTGATTGTGTATGACATGGTAACTGTCATACTATCTTATTTAATCAGCCTTCCCAAACAGCCTGAACCGGCAACCTGTTTGAGCAGTCTAATCTATCAATTTCACATCACAAACTGCATTACAAAATGCACATCACAAAATGTGATCTTTTGTCTGTGCCATCTTATTATGTTGTGGTCTCTGTAACAGCGCAGGTGTGCTGAGGTGACTTGACAAATGTGAAAACTGGACCCTGGGCTTGGGGTAAGGCAGCAAACCAAAATTAATGAAATGCCAGAAATTAATCTAATTGTCAAGTAGCCAGATCTTTGTGTAGTTATTTGGGTGCTGGGACTTGGATTACACTGCACCAGAAAAAAATTGTCTCAGTCTGTACAATGTCTGCATAGTTTTGAGGTGTGTCTCAGGAACGGAGGTTAAACCAGGCCAAACTTCTGTAGGACAAACATATTTTTATTATATTCAAAGACCCACTAATGCTAACTTACTAGTTAACTCCCATGTCATATCCATGATAAATGCAGAGTGAGTGACAAAAAGTCTCTCTGCAGTATAAATATAAAATTTTTATATCAGCCACCATTCAAAGACCTCAACAAGCCATCTTGCATTTCATTAAAAAAAAGTTTAATATGATAAATATTACAAATTGCATCACTACCTCTCTAGCCCTATAATAACATAAAAGAATATTCACAACACAGTTTTATGTTTTTCTTTTTCTTCTTCTAATTCTCATTATTTTTCTTCTTCTTCTTCTTCTGATGGCATTGACAGGATATACTGTATCCATGTTGTCAAAATTTAACTGATCAACTGGCTAAGACAATATGATTGGTCACAGTAGACAATTAAGGTTCAGCATAATTGCTGAATAAACAACACAATATAGACTATAATCTACAATTTGATCTGGCAAAACAATATGTATAAAGCCATTCCAAAAATAACTTTAGTAACTTTTAAAATAATGTCAAAATAATTTACATGACATTGGATGCAGTAGAATAATTAACCTGGTCAAGTGTGGTGAACCAGGTACATAATAGTACCTGAAGACTGTAAACAGATTGAACAGCTCTTGGCTTTCCTTCAGTCTGTCGCTTCAGTACAGCTCCAGCATGGTGCAAAAACACAGTTCCCAGCTTCAGCTTCTGCCACTGCTATAGCCATGGGCTACCCTCATCTTACACCCTGAGAGGTATTTTCGAGTGACTACAAACTTTAAGAGTTAATGCTACTGTGTTTTACTTTATTTTTTGACAGATTATTTGACAGCTCTCTTAAGGACAAGGCTTCCACTCATATAATTCCTATCAGGGACGATATTTTAGCCTGGTCTAAAACTTATTTGTTTAGTCAAATCTTTTTTAAACATTTTTCTCCCTTTAGATAAAGAAGCGGATTTGCGGACTCATGGGCATAGAATGTTATAGTGAACTATATTTTTGGCTGGTATGTTTGGATGCCATTTCATGACTTTACTTTTACAGATTTGTAGACTGTAAAGGTGCCTGATTGCACTCTGTGTAAAATACACATCAACCATATCCATTATGTGACATTATGTGAGCTTATCTAATTATGTTTTCTTTTTAATTTCTCTCTAAGCTCAACAAAATAAACTTCACATTAACTTAAATGCATTTTCATTTATACTACTGCACTTTTGACCACATAACCACTATTATGAAAGATTTTATTTTGTGCTATCTGATATCACCCAAATCTGACTTGCTCATGAGGGGTAAACTGTTAACGGTCTAAATATATAAACCTTTACATGTAAAAACACATTTTTCATGTAGACCCATATTTCTCCAGCCAGGTTAATTATGGCACACCCAAGGAAGAGCAGCCCCTACAGAATACGTTTTGATGGCTGAGCATGTGCCAAATCATTTACAAGGTCATCTCATCATGTTCAGTATGTGCAGCATTCAAGAGAAGTCATATCTTTTGAGACAAAAATGCCAATGTCTTGAGCATATCTCTCAGGTCACAAAGTAGTAGTAGGCGACTGGATATGGCTCACCAGCGGGCACCAACCTGTGTCTGACTGAAGCAGCACAAAACATGCATTTTTATGTGGGTCCTTTCAAGGTAGTAAAACACATCAATGAGGTGACAAACTGAAAATAGCATGCCAAAGCTGCATAACTCATATATTCCATTCCCATCTACAAATAGTCCCCTCACTGAAGTGAACCCATCCACTCCCCCAACAATCCTAGACATTGAGAGGGAGCTTATTTAGTCAAAGTGATCCTTGATGCACAGCTCAGAGAGGATAAACTATGTTATCATATTGACTGGGAGGGCTATGAACAAGAAGAGGGTTGTTGAGTCACACCCCCAGATGAAGTTATGATGCAGGGGAGGGGGTTATACACACTGTGTCTATGCTGTCATTCTACACCAAGCCTTTTTATTGCTATTTGTTTTCCTGTACCTGATCTTGCTTATAGTTTTACGGACTTTACATGTAGTTCTTGCCTAACCCTGTTCATGTTGTTGTGCATCGCCTGGCTATTGCATCTTGCCTGTTTATGAGTTTCCCTGCAGCATAACCACTGGGATGTCTACTGGCAAATGATGATCCTGCTCAACATGTGACATGGCCTATATGTTAATTGTTCCTCTTAAATCGTATCATAAACTGTCAAAACTTTCTGTGCTGAAATTAACAAGTATGCCTATGTCCCCTGATTAGTTTAGACTACTTACTGTATGTGAAGGTGATGATGTCTGTTGCTCAAAGGAATGAAAGCTGATTCGACATTTTAAAGGGCGATTGAAAATGGTTTCATAGTCTAACGACACTAAAATTGCAACTGACTTACAATAATGAATAACTATGAACAACAGCAAACTTGTAATGATGTTTAGACTAGAAGTTTCCTTGGCAGCTCAAACTTGTTGGGAGTGTCACATACAAAAATTTGATTCACACTAAGCCTGCAGTTCAGTAAAAACAAACAGCATCTAAGGTCAAATGCAAATCACAGATTAAAGGAAGTACTGATGACGAGAATGAGCCTAGCTTGTTAGGAAATATATGGTGTGAAATTTGCAAGTTGTCTAGCATTGTGCTTTACACTAATAAGTTACAGGCCAAACATTGAAACAAAGTTGTTTTAGGCTTATGCGCCTTGCACTTTAGCACTTTGCACCTGATGAATTTGATACAATTTGAGAAATAGCGTGTTGAAGACTTCAAAGGTCCACCAGTAGATTACACTAAAGAAAATGTCACCCTGCCGGGCATATCATTCATTTTTATGTGAAAAACAAAAAGTTTTGTCAAATCAAGTGTTTTAAAACTTCAGGGATATGATTGACTAACACAGCCATAGCTGGACCTCCATTTTTTAGCTACTGCATTCCACATCCACCTTGCAAATAATACAGGCTAATGCACAGATGTTGCACATTAGCTGGGTTAGGAACACGTTTCAATTCTCAAATTTAGAAATTTGATGCCATCTGCATCCATAGTTAGGCATGTTCAGGTAATCAGTGCTTTCTTGATCATTTTATTGTCTGTGATTGGAGGGTAAAGGCTCAGTACACCCAGGGGCAAGTATAACTTTTCAAAGTCAAAGTATATCACATATGCTCAAACCCAAAATTAATGACATATTTACAACTATTGAATGAAATTGTGATTAATTCTTAAAATGTATTAAGAACATTTTCAAAAATGCAGAAATGTCATAAATATATATAGTTTAAATTATTATTGCTCCTAATCTCAAATGTTGACTGAATACATTTTGCAGACATCATCTGTCACCATGGTGGAAACAAAAGACCTTACAATGAAAAATATTTATCTTACAGTTCAAACACCATTCAATCAACAATGGTAATCAGTAGAAAGTAGGTAAACAGTGAGGTAGGAAGAGCCCAATATTTCCAGTTTAGTTAAGGAGAGGGAATTTTTAAGATTAATTCCTACAGATGGTACCTTTGCATCTTCTGCACTTTGGTATTGGAACTAAAATAAGAATCTTTGGGAAAAAGCAGTTACACCAGAATCATAAGCAAGTTTGTCAAAAAGGTTTGGCTACAGCTGAGACTTTGAACAATAAATTGATTCAAACTTTTAAAGTAACACAGTTGATCTCTTGAAATTGAATTCCTTTAGAGGTTTGTGGTCTGATCCGAAAAAGTAAGTCCATGTAGACAAATATACAAATAAAGCAGTTTGAATTGCATATAAGTGTGGGCCAAATATGTCTTTATGATGGGGTCCTTAATCTGTGTTAGCCATTACAAGAAGCTCAGTGGTGCTGATTGTCACCAATTTGTAAAAGTGCGTTTACTTTGTAAAGATTTCATTGTTAAAAACAAAGGTTGAATGTGAGGAGTATGACAGCAGAGAGGCTTTTACTAATTTTGACAAATTATTTTCCTTTGGCATACAAGTTTGTCTATCAGATAATGTTTCATTTGAAAACTGCTACATATAATTGTTTTAGAACCTTTGAACTTGAAGTGAAGAAACATGGAACTGCCATGTTACATAACAAATCATCATGAGGGAGCTAAATGTATCCAGTTGATTTTTGGAGAACAATGAAGCAGCATTAATGAGCTGCAGGTATGTATCACTTAATCATGATTTATTCTGTGAAATGGGACATTGTGATTTGAATGTTGTGGATTTCTCATATTATATTATTGTTATGTCATGTTACATATTATACTTATAATATTATAATATTATGTTGTTTATTTAATGCTATGTGGTATACTGTAGTGTAACCTGTTTCACTTCCAAATCCATATACCACTTAACCTCCTGTCCTTTTGCCTGTGGGAGAAAACTGGCATATCTGGACCCAATCTCCCCCCCCCCCCCCCCCTTTCTCCTTCTACCACTAGCACTGGTTGGGTGCATTTGAGAGCCATGATATGGTAATGTTATGGTAATGTTTTAAAAAGAAAATGAAGGAGATAATGTTACAACACTGAACAAAAAAACAACAAAGAAATGTACAAGATACAAGATACATGAAATACGTCTGTTACTATAGGAACGTGTAGACCTAAGGACATTATATTTAAAATGCTAACTTTATTCACCTTTTAGAACCTTATGGAACCACAGACATATATGCGTTAGATAATGCAGAAATGGATGTTATATAGGGCATGTCTGTCAAAAGTAATTTACAAAATTTAGCAAAATGCTGATAAAAATAAAATAATTTAAACTGATTTTTCCCCCATTTTCCCCCCACTTGTGATTAAAAGAAAACATGCACAAAAAGTCTGAAAAAAAAAAATCTGCAAAAATTTAAATTTGTCATTTTGCAGTCAAACTGTTCATATTTTGTGTTAAAACACAATATGAACCTCCCTGTTTTTAGGCGCACAATATTCATTTCAAATGCCTCTGCCAGATAATTTAGACTGTAGGCCCTTTCTTAGGATTTCTGAGTGACTCCATGGATACTTGAATGTATGGTCAGGGAAGAAGTAGTTTTGAACAATAAGTATAATTTCAGAAGCCGAAGCAAGTGAGGATGTCAGAGACACAATGAATCACAATGAATTCCCATCCATCTATGGTGATTAGATCACAAGTGAACAACATTAAGAAAAGGTCCGAATGGGCCGATTGAACAGGCACAACACCATGTGTTTTTCACATGTCACTGATGTGTATTTACTAAAAACTTGTGATTGCATTTTGTCCATATAAGTGTTGTCATATGTGATTACACAAAAACACTAAATTCCTAACCAATACCAAAAGAAAACGTAAAAAAGTGCTGTGGTATATAATACCTATAATACTTTTCCTGATTAACCTGTAAAGCAAACGATGTGAATGTCTATCCACGTGTGTGATTAGATCACTGAAATGGATGTTAATTACAAGTTTAATCAGGGCCAGAGTGTACAATGTTCAGCCAATCCATAAACAGAGTGTAATAAACCATAGTATGATGGTGTAGACTACAACTGTTTAAATTTCTTAGCTAAAACGTTTTTTTCTCAAGTAATCAAGCAATTATGTAACACCACATAGAATTTTTTGCATCTTGCTGAGATGGTTTAGTGCATTGTTCATGTTTAAAGTTAGATGTCCTTAATCCAAGGAAAGATGCGTTCAACATAAACATCTGATATAAAAAATAGAAAGAATTACAGAGGTTTTTGAGAGAAACCATGAAAAATAAGACTATTTAGATTTTTTTTGGCTTACTTACAAATAACTTGAAAAGTTATGATGATGAACATGATGATGGAAAAAATTAAAGCAAATGATGCATGTGTCCAAAACCAGTGGCTGAGTAATATTTTTTGCATAACGTTATTATTTTCAAAAAAATTTTTTTAAGTAAAGTAAAGCCTTTATTTTGTCACATATACATTACAGCACAGTGAAATTCCTTCTTCGCATATCCCAGCATAACTGGGGTCAGAACGCAGGGTCAGCCATGGTACAGTGCCCCTGGAGCAGTCAGGGTTAAGGGCCAGGGTTAAGAGCTGGGAATCGAACCGCCGATCTTCCGATCAGTAACTCAGTGCCTTAGCCCTCTGAGCCACCACTGCCCCTTATAATCCAGCAGCACAGTGCGCAGTGGCAACTGTGGCAACTGTGGCCCAGCTGGTAGTATTGATGCTACACAACACCTGGGTTACTGCTGAGTTTGGGTTACTGTGTGGATTTTCTCCTTGTGTCCATGTGACTTTTCTGTGGTTTCTCTAGTGTCCTGTTACCTCCCACAAGGTGAACTGTCTATGGTAAATATTTATGCAACCTGTGCCTGCCCCCATTGGGAAGTTCTCTCTCTGTAATTGTTAGTGTGATTAAATTAGTTTGATTAACTTTCATGTCTGCTTCATACTGTCTCTCTTATGTTGTTTGAACTCATATTAATGCCTTTGAAGTGCATTTGCATGTGATAGTTGTTTGCCTGTTTTTTTTTATTTATTTATGTTTGGGCTATAAGTATGTAGTTCATTATACATGAGCTGACCACTGTAATTTAGTAATAGGAGAATTGTTTTTTTTTTAATCTCACCTAATAATTGCTCTTTTAATATTCTCTGAAAAACAGATGTGCTGAAAAACAGATGTGCAAAACTGCAGTGCCACAAATGATCATCACTTGCAGAGGTTACATCTTCAAGAAGTGAGTGATTAAATAGGTACTGTGGAAGCTTTATATAGAAAAACAAAGTTTAACAGCTTAACAAGTGAATAAAACTTCAATTATATAAAAATCAATGTCAGACAAGAGTGATTGGATATGCAATATGGTAACTGGCTAAGAGAATACTGCTGAACACACTGTTATATCATCATATACCACTTCTCTACTCAGCCTAAAAACCTGTCATGTACAAATATCAGATGTTAAAATACATAAAAAATTAACCTCAATTTGCCAAAAAAGAAGAAAAGAAAAAGGAAAAAACTTCTTGAAATCTTATATTAGTTATTTAAAATACAGCCTCAATAACTTAATATCCCTTGATATCTTATAATAAAATTCATATTTGTACACATCACAATTTGCATGCATTCAAATATGTCATATGAATATAATTGTTTTACACACAAATATGTATTAATTGTATCACAATTAAAAAACATGTACCAACTTTTCTTACACTGAGATTAGTTATATTTTCATTATTATTATTTAGTAAACTGGCATTAACATCGATGTGAACTGTCTTTTTACAATAGTGAGATTAATAAATCCCATAACTGCTTATGTTTGAAAGGTATGATCATTGTCAAACCCCTTTGATTAGTCAACAATTTTTCTGGCTACTTATTGTAACAGGAATGCTATGTCTGTCTAATTCCATTTTTCCTGATTATTTCCTTTTTTCCCCCTTTCTTCTCTTTTCTTTTCTTTTCTTTTCTTTTCTTTTATCACTTTAAACTACATCGTACTTGTAGGCAAACTTTTAGGAAGTGGACCAGAGTGATTTTAAATAGCATGGAGTATGACTAACGATGGAAACATGTTAAAATCATTGCAAGAAAGTCCTTGGAAGACAAATGAATTTTCAGCAGAATAATTAACTTAATTAACAAATTTGCATGCATATTCATCAAGCTATTCAAGTCTCTCCAGCTCAGCTTGATGAACGTTGGTGTAATAACCATCTCATTTACATTCTGCCATCCACCGCCTTTTGTAGATGAAAATGAAAAATAAAGAAAATAGGGCACGCACATATGCATGTGCTTATCCTCATGTATCATATGAAATAGACCTCTGCCTCTTTTTTAGTCTGTCTCTGTAGGAAACTACACAGTTAAAATACATTTATTATAATAAGCTATTGGTGCAAGGAGCACCAGAGATTTTTCTTTGGCCCCCTTATGGTGTGCCCACTCTGTGTTGCCTGCTTACGGGCTGTGCTTCATGCCCCTACCCCCTCCACACTCTCCTGGGTATAGAGTTGGCAGTGCTCCCTGACTCACGGCTCTCCGGGGCCGGTAGACTGTGGCGTGTAGAAATTGCCACTCTCTCCACTCTCGCACTGTCTCCGCAGGGCAATCTTAAAAGGCAGCAAGGTGTAACGGCACAGACTGGCAGCGTGGCACACAGCGCCTGAGGATCCCAGCATTACTGACAATCAAGCCGTACAACCCCACCCCTTCACACACACCAGTACACACATTTGTCTGTGCAGGCATTTAAGTGTGCTCTTTGGCGCAGCTTGTGTTTGCACACAAATCTACGCTTATTATTTGTTCTATTTGTTATCAATATGTAGTGGAGTTCAGACTTTTTGTCTGCAGTATATGAACATCAAGTTTGTAACGTGCACAAATTCAGCTACTGATTTGCGAAAAAGTACCATGAGTTTATTATTTCTTGTCGACTCAAATTTACGAGAGTGCATTTCTTTGCATATGGGACAATTAAGAGGTGATGGTAATTTGCAAACACATTGGAGAGGTTCATTAAAATTGTTCTGGAATAGAGAAATCAGCCGTAGGCCTAACCTGAGTTCATTCTGACTGCGCGTACATGTGATAATTTGAGCCGAGCACAACATATGTTCGACATATTCTGGAGTGCTATGTTTCACAATGCATCACAGCTTGCTGTAGATTCATTCATGATATTTACAGAGGAAGAGGTTAGTACAGCAGCTGAAAAGTTGTTGCTCTATATATATCATCTATGCCTGCAGTAATCAGCATTTATGAGAACAGTGTTTCATGGCTTTAACTTTTCTTATAATTTAGCAATGTGGGAGGTGGAAGTCAGGTCACCTTGAAAATTATGATGCAATATGTAAATAACAGGGCACCCCATTGCTAAGACATTCCTGGGTAGAAAAAAAGAGAGAAAAACCTAAAAATGAATCTTGATCAATTTAGATTCTAGTTGAACCATTCAGATTTATGCTATTTCCTGTATAGGGTACTTAAATATTTTAATTGTGTTTTATTTATTGTCTTTGTGTGTGCGTGTGTGTGTTAAAACCCTGGTTATATTATTAGTTAAAGATGACATCAACCAGACACATTTTCTTTTTTAAAGTACAGCCGGGCTTAATATGGAGCATTTCATTTCACTCTGTTTTGTGTATCCGTTTGTTTGGATGTGCATGTTTTGTTTCCTTGATGAACGGAATTGAATTTAAAATGTTCTGCTTAGAGCAAAATGGGGGTTTGAGGCCCAACAGCACCAATGTTTTAACTTATCATCCACTGTGATTTGAAAAGTTAAACGCCAGAGGGTTTTAGCAACTTGAAGCCTCCTTTGAAGGTGGCACATCCCCAGTAATTCAAAGCAAAAACATGGCATAGCCTTACAGAACCCAGACCACACTGTGCCTCATTCCACTGGTATCATGCAGAGAGTGTTTGATGGTGGTATGGGGAAAGTTCTGAAGAAAGTCCCAAATTCACAGAGGAATTTGATTACCTCTATCCATTATCCGCACAGTGAGTGATGGAGCCGCTAACCATCTGTCATCTGTTTCATTTGCATCATCAACACCTGCCTGCCTGTTTATTGCTCACCATTTTCATAACCCTCTCACACTTTTTTAGGGCTTTGATAGAATCTAAAAATTTGTCTCTAAAAGAGACAAATGAATGCACTTGAGCTCTCAAAAGCATCTTACAATTCAGTTCTGCACAAGTGAATCATTTGATCAAACAAAAATTGAGAAATGTTTGCGCTTGGCAGACACTACTTTAACGTTGAAAACATAAAATATGTTCAGCTCACCTGTATTTCAGAACAGAGCTAATGACGGGCTGTGTAAATTGTAACGTAGCAAAGACTAACTAACAAGAGCTGAAAACATGTTGTTTAAACCTTAGCTGTGGCCACTCCTGTTAGTGATGTTTTGTGTGTGTGTGTGTGTGTGTGTGTGTGTGTGTGTGTGTGTGTGTGTGTGTGTGTGTGTGTGTGTGTGTGTGTGTGTGTGTGTGTGTGTTGTGTGCGTGCGTGCGTGCGTGCATCACTCTCTCTCTTCTCCTCCTCTCCAGGTGGCGTCTGACACTACAGAGACTGAGGGGTTGGGCTGTGGCTCCAGCTGGTGATACATGCTCGACCATGACACTTTTTTGGAGAGGGCCCAAGAACCGAAACCACTCCCACTCCCGTCTTTAACCACTTTTACTACAATGTAAAATCTGCAAATGTCTGCCAATCTGCTCGTAAATACCTGTGAAAAATCATCCAGGGCAGAGCCTAGAGAGCAGTGTTCTCTGGAATGCCAAAAATACCATCCACCTCCTGGAAAACAAGCTTCCAGCAAAGAGACAGAAGAGCTATTAAGAGGCAAAATATAGGTCTGTTAAACAGCTATTTCTTTTGGTGAATCCAGAAAATAATTTTTGTTAAGAATTGTTTTTTTCAGAGAATGAGGGATTTTTAATAATGCAGTATCATGTATTTTGTGGTGGGATATTCCTTAACATATGATAATGGAACTGGTTGAATTCCTTTAAACCTTGAACATTTCCCATGCTGTTGTTGATGCAGGTGGATTCAAGAATTATCATTCAGTGATAAACCTCCCACCATATCCCCTCCCCCCCTAAAAAGGACATGCAGATGCAAAAAAATGCATAACTTATACATCACAAAATAGTAATAATAGTAGTAATAATAATAATAGCATGAATAATAATAATAATAATAATAATGTGTTCAAAACTTGCCTCCAGTCTGTGTGTGTGTGTGTGTGTGTGTGTGTGTGTGTGTGCGTGTGTGTGCGTGTGTGTGTGTGCCTGTGTGTACGTTGTGTGCGTGTGTGTGTGCGTGTGCGTGTGTGTGTGTGTGTGCGTGTGTGTGTGTGTGCGTGTGTGTGCGTGTGTTTGTGCGTGTGTGTGCGTGTGTGTGTGTGCCTGTGTGTACGTTGTGTGCGTGTGTGTGTGCGTGTGCGTGTGTGTGTGCGTGTGCGTGTGTGTGTGTGTGTGCGTGTGCGTGCGTGTGTTTGTGCGTGTGTGTGCGTGTGTGTGTGTGCCTGTGTGTACGTTGTGTGCGTGTGTGTGTGTGTGTGCGTGTGCGTGTGCGTGTGTGTGTGTGTGTGTGTGTGTGTAGGTGGCCTATTCTCCCCATGCTTGATGGGTTTCCTCTCTGGTACTTTGGTTTACTCTCACTGTCCAAAGACGTACAGTGTAGGCCGACTGGCAATTCAAAATTTCCTTCAGTGTATGATTGGGTGAGGAAGTATGTGTGCTTGTGGCCTACAATGAATTGGCACCCCATCCAGGGTGTGCCCGACCTGGTGCACCAGATTTTCTGGAATAGTCTCTATAATACTACTACTACTACTACTACTACTACTACTACTACTACTACTACTACTACTATTAATAATAATAATCTGTAATACCATTTGACCTCTAATTGTGCATTTTGCTTCTTTTATACTTGTTATTTATTATTTTATATTATAACAAAATTGAATCACAGGCTTATTTTAGTTCATGCAATAAAAAGTTGAAATATTTTATTAAACCAATTGTACATACCCAATACATGAAACATTGATTGATGATTCAATGGCATATAGCCTTAAGGATATACTGTTAATATGGTTGACATTTCTAAATGCTGTGCCTTTACATCAGTCAAGTGCTTAGGGTTCAGAAATTGTCTGCCCTGTATACTGTGACAAAAATTTACAGCTTTCAGTTTGATGCCAAGAGACCATTTGGTCCTTGTGTCTGTGCCTCTTCACTCTCAGTCTCATCCCCCTTCATCACGTGCGCACACGCACACACACACACACACACACACACACACACACACACACACACACACACACACACACACACACACGCACACACACACACACACAACATAACAACTTTTGTTTATTTTCTCACATTTATTCTTAAGTAAATATGAAAACCACAGGGTATCACTTTGTTTTATTATTTGCCTAATATCTACTGAACAATCATTAAGACAAATATTTGTCATAGAAAGATCTACAAATATTAAAAACTCTCTTTAAATTGGTAGGCACACAGTTTGTTTTCTCAATTTACTATCAAATTAATCTGAACTATAGGGAACATTTAAAGCGTTTGGTTTTATTAATAATTTTTGCCTGCATATATTCTCTCTGAACATCAAAACAAGTAGTTACCCTGGGCACAGCTGTCATGTTCACTGTCCTGAGAAAACTGGACATATTTCATCTCACGGAATGCTGTAACCATTCATTCCCTGCACAACCTTCCTTTGTTATTTTAAATCACATCTTAATTAATTACCTCTACTTAGACCATCCTTTGTTATAGTTGTTCTAACAGCAAAACATTTCTTTCTAAACAAAGTTTTAACCAATTAGAGGTAGTAACAAATTAGAACTGATATAAGCAATGATTTACTAAATCATGAAACCTTTCACTATTTCGTTTAAAGGTGATGAAAGTGACAGTAAAAGTAAAAGTAACAGTAATCTGTCTTCTCCTTCAGATTCCCTACATTGGCTGGCTGGCTGGTTCCTGCTTCAGGTCTGCCCTGACACTGCCCCTCCTTATTACCTGCTCTTATTCTCTATCCAAGTGTTCATTAACACATACACGTGTTTCCAGTAGTAGGTCTTGTTGATTTATACCAATGCTGCTGACAGAGAAATGTTTGTTTCTCTGTTTCTGCATAAAAATCTATATAGATTTGCTTTTGATAACACCATCTGTCTAAAATTTTGACCAGGTGTCCCGGACACTCATATCTAAACTAACTGCACATGCATGAGTCCTATACATTAAAGCCTTCATGTTTTGGATGCAGTTAGAGCTCTTTGGCATGCTGCTGATATTTGATAAACTGTTGATCTGACAAGGTTAAATGCTTCTGTGCACTTCACAGTAGCTGAATTGTCTGGACCTTTTCCAGGGTATTCAGCCAAAGACTTCAGGTCAAACATGTGTTTCAGTAATGGCTGGACCCTATACTGCACACTGAAATTGAGAAATATTTCAGCAGGCCCCTTTCTTCCACAAGATATTTATAAGAAGCCTCCAATCATGTTCTTTTTCATTTGGTTTAAACCTGGAATATAAATGACCTTTTTGTCCGATTTCCTTTTTAAATGGCCATTAAACGTGCTTCTGATTAGCCGTTGTCTAGTGCAGACAAACTTCATGCAATTTGTCCAAATGGGAATAGGTCTTACATATTTAATATCAGGCTTTTAAATTCACATTAAGAGCACTGTGGGCTAATGAGATCAATGCTCTGATTAATTGAATCATAATGGGTCAACTTTACAATGCTTAAAACTTGCTTGATTTCTTGTAAGTATCTTGAAATTGACCAAGAGGCCTGGTATGGTATATAAATTGGCTTGTGTCTTGAATGTATTAATAATTTTTTCACAAAAAAATCTATAAACAAATATATGTTTAGAAGAATCCTATCACATCCATGTTATGGAGTACATATTGATCTTTGTCAGCATATACATTGGGTAGCTTATAACTCCTGATACTAAAACATTTGCACCATGCCAAGATAATGGGAGAGTGTGCCAAGTTCAGAAATAGGGCATTTTTTTTCAACCAGAATGAGTGCCAATCTGACACCAATCTAATATGTAAACGAGTTGTTGGCTGACGATGTGGTTGCAACTTCTGTTTGGAGGATCACCTGCACCCACCTCTCAGAGGACACGCTTTTCAAAGGGGCTTAGCTCCTTAAACCTTCTAATTAAAATGAGAAATCCCTCTGCCTCACCCCCCTCTGCCACCAGCACTGCAAAAAAGATTATTAGGAATTTAATGGGGAAAAATCTGTGTCCCACACCATCTGCGACCCGGGACTTGTGGAGAATTTTGGGAACGATGACAGAAAGGATGAGAAAGATGGAGAATGTGTGTGTGTGTGTGTGTGTGTGTGTGTGTGTGTGTGTGTGTGTGTGTGTGTGTGTGTGTGAGAGAGAGAGAGAGAGAGAGAGAGAGAGAGAGAGAGAGAGAGAGAGAGAGAGAGAGAATGACAGCTCTCTCTCAGCCAAGTGGAGGTGGAGGTGTGAAGAGAAGGCCATAGCCCCACACAGATAAATCAACATCACGCGAGCACAACATTTTTCACTTTTAATTACCCGGACGTTATTATTAACAGGCTATTCATTCTAAGCCTTGTCTCACAGGCACTCAGGTGTCTGTTACCCAGGGCTACTGAGTGAGCCTTTGCTAGTGACAGTGAACACAATTTTACTGCATGCACATGCTGTACTTGAGGCTGTCCAAATTCCACAATTTATAATAAAACAAATGGATCCCATCTTCTAACTGGCACTGCAATTTGCACATGTAAATATCTACATTATGTATATACAATGTAGTTATGTATATACAATTAATGTATATACAAAAAGTAAACATGTAGTAACCTATATGGTAATATAAGACAGCAACAAAAATGGAGAAGTAAGAGACAGGCAGAAGATGAAACGACAGGGACATACAGACAAGAAGGATGAGCAATGAGTGCTGAGCAATACAAATGATTCAGATACCTAAGCGAGTCACCTACAACTAACCACCCACACATAACCACACATACTGCAACACCATATGTTCGATCACACCATTAACACTGTTCACATACATTAATGCTGTCCAAGCAACATATTTTAAACATTCAGGTGACATATCAGCAAGTTCTGGTCTTCTATTTCAAATGGTCAAAAATAACTTTTAAGCTTACATATACTGTATAGTGGTAGCTCTGTTTTGGTGTGGGCGAACATTTCGCTAGAATCATTTAGATCCATTTGTCACCTTACAGAAGAGGGTCACTAAATTACACTATAAAGTAACTAACTGTTCATCCAAACGTGCTCTATAATGAACCCTTTCTATCCTGACGACATCTATACCAGGGTGACAAAAATCCACAAGGCTTGACTGGTCACTGAATGGATAGATAAATATGACAATTATATAAATTATGTGGTGTTGATATAAAGCTCAGTCTAATTGAGTCAAAGTGGTAGACAGCGCTCCCCACCAGCATCAAAATACAAACTGAGTGAATATTTTTAGAAGAACAGTTATATAGATGTGTAATATCTATTCCAAGGTAAATTAAAATTCTTTTGGTAGCTTTTAGTGACCCAACATAGCACTAAGATGCTTGATTTTTTTTTCATCAAACGAGGTCTCACGTTTTCTGTAAATGTAATTTTTTTACAGCATCTTAACTTACACACACACACACACACACACACACACACACACACACACACACACACACACACACACACACACACACACACACACACACACACACACACACACACACACATTCATTCATTCATTAACACGCGTGAGCAGTTGTTTGAGATGTGTGTAGAATAACTTGTCTCAGTGTATTTGAAAGAGCAGTGTATGGTTGCTGAGCATTTGGATGTCAGTCTTTGCAGTGTATATAGCTCGCACTGAACGGTGCAAGTCTACCTCCACATCTCAGCTCTAACCCGCACCATCTGCCGCTGTGCTCATGAGCAGGAGACGCAGGCGCCGAGCTATTGTCACTCACACAGAGAGACGGGCCTTTTGCAACTTGCCTCATCACATTTTATTCCCTTCAGCCGATGAAAACAAATCTGACTTAAACACTGAGATAATACTTTTGTACCGTACGCACTCCAAATATTTATATCCTGTTTTTTTATTTTATTTAAACGCAATGTATTAGATGCAGCGCAGCCTTTAATTCATTTTCCCTTATTGCCTTATTATTATTATTATTATTATTATTATTATTATTATTATTATTATTATTATTATTATCTACAAAATTCAGTTATGTTGTAAGTCTAGTTTATTTAAAAACTGACATTTCGTTTATTCATAGTACATTATTTTCCTAGCTAATGGTTTAGACAACACCACAGTGATTTTTCCCCCCTTACTGTTGTCAGCCAATTTTTTACAACTGGTAAACTTATATTCGTTTAAAAAAAAATTACTTTATAGTTGTATAACCGATTCCAAAACCGAACATAAGCCGGCCGTACAGGTCTTCGTCCCAAAACTAAAACATTAAAAAAATCTCGACGCGTTATAGGTTACTGTATAGTTTCCCCTAACAGATTGTCTGTACTTAGGGCTTCCAACCTTTGGCACTGTACTACTAAACTGAAACCTGTCCAAATGTGGCGCATTAGTATGCAGTGGGACTAATTTCTCTGGATTAGCGGAACCTGTAGCAGCACCCTGTCTGTGTGGCGAAGGCCGCTCATCCGCAGTGTGTGGCTGTGCTCCAGCTGCTGCGCCAAACTCATGGGTCAAATAAATAAATAAATTAATTAATTAATCTCGCACTGTCCTGTGATTGACAGATATCCGTCAAACACCACTGCTTTATCATTTTTACTGGCCAGACGCCCAGCATTGTTTTTTTTTTTCTAGACATACGTTATGATTTACTTTTACCTACGCAATGCGTGTCTTAAATATTAACGGCCTTAATTATAGCAGGCAAACATTATATAAACTTTCTTTGCATCCGATCCGCACACAACTTTAGCACAGGTTTTACGCCGGATGCACTTCCTGACGCAACCGTCCCATATACTGAGCGCTCCTTATAATAATAATAATAATAATAATAATAATAATAATAATAATAATAATAATAATAAACACCTTTTATATTATCATATCTCAGGGGAATATAGTAAGCTACATACATTGAAAAAGATCCTACAATATTCAATTTATATTTATTTTTATTTTTACAAAACAACTCAGTGACAGAGTACAAATCTGCACAAGAACAGTTTTAGTGCATTCCTTAGCATTTGCACAAAACCTCCCGTCGTTGTGTTGTGAGAAAGATTCCACCACTGAAAACATCCATTACATTGCATAACTGATGGGCAACAATAATCATTAAGGCAAGGAATTCCCATGACATTAGTTTACTATACATGACACTAACCTTTTTCAGTCAGAACATAATTTTTTACATGCTTCGAGAAAACAAAATCGAATAAACTGGAATAAATTTGTAGATGTGATTGTTTCGAGCCTATGCGCAATATCTCCAACATCATATCATTAACTGACTGTACATTTTAAAAGATATACAAACAGAAAAAAATGCCGGACAAACTGTTGCATAATGTACTTAGATTATAACAAGATTAAAACTTCTCAGTTTTCATCCTTCATTTATTGTTATTAATTTTATAACAGAACGCAAGTTACTTTTTGTGCGCATTGTTTAGGCAGGCCTGTAAAACCTCTAAAGAATATTACATTTGTTAGAGCTCATATAAACACCTCCTATAAATTAGATTGTCCACGGTCCAAATTTTAAGATGAAAGAAAATACAAAAACAAAAATTAAGAGCATAGTTAATAAGTTTTGTTCACTTGTTACTTTTAAGGGATATATATTTTTTGTATAAATATTTAAGTACGTTATAATAATACGTTATTTACTGAACATATGAAATAGGCAAAACGCCAACCCATCGACCCAGACATTTTTTATGAGACATTTTACGAGTCAACAAAACAACGGACACTGAAAATGGTTTTTTTTTCTTGTAGCATCAAGATCAGTAAAATAAACTCGTGGAATGTAAATAAATAGATGTACATACATAAACGAAACTGCCATCAGTATCCCCCTTTTCAACTGATGGGAATAAAAGACGTACCAATGATGTTTTGACATCAGACTATTTTACTGGAGAAATGCAGGGCCTGGTGGACTGATCATTGGTTTTTACTTGAAAAAGTCCGTTTGTTGCATAGATGCCTTTGCATTTATTGCTCTCGTTTTTTTTCTTCTGAATTTCTGAATTTATTAATTTTACTTAGCAAAATTATGATTCTTGCTTTGTATTGGGCAGTTTGAAAACATTGGCCTTTTTTTGGCTTATTGTACATTTTCATGAGCATAATGAAAAGCATACAAATATTGCAGGATACTCTAATGGAACAAACATATATGCCTAAATAAAGACTTATTATAAGGATGATATCCAGCGTGTCCATCTTTTTAACAGCATCGTGGGATTTTCATTAATGAATGAATGAATGAATTAATTAATTTTATGATATTAAATGCAACTAAACAAGAGCATAATTTATAGTTCTGTTTTTCAAGGACATTTCACGCCAAAATGTCCGCCCTAAGCAAATCACTCCATCCAGTTAACTCGAATACATAAAACATCAGTTGGCTTACAACCAAAGAGCTCCTAATGGAGCGCGATGTAAATAATACATGTTGCGGGCTTAAGTTCGTTGTTTTCAGTAATTACCCCGAAAAAAGTGAGGAAAGGGAAGGGTAGTATAGGGCTGGAATGGGGGAAGGAAGGGGATGGGACGAGTTTGCCTAATTATGAAAAGTGGCGCTCAGTTCGTCTTGTGCAGGGTAGAACTGGCCGCGCAGGTGGAGGTCGTACGGGAAGTGCAGGTCGGAGGAGGCGCGCGCCACTGCGCTCTGGCTGATGGTGGAGCGGCCCGGTACAGCGCAGTAGCGCATGCCGTAATGGCAGCTCTTCCCATAGTCACCCGGCTCCTCGTGTTTGAGCGAGAAAATCCCGTTGAAGTTCAGCGGCGGGCTAAGCGGTCCGTCAAACTGTGGGCTCGCGCACTCAGGAGACGCCGACTCGTAGAATGACTCGTAGGTGCCACAGTAGCCATACGGCCTGAAGGGTTTCACACCATCCGCCCCGCCACTCCCGCCACTTCCGCCGTGCCCGGTAGCTGCAAGGTCGTCGTGATAGGCCGGGTAAACAGTGTCGTACGGCGATCGGGCTGAGAAGGACGCCTCAGCGCCGTGATCTGCGATGAAGCTGCGTGCGTTAAGCTGCAGGCATCCCGCCACCAGGTTGGTAGTGGGCTGGGAAAGGCCTTTACACAACGTCTGTACAAAGCTCAAGAGGTCAGGCCTTTTCCCCGTGCTGAGGATCTCCGAAAGGGCCCAGATGTAGTTCTTGGCTAGTCGCAGCGTCTCAATCTTGGACAGTTTCTGCGTTTTGGAGTAGCAGGGCACCACTTTGCGCAGGCTGTCCAGCGCGTTGTTGAGGCCGTGCATGCGGTTCCTCTCCCGCGCGTTGGCCTCCATGCGTCGAAGCTTCACGCGGTCGACCCGCTCTTTGGTCAGCTTCTTTTTGCGTGGCCCTCTCCGCCGTGGCGCGTCGTGCTCATCTGGGCCCTCGTCTCGCTCGTCCTCGTCCTTCTCCGACTCATCGTCGTCCATCGCTTTTAGGTCCGAGAGCGGCTCTTCTTTTGTGAAGGCGTCGTGTTTGGTGCCCTTCGACTCGCCCACGCAGTCCCGCGGAAAGTTTGCCACGAACTGAGTGTCCATCATCACCGGCTCTTCAAACGGTAAAGTCAGCATTGTAGTCCTGCTGCACATGGTGAAGAAATAACAGCTACTGAATGGCCAAGAAAGGCTCGAAATGCACGACATTTTATCCGTAGCTTATCTAAGATGAAAGCTCATTTGCACGATAAACAGTCTACATTTATTTATTTTAATAAAAAAAATGCATCAATTCTTTCAAAGCTCACATGCAACCAGTTAAAAATACAAGATCAGCATATACATACCTGTATATAACCGAGACTTACACACGTCAGCTGCATATGTTTTATATACAGATAAGCCCACATCACAATACAAAGTAAGAGAAGCCTTAGTCAGAACCGTCCAGACAGACCAATGTCAAAGCACCCGTCTTGTCTATCCGTTAACTTTTTTCAAAACGTGTTTGGGAAATTATTCTCCAGAATACGCGGCTAAGGAAACCTGACTGGACACACACATCCGCGCACAAGCATGCCGAAAGCACCTTCACTTTAAGCCTACCTGGATCTTCGGGGTCAACAGGCGATGTCCATTTTTCTCAGTGTGAAGAAACTCTCCTGCCCGCTGCAGGCGCGCGCGGCCAAATGCGATTCTCTCACCTCTCAGTCGCTCTTAGAGAAATGACACCGATGCCAACTGCCAGAGCTGGTACCCATGCCATCTGCTGCTGACGTCACGTAGCAGTGGCCGTCACGTGGTTTGGTCCCTGGAGACATTATTTTTCCCTGATCATCTGGCATGCCTGTAGCTGGGTAGCACTGGTAAAACCATAATTTACACAACAGAGAAATAGCACACAGCATCAAAATCAAATGAAATGGTTGTAATGAGTGAGGGAAATAACAGAAAGTGCATTTTCCATGTTGAGCCAAATGCATAATATACTGTACAATAAAACAACAGCAATATATATATTATGTTGTTGAATGTAATAAAAAAGAAAATAAATAAAAAAGGAACCCGTTATGTTTTTCTTTCTCCTCAAATGTAGTAAAATGGAAAATTATATTTCTAGCTGTTTATATATATAAAAAAAAAAAACTCATGACAGCAAGTGCTGGATGATTGATAGCTGTTGTCTGTTGGGTCAGTCCCATCAAGGACATTTGCCAACTGGCTGAGCCTGTACTGATTCTCACCATCAAGGCCATCCAGAGTTGACTTTCAGCTGAATGTCATTATGAAGACAAGCTGATTAGGCATAGAAGAAAAAAAAAAAACAGTGGGAATAAATGATCTCTTGAAGAATGCCCACAACAGAGAGAACTATTAGAGTTTTTGGCCTTTTAATTTAAAATGTAGTGTAAAATTAATCTGCGTCCATTGGTTTTGCCTTGCATGTGATGCGGAAATTAATTGGTTTGTCCTTGCTGTTCCAAGCATTTGGTGGAAAAGGTCTGAATCTCATCCAGACCCCCTGAGTCCTGCTAAACAAAATCTGTATCTCTCTCTCTCTCTCTCTCTCTCTCTCTCTCTCTCTCTCTCTCTCTCTCTCTCTCACACAACACACACACACACACAAATATATTAATGGTGAACGAGAGACAGATTTTGGTCTGATGGCCTTAGTGACTTGTGCATCTGGCCATTTCTTGTAGCAGTAATTGGCCTGCGCAGTGACACTTTCCATGCTAAGACATGACACCCGTACATTCCATTATCAGTAAAATCTACTGCACACATAAACACACGCACACACGCACATACACACACACACACACAACCAAAATAATAATAATAATTATATATATATATGAAAATGCCTCAGGTGCTACCTTGCACAGATTTGAAAGGTGGTCAGAAATGCCAAACCATGCATACATGACAAAAAACAAAAACATACACATAATTATTGTTTGGGATTATTCTGTTATTTGACCTGATGTTACAATACTGTGTCAAAAAAGACTAAAAAGAATAAATTATTAGACATAATACTATACTATATTGCACATAATAATGTGCAGTCGCTGTCGCTGAGGTTATGGTGAAGTTTGGTATCCTGTTTCTGTTTGCAGCAATGTATTAACAAGGGTAAAAATGCATTGGTCAGTTACATGAAGTGAACTTAAAACAACCTATTCTTAAGACCTTAAATTCCGATCTGATTAGTAGCATAGCAGTTTATGCTTGCCTAGTGTATCTTTTCACCATTTTTGTTTGGACATTTTTGTTGCATGATCTCAGACAGCACACACACACACACACACACACACACACACACACACACACACACACACACACACACACACACACACACACACACATATAGAAAGAGAGGGAGAGAGAGAGAGAGACAACAACTACTACAACTACAACAACAACAACAACAACAACAACAACAACAACAACAACAACAACAGCAACAACAACATAAATCGTTGCCCTCCACCCTCTCATGCCTCAGCTGGTGACAGGCTTTCTGGTCCAGTACACACACCAACATCTGATGAGTCAAACTTCCCATTTCAGACTAATCACTTGACTGCACTAATTGCAAATGCAAATATGCAAATTCATATTAATTAATTACTTTGTTAATTAGTTCTCTGGTCTTTTTGGGCAATAAATCATTGTGTAGGAGAAAGGAGAGAGTGCAGACCCGGCCCATGTCGCATAAAAAATTTAGCGAGGACACTTAGAAATAGACTATGCCCGCTGCCAAAAAAAGAATAGAGAAAAGCTCCCTAAAAGCGGTGCGTGAAGTTGACGCCTGCTACCCAGCAGCCCAGGCCTCAGACCCTGCAGACAAAACGAAGAGAAATGGGGCTTTCAGAGGGAGAGCACATGTATCAGACACGCTGTCTGCCAGTGATTTAATTAACACATTATCAACTTTTAAAGACAGAGGGATGCCAGGCCCAGGATGCAAATGAATGTAGTGATGTTCACACGTCAAGTGGCATGCACACACATACACACACATGCACATGCACACACGCAAAGCAGACGCTCAATGAGATCAGCTCTGTTAAAGATGCCCTTTTGAGGATCTCAGACGCCTGCTTAGCCATGACACCAACTGGATAGTCAGGCGACCTACTGGAGAAGAAGGCTTTTATCTGCACATGGGATGTAAATTGTATTAGAGTTAATTTGCATATTAAAAACATATTTGTATAATTTTAATTAAGGATAATATCAATGTTTGTTCTATTTCTGGATTTGAAGTGAAACGGCCTGTATGAGAGAGTTGTACTAGTTTGTAAATTTCAAAATCATTTTTATGTGAGTAAACTCCAGCATGATGTTGTTTCAGTGATAAAATATGATAAAATAAAATCAAATGTGTCAACACAGTCAGGTACAGAGGTGTAAGGCTGTCACTGTGTTAATGGTTAGAGAGTGTGGTACATGAATTATGTATGTCTTTAAAAATGCATGAAGTTAATATCTCAGAGGTGCAGGGAGGAATGCCAATGGTGGAAACTGTTGCTTTAAAACAGCATATTTTCTAAAGGAATATGTCCTCTGACTGAAGCAGCCAGGGATTGTTTGAAATCAGAAATAAATCATTCCTCTTGTTCAAGTGGTCCACTGTTTTCATCATTCTGATTATGAACATAATTTGAGCCTTAATTATAAGATAATGAGGCGTAATTTTATCATATTAAATGATTTGAAGTTGGCTTCCTTGACTTCGGGGAACATAAAGGAATCATGCAAATGAAAAAACAGAAGTCACACAATTCAGCTTTCTAGACAAATTCTTAGTTAGAATTTATAAGTCAATGTATTGCAGAGGATTTATGATATGAATACAAAAAATAAGTAACATATGAATATTAATATGTAAACCAGTGCTACTTGAGACAACATACCCAGGATATTGATATGTTGGTCTGATCTGGAGGCTGTTTAAAACAGCTGTATTTGGGTGGGAAGCTGACAAATGCCCCTGAATATGAATGCTGTATATTTGAATTATGAACATGACACATGTTAATGAGAATGCTCTGAAAAAGAGAAAATTTCGAGTGAGCGGCAGCTCTCTGGGCAAAAATGTCTTGTTGATGAGAAAGATGGAAGTGGCCAGACTGGTTTGAGCTGAGAGAAAGACAACAGAAACTTACATAACATCTCGTTACAACCGAGGTATGGCGAAGAGCATCTTTGAATGCACAACACATCGAACCTTGAAGCAGATGGGCTACAGCAGCAGACCACACCAGGTGCCACTCCTGTCTGCTAAGAGCAGGAAACTCAGGCTACAATTTGAATGAACTCACCAAAATTGGACATAGAAGATTGGAAAATCATTGCATGATCTGCTGTGTCTTGATTTCTGCTCTGACATTTGGATGGTAGGGTCAGAATTTAGAGTAAACCACATGAAAGAATGGATCTGTCCTGCCTTGTATGTTGTTAATGGTGTGGGGGATATTTTTTTTGGCAAACTTTGGGCCCTTTCGTACCAACTGAAGATCATTTAAATGCTTATCTGAGTATTGTTGCTGACAATGTCCAGGATAACGATGTCACAAAGCTAAAATAATCTCAAACTGGATTCTTGAACATGACAACAGAAATTTGCATCAAAATCTCTTCATTGAAGAATTAAGGGAATTCTGAGCAAAAAGGGATCCAACCCAGTACTAGCAATTCAGACCTAATGAAGTGGCCGGTGAGTATGTAAGTGTATTTCTGTACATATAAATAATCTCTCTCTCTCTCTCTCTCTCTCTCTCTCTCTCTCTCTCTCTGAGATTTTAATCTACAGTATTTAATTCAACCGGTATAAATTTTTGCCCATGTTTTTGAAATTGTTAGGAATCAGATAAAACATATATTTCTAAAAGTGTTAGTAATATAATCCTAATTTACGAGTTCAGTTTAAAAAATGCAGATTTTATGTAAGGTGAAACAAAAATCAGAAAATAAAAAGTGCTAAAATAAGAAAACACACTTGTGCAGCTAACTTTTATCTGCAAACAAACATTAGCCTAATTAGAGATACACATAAATAGCTAGGACAAGCATCTAACCTTTAACTAAGCACTGAAAATTAAAGAAAGGCATTTGAGATTTCTAAGGTTATGATGATTTTAGTTTTTTAATTACTTTTTTTTTTTTGTTAATTTATAGGTTAATTACTTAAACCATGATTTCATAATATATTTGTAAAGATAAATATTACTCATTGCAAGTTCAGAACTAATAAAAAAACATTGGCAAACATGTAAATGTATTAACCCCAAAATTTTATATTAAGGTTTTATAAGGCGATAATGTGGGATTGTGCTTGTGTGGGCGTGAGGGAGCAAGGAACTGTTTCATGGTGCCAGGAATGTTGATTTGAGAGATGCTGATATCAGGACTGTGCCAGATCTGTCCATCAGGAATCGCTTTGTTCCCGGCCTTTGGCTGCTGGCTAACCTGCAGTCCTGCTGGAGTGTTTATATGGAAGAGCACAGTGTAGCTCCTGTACTGCTGTCAGGTGACTGCATATGACTGCATGTTGCTCTGAATAGAAAAGTAAATTTTATGCCTGCATATTTTATGTTCAAATATACTAGATGAAAAATTAGGGCTGGTAAATGCTCAAGTATCTGGTAAATGCTCAAGTATCTTTGGTGAACAGAAGAGATAATGGTAGTGGAATCAAAAATATAAAGAAGGTTGTGATGGAAAAATTTGCAAGAAAGTACTACTACTACTACTACTACTAATAAAATAATAATACTTTCTCTCTCTCTCTCTGTGTGTGTGTGTGTGTATATCTATCTATCTATCTATCTATCTATCTATCTATCTATCTATCTATCTATCTATCTATCTATCTATCTATCTATCTATATATATATATATATATATATATACACACACACACACGTGTGTGTGTATATATGCTATATGTATATGTATATGTTTATGTACATAAATATATATATTAACATATATTAACATTAAACCCTATCATTATGGCATTTGGAGGGAAGCAACTCTGATGTCCTGGATGCTGTGTTCTGTCTCAGTAATGTGAGAATATTATGACTTGGTGTGGCCCCAGCTGGTTCTTTGAATGTCATTTCATCATTTGCCATCAGACGCTTTCCCAAGCTTATCTAATTGTCTAAACTGGAATGGCACCCCATTGCACAGAGAGACACACAACAAATATTACTTTGGAAGCAATCCTATTTTATCCTTTCACTGTGACTTATTGTATGGTCCTAACGTGAAAGAGTGGACAAGGTAAACACCTGAAGCAAGACTCTTAATACGTGAAAGCATCATTTCTGGACACTTCTCTACTCGCTGCTTTACTCCTTACTTGACTCTTACATCCTTTTCTTAGTGACAGCTGTCGTCTTTCGATGGAGGTATTATATTAAGCCTTTGGCAGCTAATAGTCTGCCTGTCTAATTGTGTTTGCTAATGATCCATGTGGAAATGGAGTAGTTTTGAGAAAGAAAGGGGATCAAATGCAAATGATACAGCTCAGCCCAAACACAAATTCAAACTCAAATCTGGGTATGAGACTATGTGCTCTCATATGAATCTATTTTTTTTTCTTCTGAATTTTATTTTGCGTTTAGTGCACAGTTGATCAAGCACATGCACTCACACACACACACACACACACATACGCGCGTATGCGGTTTTAATTCCCATTTGTTCTATTTAGCGTTGCTCATACATTGTTCCACTTGTGTACCAAACCATCTGGCCGTAGTAATCTCTTCCTTGATGTAACTAATTTAACCTCTGCTGGTACCACTGCTTGGAGATTTGTGCTGGAGAGGTATTGGAACGCATGGCCACTGCTGGACCCTCAGGAACAGGCCTAAATGTCCTTGGTTTCAGCAGGCAGCTGTCCCCACTTAAGCCCTAATTTCATCTCCACTCTCCTTCCCTCTGTGGGTCCTGCGAATTCGGTAGAAAACAAGGCTTTGGCAACGTAGCTTCCAGCCTGCCCACTGAATGCTTGGTTAATATAACCATCCACTTCACACTCTGGTAAAATGTGTGGGTACTACACATGTACATCTTTGACACTTTTGCACCATCAGTTATCTACAGGTACCTAGGGTTAGACAGTGACGGTTTAATAAGGCAGCTGAGATTCTCAATAATAATAAAAAAACAGATTCACTTTAAGACACTGGTGATACTGGTGTGTGGTCATTTGTATAGTACCACAGTACATCTGTATTGTACATGTGGATGGTACCTACAGTGTATAATAAAAAAAAAAAAAAGTTATGTAATAGTCACATTGCCTTTGCTGTGTATTTGTTATTGCCTCTACTAAAATGTTGGCCTGCTTTTCTTCACAGCCAATCTGATGGCCCCATCTGGTCAGCCTGGTTGGGGTCTGGATTAGTCATGGTCTGGACCCTGTGACCACCCGACAGCCTCGCCAGGCTCTGTGCGTGCCACCCACAGACAGGCTGTAGCTGGTCC
Source organism: Clarias fuscus (assembly GCA_030347435.1). Classification (NCBI taxonomy): domain Eukaryota; kingdom Metazoa; phylum Chordata; class Actinopteri; order Siluriformes; family Clariidae; genus Clarias; species Clarias fuscus. Next base: position 19,881,860 of record CM059207.1, on the reverse strand, counting down.
TGTCCAAAACCAGTGAGAACACAACAGCGTGCTCAAAACTGCCACCACCTTCTTGTTGCACAGATCCTTGACAATTGGCCACAAATGGGCTTTAATCCCACACACAGTCACACATGATATGGATACAAGATACAAAATATAGACATACAAATTTGAATAAATATACAGCAAAGATACATAAGGTACTGGTGAAAAAAAAAAACCACAAACACAAATATAATTTCATGTAATAAAATGAATCTATACATGTGTCTTTAATAAGGTAGACATCTGAATTAATGGAATGAACAGGAAATGTAAAAATTAGAAGAAACATGTTTAAATCCCACAATTGTGGAGCTTTTTTTTTTTTTTTTTTTTGCTTTACACAGTAAGGCTCTCTCTCCCATAGCTTAATGCCTTTAGACAAAGCTTGGTGTGGAAGCTGGAGTAACCGTAACAGATGTTGAATGATTAAATTAGCAGTTGCTGGCTGTTCAAATATTCATGTCGCGTCAAGAATGTGTACCATTATAAACAAATTCCAGCCAATGCTGCTTAATTATTCTGTGCTTTTGTTTTCTTCACATATGGTTTGGAGGGAGAGGGTACTTTGTGTTAGACACTGGTGTAATATATTTTATGTGTGAAAACTGATTTATGAACAGATCTTACACCTGGCCTTAGATTATGTTACACTGACCGTGGATTTTTTTCATTTTATTATTTTTTTAAATGAAATTTGCAAAATGTGTGCTTATCTGGGCCGCTGAACCAAGTGTCCTAAAACACTGACGGTTGGATTGGGGCTGTTTCTAGTGGACAGTGTATTCTTTTCTCAGTTCAGGTAGTAACATACAGTAGACCATATTCCAAGAACTAAAGGATTAAACTATACATTTCACTGTTGCACTTTCATTGTGTATGATTTGTCTGGAAAAGTACAAAAGTGTACTGTTTAATCCTATATACCTTTTATTCTAAAAGATATTTAAAGGTGTACTATATTCTATAGGTAAGACAGGAGGCAGAGTTTGAGTTAGCAGAGATGAAGACGTTGAGGTTCTCTTTGGGAGCGACAAGGATAGATAGGATCAAGAATGAGTCCATCAGAGGGACAACCCATGTTAGATGTTTTGGAGATAAAGTCAGAGAGGCCAGATTGAGATGGTTTGGACATGGTTCTGAGGAGAGATTGTGAGTATATCGGTAGAAGGATGATGAGGTTGGAACTGCCAGGCAGGAGGTCTAGAGGAAGACCAAAGAGGAGATTTATGGATGTAGTAAGAGCCAACATGAAGTTAGTTGGTGTGAGAGAAGAGGATGGAGTGGATAGAGTTAGATGAAGGCAGATGATTCGACCTCTGAAAGGGAACAGCGAAAGACAGAGAAGATATTCTATACAGTAGGTTTGTGCACATTATGGCCTATATTGCATTACACAAAAAAGGGAAAAATTTACAGAATTTTACATATTAAAATATGCAATTTTAAGTTCTCACGTATTTCATCAATTGTCTCCTCTGATTATAGATTAATATCAGTCTATGATTTATGATGATTTATCAAAGCGCCATACAATTTCCCGCTGGTCTTGTATCGCCATCTGCTGGTTAGAAACGTGCACAACACGGAGCGTCATATTTCCTGAAATACATTAAAAAAAAAAAAAACCAGCCAGCTCATGAGAAAGATAACTAGATTTCTCAACATTTAAAAAAAATGGCGCACGAACTATGGAAAAGCAGTAGTACTTCATGTCTGCTCACCCTTAGCGTGTTTTTCTTTCTGACCGAGCCCTCGGGAAGTCCAGTGACGTCTCTGGCTGCTTATTTGACTGTAGCTGTGTCCAGTGGGGCACGAGCTCAAATGAGACAGTCTGAAGCCGGAAGCCAGAATGACCGCAGAGTAAAACTTTAGGATTTAACGGAGCACTGCTATGCGATATATGGATACGAGTTATGGAAAGTTGAACTATGTGCTAAAATCTCTACCAAAGTGAGTATGTTGGCTCTTTAAACTTAAAAAAAAAAACAAAAACGAATCCTCAGCTGTGGTTGGGTGACTCCGTGTGAGGTGCAAAGGCGCATCAGCTTTAATTCTTCATCCATCAAACTAAAGGGAAAAGACTCACTAGTGACCATCACTGTGCCAGTGTGATAGTGAGACATATACTATTATAGTTTCACTGTTATACTGTTTATTCTCACCATGTGCTGTTACTCCATCCTGTCTTTTTATTTTAAATAATTATAATAGGGTGTGTTTGTTTGTTTGTTTGAAACTGTTATACAGTTATATACAGTTAAAAAAAAATGATATCATGGTCCATGCTTGGTATTTTACAATATATGCCATATGCGTATCTATAAACGTTTATTTGTTTCGTACAGCCTTAACACAGCAATTTGAATCGGCTTTACTTAAGTATCAGTCTATTTTTGACTCAGTCTATCTATCTGTTCACATTGTTTGGATGATAGTAATACAGATGGACTTTGAAGGCAATAACATATTACATAACAGATTGACTAGATATTATAAAACAAATTTACTAGATCATAGTCTTCAAACCTGGAAAACCTAAAAACCTATAAGGCCTTTGTGCCTTATAGGGTGGAACATAAACGTTAATAAAATAATAATAAAAACGTTTAATTGTTAAATTGAGAAAAATTAAATCAGTCAGAATTACTCTGAATTGATGTTTAACTCTGGCTACTGACTTGCTTACAGTTTTCTGCACATTCATTGCTTTCATTCTGCAGTGTATACAGTACTCTCAGCGATACTCAATGACCAACTCATAAGGGACCTAAACCAGACCATCTCACAAAACACATTTCAGCAGTGTTAGGAAAATCAAAAATTGCTGTATATCTTTAAAATTGTATTAACCTGTAAATAGGAAGTTATGTAGCATAACGGTAAAATGTCGTGTCAGTGGCTTAGTGGTTAGCAATGTCGCCTTTTCCTTTCAAGCCCAGCTAGGCTGCTCAGTCCAGATAAACACTGCAGCAAGAAACCACCGTCATTCAAATTAAGGAAGGAAAAGTTGTTTTGTGATCTGGTTGATGTCTGATGAACACAGGTCTGATCTGAGTCATATTGTTTTACCAGGCATTGTTGGGTTGCAAGTTGCTAGCTGGATTACTAACATTAGGTGTTGTTAAGTAGTCTTTGACGTATAATTATTTTGTGTGAATCTTTGGCTTTTGTGTTTGCAGAAATGGATGCTGATCCTGTGGGTGATAAAAGATCAAGACTGCTGGCATCGAAAACCAGGTGGAGTGAGAAGGGTGACATACCTCCCTTTCAGCAGCTCATCAATGCAGACGCAGGTAGGATCAACCATTAGGAATAAAAGTTGCTTGAGACTTAAACTCTGCCATAAGAAGCAGTATGTTTGATCTATTACCTTTGTGAATGATGAATGATGATGGTGGCCATGTACGATTTATCTGTCACAGAGATAATCCAAGAAGCCTTACATGAAACAGACCCGGCTATTCTAATGTAAAATGAACACAGAAACTGGAGAAAGTATTGAGTATTAACATTAGCTGTTTTACTTTTTGTTTTCAACAGAACAATCAAATCAAGGCAGCATTAATCAGTGGCATAGTAACAATACTAAGTGGGTATTGATTCACCTACCAGTTTTGAAGTTTGACTCTCAAGACATTTTCAAATGATTAATAATGTACCAGTGAGTTTATACTGTAATAGTTTGTACCCTACCATACACATACAGTATAGTATGTTAAAATCTCATATTTTTAAATTCTTCTTTCAGTAAAAATGATAAACAAGAGAATGTCCAGGAATATGAAGGTAAGACAGACAATATGTTCCAAAAAAATGTTAGAAAACCAAATTACTCCCCAGGCATCACTTGGCACTGTTTTATACAGTATATATACAGGAGTTGGACAATGAAACTGAAACGCTTGGTTTTAGACCTCAGTAATTCATTAGTATGGTGTAGCGCCTTTTGCGGCCAATGCAGCATCAATTTGTCTTGGGAATGACCGATACAAGTGCTGCCAGAGGGATTTTGAGCCGTTCTTCTTGCAGAATAGTGGCCAGGTCATTACATGATACTGGTGGGAGAAAAAGTTTCCTGACTCGCTCCTCCAAAACACCCCAACATGGCTCAATAATATTTAGATCTGGTGACTGTGTAGGGCATGGGAGATGTTCAATTTCACTTTCATATTCATCAAACCACTCACCAGTGAGTGTTGTGTGTATGGTGCATTATTATCCTGATACTGGTATACCTGATAGCCTTTGGCAGTGAGGCGCCCATCTAGCACAAGTAGTGGGCCTAGGGAATGCCATGATACTGCAGCCCAAACCATCACTGATCCACCCCCATGCTTCACTCTGGGCATGCAACAGTCTGGGTGGTACGCTTCTTTGGGGCTTCCTCACACAGTGAAGGTGGACTCATCAGAAAACAATACATGTTTCACAGCCCAAGATTTTAGCTGCTGGCACCATTGAAACCAACATTTGGCATTGGCATGAGTGGCCAAAGGTTTGGCTATAGCAGCCCGGCCATGTACACTGACCCTGTGGAGCTCAAAACGGACAGTTTTGGTGAAAACAGGAGAGTTGAGGTGCACATTTAATTCTGCAGTGAGTTGGGCAGCTGTGGTTTTATGTTTTTTGGATGCAATCCGGGTTAGCACCTGAACATCACTTTCAGACAGCTTCCTCTTGCGTCCATGGTTACTCCTGTTGGATGTGGTCCGTCCTTCTTGGTGGTATGCTGACAATACCGTGGATACCGTAGCTCTTAATACATCACAAAGACTTGCTGTCTTGGTCGCAGATGCGCCAGCGAGATTTTTCCTCTTTTGAACTCTGATATGTCACCCATAATGTTGTGTACATTGCAATATTTTAAGCAAAACTGTGCTTTTAATCTGCTAAATAAACCTTCACACTCTGCTCTTACTGGTGGAATGTGCAATCAATGAAGATTGGCCACCAGGCTGGTCAAATTTAGCCATGAAATCTCCAACACTAATTGGTCAGTGTTTCAGTTTCATTGTCCAACCTCTGTACTGTATGTGTGTGTGTGTATATATATATATATATATATATATATATATATTATCTTTGATTAAAACAACATTTAACATTACACAGGTTAATTTTTTTCCTTTGAGAACTGATTTTAGCCATTTTAAGATGCCACTAAATGGGCACTGGCTTTGCGTGCCTGATCCATTCAAACAACATGCAAAGTAGTCATGGGCTGGACCAACTCTCAGCCTGAAAATTCACACTATAACTCAGACTGTTGAGGATTACTGGCTGTAAACACAAGGTTTAGGCTTTGTCACTAAGAAACACTACATAAATATAGGACAGTATGTGCTTATGAAGTAGTGCTTCAGCTACCATATGAGAGATAAGAAAAAAAACTATGGAATTAAGAAGGTAAGATCGTTGATTTTAAATCTGTTGCTGCTGAGCAGCTAAGGTGAACTATGCTTGAATTGTCCTTAAATTGATGACACTGGGATTCGTCGAATGTTAGTTTACACTGTAATTGAATTTGTATATGCTGTAAAATAAACAGTGAGTCTTTGCTTACAGGAGACCATCTGAAGAAGGCTGGCATGTCTAAAGATGACTTAGCACTTATTTTAGAAGGTAAACCCATTGCTGTTTAGAATTTTTCAGGCTTTGAGGACAAGTTGAAATAAAAATACTGGGCTAAAACAGCACGCATGGTTTTAAACATGGCCTTGATTTATCTGTAAGGTGCTAAGAGTTTCATTATTTTAGCTTTCAAGCTCTGACATACACAGAGACCAAACCTCATTCCAATGATGGGTTATTTAGATTAGAGTGAAATGTACTGGCACAACAAAGGGGCATGTGGAATAAGTTCATGTGACGTCAGCTGCTTGTGAGAGAGGACATAAGCAGGAGGAAAAGTTCAGGGATACAGCATTAAGCCTCTCTCTCTCACTCTCTCTCTCCTGACTGGATGTTTAACAGTGCAGAGGAACTCTTTGGCAAGAACTTTCAAATTGCTCTTGTCCAAATACCATTACGGTATGAGACACACCAGTACGCTGCTGTCTTTCACCTCTGTCTGAGTCACACATTTGCCTCTATGAGTCTGTGCAAGTAAAGAACCTCCTCTGGGTGCTCCTCATAAAATGGCACAACAAAGGGACATAATAAGGTAAGAAGTGCTCAACGTGAAGTTACGAGACTAGACGAATCAAGGAGATTTGACACTGCGTTCCTTTAAAGAGCACACAGTCAACAAGCCTTGCTCACAGGGACAGAAGAGCTACAACTCCGACAATCTCTTCAACCACAAATATGCCAACACCACAGAGAGTCTGTAACAGCTAACCGAAAAAAAGAAAGAAAAAAAAATGTTGACATCTCTTTGAGATGGTGTCTTAACTTGTGCTCTTAACATTTGTCATTTGTATTTTAAATGTTGTTTATTACAGTAGTTATTGCAAATTATTCAGAAACTACAATAAAGGGAATGGAAATGGATGTAGTTTGTGACTGAGTAATGCGACTATGCAACTGGAGTTTCAAGTGGGTTAAAATATTGTTTTTGTGTGGAGCTCCTTTTTTAGCCAAAAAACAAACAAACAAAAAAACAGGCACTCTTGTATTTTCAGTGACCAGTATTCATGGACAGCATATACATTTTACATTCTGTATATTGTTTGATTTTCTTGCGTATTTATCTGTTCAGAGACATGTCTCAGTATTGTGATGGCTGTTTTCTCTTTGAATCTCTTTGAAGCCACTTTGAATCTTTCTATGTTCTACATTTGTGTCAAGCTCATAATAACTTTTTTTTAAATGGGTCTGAAGCAGTGGTTTTAAAATGGCAGCCAAGGAAATCATGAGTCTTAGAAAGGGAAAGAAACCCTTGAAAGGAACAGGTTGCCACTGCTGCACACAATTCAACACTGATTATGCGTTGGCAGGAGAAGTGGCGACAAAATAGGAGAGGCTTACATTAGGGATGCCCTTATGAGAAGACACTGAGGCTTACTTTGCTCCTGACATCATGCCAAAGGGAGCAAGCTGAAGGAAAGATCTCGATAGTGCTGTGTGAGAGGACAGCCAAATGAAAGCAACAAGGAGAGGAACTCTTTCCTAATATAGCTACTGTATAGCCTCAATGTCAATGACACCAAACAGAGACTGGTTTTCAGGGGTTGTTTTATTGTAATCGAAGATGACACTTTCTCTTTTTTTCTGTCTGTTTCCATAACAGAATCTTTATATGGTAAAACAACTGTACAAACCGTGCAAGGATTTTTTAGGTAAGACCCGCTCTCGTCTGCTTTTCCATTTCAGCAAAATGTAATTAGGAATGTGATCAGTAACAATAATAGTACTTTTTAGAAATATTAATGACATTCCATTTACTCTATTATTAATTTATGGTACACTGTATATGGGTGATTCTCTGTTCTGAGTGCCTTTTGAGTTATCTACTAAGTGTCAAACATTCAACCCTTGTTTTGGATAATAGTGGCCATAACTAATGCAGTAGCACCAAATGCCATTTTGGACATAATAAAATTGTAATATTTTGTAACATTATTCTTTTTTTTTTTTTAAACAATTGTTTCCAATCATTTATTGACACAGCAGTGAGCTTCAAGAGATCTCAATCTGATGATATAAACAATGAAATATAGCACATGCCTTTCTTTGCAGCATGTTGTTTACACATGTGCATGATGTCACCTCTTCAATTCTGAGCTCACAGGGACTGACCCATTATTTTTAAAGGGGGTAGATGTTAAAAACAAGCTGATGTGTCCGTACTGCAATTTCATAGATTTTCATAGTTTTTGATGATTGCATATTTTTCAATATTGTTTTAAAATGTAGAAAGAAATAAAAATCAGGGAAGAACATGGAATTAGTTAACTTACATATTAGCCTCAAATTGGAAGTATAAGGTGCAATTTTAATTTCTTGAATATTCGATACAAATATAATGATGGTCAGTAAGGACATCCAAATAGGATTGTTTGTCCACTTAGATAGCTCAGCTTTTAGACATGAATGAGAGTTTCATTTGGCATTATGAGATATAAACATATAGTCTATTAAATTATGGCTTTAAAGGGCAATTTGTAGTCTCCTTTTATTAAAAATCCTTGATGAAATCATGGAGGACTTAAAGGGCATTTCACAAAAATGTGGATTCTTATAGATGAGGCTCAGATGAAAATGTATTATATAATAATAGTTATGTTGAATTTGGATACAGTCCTTACTCTACTGTAGTGTTTTCATGCTATAACACCAGTCAGATTAAATAGGTGTGTCACCTCAGGGGAAGCACTAAAATTAGTACTGCATGCCTGCGTGTTTAAAGCTGAATTGGAAGTCACCTCTGTAGTGATGCCCCAGGGTGTGACACATACGAATGAAGGGAAGTGCGTAAGGGCCATGTGATGTTTGTGACGCTGGAATGAAATAGGACAGTGCCCATGTTATATTTCCCATGCAAATGTACTGACAGCACTGGTTTGCATGAGGTTTCCTAGGAAAGCTATGACACGTGTGGAGAAACAGGGTGGGATTGGAAACAGAATTCAGGGTTATAATGTGTATTGGCTTTAGGTGAACGCTGAGCACTTACAGGTCTGTGCCTGAATTTTCTAATGTGCTATCATGGTCAACTTACACTTTAGGTCATATCCAGAAAATCCTCCTCTGACCTCTGCCTGGAACAGCTTGGCATCTGGAATATTAGGTCATTCTGGACCACCAAGGTACCTATGTCTTTCATTCGCTTAGTCATGCTGTTTCTTGATTGTGATTTATTTTATTGTATTTGAGATTTTTATTAATGTGACCCTTCTAGTACCATGGATGTCCTGACCCTATGGCAGGATGATCCAGAGGAGTTGCTACTGGATCTGGGCTTTGGTGTTGAGGAGCCTGACATTACAGTGAAGATCCCAGCCCGTTTTATCAGCCATCAGTCCAAAGCTCGTGGCATCAATATCCAGGTCTTCTTGGATGCTCAACAGAACCGAATAGATATAGAGAATCCAGATGTCAGAAGTGAGAACTGCTTAATTTTATAGAAAAAAAATTGTGTAACTCATTTTACAAATCTTGACAATTTTTTTTTGATAAAATACAACAAATCTTGTCCTGCAGCTGAGGCAAATGTTGCAAAGTAATTTTCTGAATGACTACTGTGTGGTGGAGCCCTGATAATTGGTGTCTTTTTGAGTGATACTGAAGTCTGACAATTTCCTCTTAAGTCCTCAATCTCCATTTCTTTCTTTTTTCACTTTCCTACCCTATCCCTATATGTAGATCGGTTTAGGCAGATAGAGGTGTTACAGCAGGTCACTACAGCCTTCAATTCCTTGGTCGGAGGCATTCCAGGTGCACAGACACCTGTGGAATCTCAGCTCTCAGAAGAAGCCAGGGTGAGGAGGAAACGAGTTGGCATGCTCTTCCGGAATGCCTCCAAGAAGACGCTTAGCCAACTGGCCAATACCCGAGACCAGCAGCGGCTCCCCCCTTCACCGTCAGGCCCATGCTTCAGCCCAGAGCAGTCTGGAGATCTTCCTCTTGACAAACGAATCCCGCTGAAACGTGCCAGCCTCAGCCCTCTAGTAGAGGAGCAGGCCTTAGTATCAGAAGATGAATCCACTGAGATCACAACCCTCCCTCCGGTTAAAAGCAGCAGTCAAAAGGGAAGTCGAGAAATGAAGAATGTTACATCACCGACTGCCTCTCCAAAAGGGGCTACAGGAGTGCCGGCAGAGTCTTTTGAGTTGGAAGAGGTATGACTATGGCTGTATTCATTTATTTATTACTATTTATTAATTTATTGTTTTACATTTAAATATGATTAATGATTAATTATTTATGTTTCAGTTACAGTTTCCTGTTTGGGCTCCCATGTGATTTTTTTAAAGGATCACATTCACTTTATTTACGCAAACTCATGATTATGAATGTGTCAACCATTAAGCCATGCCACACGTTTTTACTCTCATTCAGTATTTCCTAATCCTGATACTCCATGAAGTACATTTTATTAATCCATCCACCTGACACTTGATGATTTTAAAACATGTCGTATTACACTACCAAAAACACCAAAATTAGTCCGTTAACAGGATTGTTGTGGCAAAGTGCAGGATTGTAACACATCATTAAGAAAATCAAGGGGCATGGAATATTTATCAGACAGAATGCTAGAAATGGTTTTATTATATTTGTTTTCTGTTCATAGATCCAGAGTTTTGATGAAGGAAGCATAGGAGGAACCTGCACCGGCACTTCTGATCATCCAGGTTTGTTTGCTGAGGGCTAATGTATAAATATGAAAGCTTTCAAGGGTTAATGCAGCTGAAAGATTTGCAAGTATCGAATCCACTTAAATCACATTTGTGAATAACAAAACAAACACGAACAGAAATGCGAAAACGTACTGGGAAAACGAACAAGAGGTAAACGGTAAAGCTAGTAATAATATACAGCATGGAAAACAATACAACTGAAAACTTGGAACTTAAATACAGTGGTACATAGGAAATAAAGACTCAGGTGCAAACATAATCAGGAGCTATATTCAAAATATGTGCACATAATTATACCATGTGATGTTCAATGGCTGTTTTGGGAGCTTGTAGTCTACTGCCTTCCTGGCACTTCCCCGAAATGTGGCTGTAATTTCATTGAATTGTTTAATTAAGAGCAAACTGTATTGATAACATGCAAAATTGTATATGTTTAATTCCAAAATTCTTATGTGGACATCAAATTAGGATTGCTTAAAAATCTCCATTGCTTCTTCAAGTGTAGGTGAGGTAAAGTTTGATTTGGCCTAAGTACTAATTGCTGTATTTATTTAAGTTTAATGCCCAGGTGTAGTGTTAAATGCGGTCTGTTTGTCATACATTATGCAATGAAAAGTAATCACCCTCAAATAGATGTTATTGTGATATATGTAGGTATTGAGCGGGGATGCCTTTCACGAGTGAGGACGAATAGCTGTCAGTCTGACAGCAGCGGGTTTTTGGAGGAACCGTTCGTTCCTGCTTACCCCACCCCTGGACCTGAGCTCATGAAGGTAAGACTGACCAATTCAAATAACTTTGTAGCATTGGAAAAACATAAACGTGTTCGAGAAATAATAACATTTTAAATAGTTAAATGGGTTTTCTAATAAATTAATGGACATATGTGTTCTATATCCTAATGTGTGTTATATAGGTGCTGAATGCGATGTCAGGGGATAGTACAGAAAGCCCCCAGAAAAGTGAGGACCTACAGGAGACAGAAGTCCACTCTCCATATACACAGGATTCTAATAAACAGACTGAATTTTATGCAAGAGATTCAAATATTGATACAGCTATAGGACCAGCACATATTGGGATGATAAAGGCAGGAGACACTTCAATGAGGCACATACAGGACACTAATAGGACAGATTGCTGGGTAAATAAAGATACTGTGCAGAAGGATATTGTTGGTGACTGTCTGGGAGATACATTACAAAGAGACTTACCGGGTCTGCGTGAATATGGAGCCAATACCATGCACAGTACTACATTGAAAAATGACTCACTGGGCATGATACATGATTACAGAACGGATACTGTACTAAGTACTGCTTCAAAAAAGGACTTACCAAGACTAATCGACTATGGTACTAATACAATACAAGGTACCACATTACCAAAGGATTCGCCGGTTCTCCATGACCATGATAGCAGTTTTGGGAAAAGTGTCACATTTCAGAATAACTCTCTAAATCCATCTCATCATGTGGTTGCGGGAGGTGATTCACAGATGGAGATACAGAAATCAGATTTTTCTGTTTTTAAAATGAACTCTTCTACTGCAGACCCAAAAGCAAACACTGTCAACAAAGTCCCATTCTCTACAGAAGGGTATAATGGACGTTCTGTGTCAGTGCAGATGTGTTCGAGCTTGGGCTCCAAGAGTTCTCTGAGAGGCAGCATCAGTCACAGCTTATCTATCGGCCACAGTCCATTCAGTGATGTTCAGCTCAAGAGAGAGTGCAAGGAACAGTTAAGCACAGATGTGGCTGATCTTTCAGACAATGCTAGAAGCACGAACAGTCTTAAAACAAACGAACATGCAGTTCCCAACCCTTGGCACTCTCAGGAGATTTCCAAGGGACCACACTCAATGTCACTCGCCAAGAACCGATCTTATGAAGAGGACACACGATGGGAGGCAGCACTTTGGTCAGGAGCTCAAAGCTTTCGTTCATGTGGGCACAAATGGCAATGCTGCTGCCAGAATAAGAACAGCGACAAACAGCACTCTGGCAACCCAGATCAGCTAAACCCAGCCAATAGCTTGCCTGTGAGTCACTCAGAGCTTAAACATGGATTAATACCCAAAAGGCAAATTTGGTTTGAGACACTTCTTGCCCCCATCAGGAGAAGTTTTTTATCTCTTGTTGTTTATCTGTCTTAGCCCAGAGGCTTAATCATTGTGTTAAAATGAGTATAAAGTATTGTATACAATGTTAAATATCCAGTGTAAAATAGTCAGTTGTTAATTTTTCTAAAGAGAACTGTTGATGAAAAAGGGTTAAGGGCTGGCTTTCATAAATGGAGCAGATTTTCATTTGAATAGTTTATTTGCATGTGCGATGCAAGGGAGTGGAAATTGCTGACCACTTCAGCACTCCCTAAAGCACTTGCATAGACTCCAGGGGCTGTGGCTTCACCGATAAACACACTCAAACACATATTCGTTGCTAACACAAAGAGCTCAGGCTTCAAGTGGATGACACATTGTTCTTCGTTGTTTTTGGTTCTGCAGTATTCCATGGAGGAATTGATCGGCATGATGAGATGTATGTGGAAGTTCCGGAAGATGTTAACAGAGATTGAGGAGAGGCTAGAGGAGGAGCAGGATACTGTAAATAATACTTTTTCAGATGAACACAGGTTGGTCTTCATGCTTTCCTCCATGTAATAATTATTAATGTTCTCATAGCATTGTGTAGTACTGAGGTAATATACTGTTAAGAACATTTCTTGTAGATTAATACTGCTTAATACTGTATAGGCTGAGACAATGGGTATTTAAACAGATTCTTTTTATATTAGATGATCATGAGTCGACAGGTTTATAGTTTTGTTTCATAATATGAAATGCAATTTTTAGCAATATAATCAATTTATTTTGGTTTCTGTGATTAATTAGAGAGGTCTTCCACGGTCCTGCTTAAGATATATATATATATATATAAGATATATATATATAAAATTACACCATAGCAACCATGTCCAAACATTTTAAATTCGGAAGCATCACTGGAACATTTGTGTCAGCCTCTTTTTGCTCAATATTTGTCTGCATTTTCTACAATCTTATTTCTTTTTGTTAAATTAGTTAATAGTAAGAGTTAATAACCTACCTAGAAGGCTAAAATAATCATGCTGCAGTGAGTGGAATGTGTTTAATGTTATTAATGTAATGGAATGTTATTAATTGGATGTTTTGTCCTTTGCACTGCCGTCTATACAGAGACTTTACATACTTGTTTTATGCCTCAGACACTCGGAGAAGGAGGCACGTCTGTCTGTCTGAGAGTCTCATTAATTCAGTATCTCAAGAAAGACTGTTGAATGTTTATGGGATTTATATGACTTTCTCGTTGTAATTAGAAAATTTGCTATTTAAATAGATCCGAACTGAGGCAAGGCCAAATCAAGGTCAAATAGGTGAAATAGTTTTTCTTAAATGGCTTTTTTCCTGTTTCTCATAAAGAGTTTGTTACTTATACACTTGTGATTAGAAATTCAAAGCTTATATTTCCCTAAAGTCTACACTCTTACACATTCTGCTTAAAATACAAAATACAGTAATACTATAAACAATCTCCTAATCTGAGATTTAGGCTTTAGTTGTTGACAGTGTATTTCTCTTGCCCAGGGCTGAGATCCAGGATATCATGAAACTACGAACAGCTGTCAAAAAGGAGTGTGAAATGTTGGAACAACAGCTCAATGATCTGGTCCAGGCCTATGATGAAAACATGCAAATGGTATCTAGCTCTTTTCATTTATCATATTAACTTTGGATAATGACAGATGAATATAAATAGTATGTAACCATCTGATATTCAGTATATTAGTAACAGATGCAACTGAGATTTTTTGCCAATTTATTTTATGCTGTTTGTGAAAGAAATGCTAGACATCTTGCATGTGAGTAAACTGTAGGGCACATGGGGCCTTAACACATGCTGTCCTGATACCTGTGATATCTAACAAAAAGTGTCAGTTTGTTGATTAAGAGGATGTCAATATCAACCCAGTGCTGGTTATCGCCTGACATTCTCAGCAATGTTATTTTGATATAAAATCATTATGTTATAGTGTCTGCTTAAGCTCCTCAAGGCTCAATATGTCTGGCAGGCTACAGATTTTGAACATAAAGGTGCCTGGTTTATCTGTGCCGATATCACTGCCCCAATTGATACAACTAATTTTAATTACTGTAAATTATGGGAATTTGTAATATTATAAATGTTTGGATAATGTTTTGTAGAAGATGAACAGACTTTTGGATGAACAAGCCCACCTGTGCAATCAGCTGAGGTTTACACCCCAACCAGGACGCATCTCCAAAAAAAGTGTGGGCATTCAATGCAACTTGCTGACAGACAGCCCAAAATCATGTCTCTCTACACAACTGTCAGATGACACAAGGCTAATTCACAACAATAGTGAATGGAGCCCTGGCAGCAAAGCTGACAAGCTCGACTTTGTGGGATTTATCAAAAGTGTATGTATTTAATATCTCATGCAAGTTTTATTTTGAGTATTTTGAGTATTAAGCATCATGAATATTGTTTCATTGCTCATTTTTCTTCTCAGTTAAAGGATGGATCCATGAACAATGATTCACTGGAATAAAGAAGTAAGTTTCAGTAAAATAATGCTTTGTGTTCAGTTAAATATTCATGATTTATTGATTTGTATTTTAATATTTTAGATTTTTCTTAATTCAATAGTTAAGGCTGATATTTAATTATACTTTTGTTATTAATTGTTGATCAGAGTTTTTATTTTTTTCTTTTCAGTTCAACATCAAGAGTGCGAAGGATAAAATAATCTTGGCGTTTAGTATTTTCATGTGTTATTATAATTATTTTTTTAATTTAAAATATTTTATAAGCTGAATTATTTTTTTAGTCAAACACAATGAAATGTTATGTATGTCTTGAATCCAAGACCAATAAATCCAGTTAACAACTACAAAAATGTTTGCCAATGATTAATGTTTTATTATGCAAGTAATATTATCAGGGTAATTTCGTGCATGCCAATGTATTCTAAAACATCTTGTGTATTATAAGATGATAATTTAAAACCCCTTCAAGTCGCACAGACACACACTTCACTGAAGTGCTGAAATGGAGTAAATATGATTCACAACTCAACAGCAGTGACATCAAAGCTTCCACCCTGTTTTAATCTTTACAACCACAGTTGCCACTTAGTGAATCACCAACAATACAAAGACGTGTAATATATTCATCTTCTTTAAGCGCATTTTCTTCTTTTTCTTCTGATTTTGATAAAATTTTATTATTATTAATATTCTTACTATTACTACTACTACTACTACTACTAATATTAATAATAATATTCATCATCATAAAAATTATTTGCATAAATTGCAGACATACAATGTGAGTAATTGAGATTGCTCACATCAAAATCCTTTTTAGCTGGAAGAAGTATTTTTATTATTATTATTATTATTATTATTATTATTACTTTTCCTTCTCATGTCACTGGAGGCCCATCCTTCCCCATTTATGGTACCCTCCCTATACACCCTCCTCTTTGTCAGGCAAAGGACTGCTCTGCTTAACATGTTGAAAAAAATAATTCAAGCTGTTCAAATAGGTTCATTAGAAACCCTTTGATATTCATACATGCCACATGATAAGGTCTTCAGTCGTCGTGACAACTAGCACTAATAGAGATGGGGTTAGAGTGTGCTCCTCCTCTTTGGTACATAAAGTGATTTTGCTTTGATGTAACCTTCCACTCTTTCCATCTCTACCTCTTTGCACAACTGGGGTAAGTGTGACAGCAGTCCTTCTTCAATTAGCATATTCAGTCTTTTAAGGATTTATTTTCTTTTCTTTTTTCAAATTCTATTATGATTTTCGGGAAACATCTGTCTTCTTTAGTTTAATATTTTCTAATGAAAATAGTCTGTTTGGTGGTTAAATTACCAACCTACATAGAGCTTTCATTATAGAACCATTTAATATTTTTTCTACACTTTTTTTTCTAAATGGAGAAAAGATGCCGTGTTTACCTAATGAACTGCATTTACTAATTATTAATTGACTTTATTAAAATTTTTGCATACAAATCAGGGTATATTTAATGTGTTGTATGTGTAAGTCTATGGTAGTGATTGTGGCCTAAATAATGGATGTGGGTGCAGTGAGAGAGTAAGCTGTTATCTGATATGTGAACAGACTGCCAGCATGTCTACAGGCTGTGTGAGGTCACTCTCAGAGACAGCCGAGCACAGACTCAACAAGCAGGAGCATCCCTGTAAGTATCCATTCATCTCTCGAAATTTCAATTTCTTTTTGTGTGTATATATGTGTGTGTGTGTGTGTGTTTCCCTTCGTCTGGCTTCATTAGTATTTTAGGAGAAAACTGAGCATTGTGGGGTCGCTGCTAGAATGGGAGATATATCAATTTGGAACAACAAAGGACGTGACAGATGGTGTGGTGTTTCTCCCACACAAGCCCTTGTCTCGGGGTGTGGATTGAGTGTTTGTTGAGTTTCAGTATACTGTACAAAAGCACCCTCACTGTGTCCCTACAGATGAGGATACTGAGATGGACAGTCAAAAGCTCAGAAGCTCAGAGGACAATCAGCAAGAAGAACTGGGACAAAAGAAGCCACGCAGGAAAGACACGCCTGTACTGAACTCCCCTCCTCTCATACCAGGTAGATAACCGTTTTGATTATTCTAGATCTTTTTCATCAATCTCTTACAGTAATGTAATAAAGGCTCTGTTTTTGATGACGCTTTGTTCACCAGGGGTAAGGTTAATGAAAGGAGAAACACGTCTAATTCACTTGGAAGATGAAGAAAAGGAGACAAAGAAGTAGCTGTATTTTTAGACTTTGGAAGTGTTACTGTTACTATTATTTGCTCTCTGTATGTCTAAAATATTTCTGTGATTGATTTCATGTTTACAAATTTCTGCAAACTTGTATTGTTAAACAGATTTGTTTTATTCTAATTATTGTAACAAAAAAAGCATATTTGGTGGTCTACATATCATGTGTCTGGTTCATACATTAAATAATATTACTTTGGTTTTGTGAATGGTGGGATGCTGTGCAAAGTGTGTGGACCATGCTGCTCGGCGATGTATCACCTCCCACGTCTAAGAGATATACACTGCAGATGCATGGCTTTGCTTCGGGCGTCAGTGTGCTTGCTCTCCGCTCCTTTCTCTCGGGGCATGGGGTAGGAACTGGCACAGTAACTGGGCTTCTTGGTGAAGCGGATCAGGTACCCTCTGCCTTCACCTGCAAGACAAAAGGTCCAGCCATTAGTTTGAAGAGGGGCATGGTATTAATCAGATTTTCTGTCATTCCACATTTTTGAACATATCTATAATTTTAGATGCAGTAATGTAGCTGAATAAAAACACAGAGTCATCATCTGAGCCCTTTGAGTTTAGATTTATTGGCACAACAGTGCAACAATGGAGCATCTGAAACAAACAGAATCATACCACCATGTGTCTCTCTTAGTTTGTGATTGTTTGAAAAAAAAGAGAGGTTTGAACAAGACATTAGTGAAGTCTAAATATGTCAAACTTGCAAAGGATACATAACATGAGTTATTATATGGCTTATGCTTTTGGAAGAGTGCACAAAACTGAGCTTAAAAAAAGGAAAAATTGATGAACAGTTCATGGTTCTGATGCAATACGTACGACAACATGCAGGGGGTGGCACTGAGCTGTAAAACTTTTTCTAGTTGAACTAATACAATTCTGATCTTTGAACTACATCTTACTTTTACCACCAAGATAGTGTGTTATTATTATTATTATTATTATTATTATTATACTCATTTTGTTTGTTAGAACAAACTCCAAAGGAGTAAAACCACACAATGTCATGATAAAAATAGAGATTGAAAGACAAGAGATTCTAACATATCGAATACCTGGCAGTTTGCTATTATAAAGCAGCAAAACACACACACACACACACACACACACACACACACACACACACACACACACACACACACACACACACAAAAAAAAAAAATATTTAAGGCAAAATTTCACTGTACCATGTTTACTGCTCTATTATTTATGATAATATTTCACTGCACACTGCATGTTACAGCTGAATTCCTGATGAGGCGAGTGCAGGCAAACAGAGACATACTTTAAATGCGTTGCAATTCACAGGTCTGAGTGTCATCTTACCCCTGAAAGCAACAGAACTCTCAAAGTGACCTTTCATGTCAAAAGAAAATAGAACAGCCATTTGGATTGGATCAGCAACACTAGGCTTGTGTTTACAGTAGTGTGCAAAAGTCTTGCAAAAAAATCCTTTCTGTTTACTTAAAAAAAAATAAATCCAAAAAGGTAAACTTTAATGTGTTTATTAAAGAAAAGAGAATTTAAACTAACAGATCACTTTTCTGGTAAAACACCAGATGATCCTGAAGAATATGAGACAGGCAAGTCTACGGAAGAGCCATAGCAAGTGACTGAATGACCTAGAGACCTGATGTTATTTTAAATGGTAAAGAGTCCTAATGCAAATAAATATCTATTTATTTCCTGTTTACAGTGTTTAAATTAAAAAGAAATTTTGTGATTATTTTCAGAGCATCTTTGCAAAAAATTATTATTATTATTATTATTATTTTTTTTTTTACAGCTGAAGACTTTTGTACAGTACCGCTGCCAACAAGTTATAATGTCATGCCTAGCTCTGTATCAGCTTACTGAACTTGCTGGTGAGAGAATATGAAGAAAAAATAATTAATTTACATTTAATATCAGCATAAACATGTAGAACAATTTGATGTATGATTACTACATTGCCTAAAATGGTACATTATAGACAGTCAGAGAAATAAAAAAAGTTATGCCGGTGATGCCTTATCATGATTGCCTGCTTTTCACTGAATACTGCACAAATAGAAAACATACTAAGTAGGTTTTTTTAAACACACATTTGATAAAAATGATGATTGGCATACAAGGACTGACAATTAGCTTACATTCTTGTGAAAAAAAATATATTACACCTGATACCACATTGAGGTTTCGAAATATCACATATTAGTGGTACAACAAAATGAATTTAAGGCAGCAATTATTATTAAGCTTAATAAACCCCATAAAAACAACTTGCACAGTATCTAGTGACACATTTCTATCTCTAATGGGTTGTGCCAAGGGACAAAGGATTCGTCTAAAAAATAAATAATTTTATCTCTTTGGTAAAGGCAGCAATAACATTTTACACAGTGAGCTTGTTGACTATTTAACATATGCCACTGAATTAAAAATAAGATTAAATAAAATATGCTCTTTATTATTAGGGTGGAATTTTGCTTGAATGTTGATGTGCAGCAGAGTGAGTATGTGCTTCTGATTACAATTACCTTTATCACTTGCAATTTGAAAATTGTTCCTAATGAATATCATCTTCCATATGTTATCTAGTAAAAACAAAAATCATCAGTTAGGAATGTTAAAACTTAAATTTAAAATAGAAAAAAAACATAAACTCACAATCTTTATGACCTGAAAATAAGGGAAGCTGTGATGGCTCATATACTGAAAAAATATAATTAAGTGCATCAAAGGAAGTGGCATGATCACCCCCTCCCCCACCCCACCCCCCCCCCCCCCCCCATCTACTGACTGTATCTGTACACAACAGGTTATAAATTATATTTTCTTATTTATGTACAGTAAATATATACAAAATGCTCAAAAGAACTCCAACTGACTGCTCAAATCAGAAAGTACATGTACTATATTACAAGTTCTGATCAACTATTTATTTGCAAAAGTCTATTTGCAAAAGAATCTAAACTGTTTAACATTGAGGGAGAGGGCAGTGTTTTACCTAAGATGGCACTGCAGCTTGTACACTGTCTAGTAATAAATGCAGCTCACCATAATGGAGAAATAGACACAAGTTCGGTCATTAGATCATAAGACTCCCCTGCCTTATATATTAAAATATCTCTTACATTTATTTATTTTTCTATTCACAGGAATATATTGTACCACTTAAATCTATGTAATTTTGGCAAAATAGAAATGTCAACCAAAAGGGGTCTACCAGATTTACATTATTTTAGTCTTTCACACTGAGCTTATTACAGTTTAAACACAGTTTAAGAACGAAATAAAGAAAATATATGTTCAAAGTGACATTATACAGATGAAATCAGTGGTTTCATCAGATAAACAGATGTCACATCAAGCTCAGCTATGTGCAGTAAATTAAAAAACATTACCCACAACACACATTTACTGAATACTGCTAGCGTCAGCTTAAGGCTAACTCAAGTCCTGACCAGCATATTTAACAGGACACAATGCATATCAACCAGGAAGTTACGTACACGGAACGACAATAAAACATAATAAGGTGGATGTTCTTCAGCTTGTTTTTTTTTTCCATACAAATGCGCATTTAAAGAAAATTCCAGGTAAAAACAGCACCCAGTTCAGCTGGCTATGTGTCAGTTCTAGGATATGTGTGTGCTTGACCCTATCTCCGGCAGTGTCTAGACAGTTTTGCAGCTTTTCTATAAATATTGGTGTGTGTGTGTGTGTGTGTGTGTGTGTGTGTGTGTGTGCGCGTGTGTGTGTGATCTTTAGGGAACGTTCAGCTGGAGAATACATCTGATGGCCATACTGCTATATGCACCCTCTTGGCACCAGTGCTAACAGGTTCTCTGGGCCTTCATGTCAAAACCCACTGGGGTAACTCTAGGCCAAAGCCAACACATCAGTACAAGCAGAAGAGACTTAGGTCACAAAAGGAAAATTGTTTAAAAAAGTATAAAAAGAAAAGTCTATTTGCAAAAGAAATCGAACTGAAAACAATATTATATATATATATATATATATATATATATATATATATATATATATATATATTTTTTTTTTTTTTTAATCAGTTTGTATAAATATCAAAGCAGACACCAGATGGGGCCATTGTGCAGGAGTGAAAGTGTTGCCCAGCAGATGGCGTCCTTGTTGAGAAATGAAAGAGTGGTTAGTGTGCATCAGGCGTGGAGGCAGCTGCAGCACTGGCTAGTAGGGAGGTGGCTGAACTTTCATGTGTGCTGTGTTCCTCATCTGCATCTGTAGAAAAGAGGAGATATATGGCACATTTAATGGCACGGGTGCCTTCTCCTGAGCTCCTGGGTGAAGAAATGGGATGAAATGCCTGGAGTGTTATTAGAAGGCTGTAATTTTAGTACATTTCTGAGAAATGACGGTAGAAACCCACACAACAGTTGACAAACTCAACATGATTTCATTGTATTTTATCGAGAGCTCATACTGTTGATCATCTCAGGAAATGGATCCTACTTTTCTGTAGATGATGATGATGATGATGATGATGATGATGAATTGACCATAAAATGTCAATGAATAGACCCTCTAGAGAATATTTGTATATGTACTTTAAAGCACATGCTGTACATGAAAGTGAGATGTCACCAACAACAGTATACAAAGCAAGCAATTATTCTTTTTTTTTTTTTTTTAGTTTTTTTTTTTTAGATGAGACATGCCTTCATTCTGAAATATCTAAACATCAACGGCTTTTGTGGTTGTGGAGAAGTTGGAAATGCTAAAGTTACCATCCGAGCTCTTTGTGTGACTGCCATCACTGTCGGGTAAGTCCAGCTCTTCTCCTGACATTCAGATAAAAATTTAGTTACTTGTTTATACTGTATATTACTCAGCCTTTGGTAACAATGGTTATTTCTTCATCCAAGAAGAAACAGTTTCTGATCATACCAGCTACGTGCCTTCAGATGCAACTAAATTATGTTTTATTCCTATAAAAAGTGAACACCAAAGTGAACACCAAAAAACGGAGCACACACACACACAAAAACAAACAAACAAACAAACAAAACAAAAAAAACCAGGAGAAATATATTCAGTAGGTCTGATGCTGAAGACAGTGACATTAAATCTAATGAAATAAAATGTTCTACACATACCGTTTTGTACTTGTTGGCTGTTGTCAGTATCACTGCTGGTGTCCGGCTCTTTTGCATCCACCTGCTCATTAGCAGCCTCTGGCTTTCTTCCATTCACTCCTCCTGGGTCCTTATTGCCCTCCACCTCTTTGGGCTGCTGTTCTCTGGGCTCTTTCTTATCCGCTTTCACCTTGCTTGAGTCTGTTGGCTCTGGTTTCGTATCTCTTAATTTGACCTTGTTACTTTCTGTGAAGGATGAATCTTTTGTGTCTTTGTTTGGTGATTTCTCTTTTGCTTCTTTCTCTGTCTTGCCTTTATCCTGTGTGGTGTCCATTTTCTCTTCACTTGTGTCCTGTTTTCTATCAGCCTCTTTCTCATTGGCCTTCTCTTCTTCTTCCTTTTTGACCTTGTCCTCTATGTGTATAAGACACCATAAACAACACATCTTTTTGAGAACAATGTCATTCCAGAAGATGGCGTAATCACTAAGTTAAAATAAATATTCTATACAAAAATGTTTCCGGGAAATTAAACCCAGTAGATGTACAGTAGGTACCTGTGGCTGCCTGAGTTTTCCACTTCTCTCTGTTCTGATGCACCTCTTCAATCCAGGTACTCTTGAAACTCTTGATGTCAACGCTAAGCAGGGAGCCATTGTGAGCGGTGCTGCCCTCTGTGCTAGTACTCTTCGCATTGGCCCGTTTGCCATCAGATGGGATATTATTCAGACTGTAAATGCAAAGTGTCCGACACAAATGTAAACTTTTCATCATTGTTTTGCTGTCTTTATAGTAAATTTATACCATTCCAGCAAGAGAATCCTCCTATGTGAATATACTTTGCTTGTTTGGCACTCTCCCAAACAAATGTACAGTAGGAGGCTGTATTACAAACAAAACACATGACAAAGCTGTAAAATGTTTCTATTACTCTAGTAAGTATATCATTGGATGCTTCCAATTGTTTTCAGTGCAATGGAAAATGGCTTTCCAGGTAGCAAAATGCTTTATTTTGAGGGACACAAAAACAGATGCCTGTGGAAATGTGCATATTGGATACTATAAAATTAACAGAAGGGAAGAGGATAATAAGTCTCTTGCAAAAAACATCCATGAGAAATGAATCCTGTTAATCTGTCATAATGACAAATGTTACATACAATGAGAAAGGCAGAGAAACCTATGGATACTAGCTATTAAAAATGGACTTAATTTACCTAAACTATTTAAAATTATTTTAACTTTGCATAAATAATATATTGCTGCATTTATGCATTTAATAATCGTATGCTAAAATATTTTAAAGATAGAGATTTTTAAAATTGATAACCCATTGTATGATTAAAAATAAGTGAAAATAAGCAGTGACGTCAGACCAGGTGTTCATTTTTGCCTAAACGCTCTCTCTTCTCTCTGATCTAACTTACTATCAGTCTCTACTAGTGTCTAGGCCTTTGTCCGAGATATCGTTCTTGCCTGATAGCCACACATATTCTTGATATATTTCCACACGTACACCAGATACTTATGGACTTTATGTTTTCAAACAATGCAGTCAGGAGTTTAAGAGAGTGAAATTAAATAAATGAAAATGAAAAAACTACAGAAACTTACTTACTTACAGAAATGAACAAACTTCAGTGTTTGCCAAATTTTCCTGGTATTTGGGTAAATTTAAGTGGTTAAAGGAACATTTTAAGCAAGAAATGCTTGTTTCAGTTTAGAGCTTCCACAGTCAGAAAAAATGCACCTGTTGTTTTTATTCAAGAAGTCACGCCTCCGATTGTTTGATTAACTCAATGTAAGGCATCCGACATTGGACGCTAACTACAATAAATGTTTTAAAAATGGAAAAAAATAAGACTTCATTTTTTTTTAATCGAACACCTGCATGAGGCATTCCACAGAACAGAGAGTTCATTTGCCACGAGGCAAGCTTTAATGTTGAACACTGAGCATGATTTGATATGACTGATTTTACCAGAGGGCATAGGGAACACCTGGTGTGATGTCACGCATACTAATGAGCTTCCTGGCAATAAGAAGATGCTAGCTGAGACAAATGCAATTTCAAAGATGGAATTACAATCTTTACCTTCAATGTACTCAGATTAGTTTTTAAACATGGGAGTTTGAAAGTAAATGCATAACATTGGGAGAAACATCAAATAGAAAATTTCTTGCCATCTTTAAATGCTAACAAATATACTGTGCTCATAAGTAAATGAAATAAAAATGGTTTTACAGTATCATCAGTTACAAATACATTACTATAGAATATATTTTAAATATAGAAAGCTGAAACTTTTGTTTGTTTGTTGACTGAATGATCAATTGATTATCAGTGTTTTACAATGCCTTTGCATATTTTCCCAAGCCCACAAAAAGCAGTAAACATGATGGATTATGGCTCCTGATGGATGAAGACCTGCCTGACTCAAGAGGGTGATTTGAGTACCTTTATTACCCAGATGATTGATTCTCTGAGTAGGAAAAATGGACTGAGAGCACTGAGAATTATAAGAAGATATTTCTCAGAATGAATGGGAGAAAATGGTGTTAGAAAGAAGAGGGAGAATAAGAAGAGATTGGATGCCTAGAGAAATGTACACAAGAGAAAGAAAAAGCAGAGATGCATACAGGTCATATAAGTAGGGCTGTTCAAAACCTAGAGGCCGTAGAATGCCGTGGCACTGTTAGTGAGGCTGTGTAGATATGCAGTGAAAACTGTTCTGTTTGGTTCTTACATTCGATTGTTCCACAATGGTAACGACATTGCCATAAATGTGTTGGTGCAGTGACATTGTCTTACAGTGGCCATGGTGGTGTGGTGACATATCCTGTAATCATGGCAAATAACTTACTCTGCTTTAGAAGGATCAAATTATTGGTCACTATTAAGCAAATAAAACTGGGTTAAAAACTGTGAAATGCATTATGAAAACATGGAAGGATAGTAGTGAAGCATCATCTTTGAGGATGAATCGTCATCAGAAAAAAATCTGAATGAATGTGATCAATGTGAGATCACTTAAAACATTTGCTGAAATCAAATAGTAAAAAAAAAGAGAAAAAAAAAACCCCACACAGTAGCACAGCTATGTTTAATAGTAAAAGTAAGAGCATTTATACTTTCATGATGCAAAGAGATCCCAAGGGATTGGGATTAAACAGCTGTGTAGCTTTAAGAAAACTCTTATCAGTGGGGCTAATCAGAAAAAAAGGCTTCTATATGCTAGGGAGCAGAAAGGTTGGACTGTGGAACACTGGAAAAATGTTATGTGGTCTGAGGAGTCCAGATTTATTCTGTTCCAGAGTGATGGGTGAATCAGGGTAATAGGAGAGGTGGATGAAGTGATGCATCCATTATGCCTAGTGCCTAGTTAAAGCCTGATGGGGCAGAGTTATGGAGTCTAGGTTCAGCCCCGTTATTTTCCTCCAAAAAACGAGGTCAGCTGACTAACTGAATATACTGAATGACTAGGCTTTCCCATCAATAGATGTTTTTCTTCTCTGATGGCATAGGCATATTCCGAGATGGGGCTGCCAGGACTAATCAGGGTCAAACTAAAAGAGTGGTTCAGGGAGCATGAGATATCATTTTCATACATGATTGGACTTTGTCTAGACCTTAACCCTACTAAGAATCTGTAGGATGATATAGCCTGAGAAGGCTTTATGCAGCACTTTGACTCTCATCGTCAGTACAAGATCTTGGAGATAAATTAATGCAACTCTGGACCGGAATGAATGTTATGACATTACATCAGCTTATCAAAATAATGCCACAGCGAATGCATGCCGTAATCAATGCAAAAAGTGGTCCAACAAAACATATTAGAGTGTGTGACTTTTTTTGGCCAAGCAGTATATATCCTTGTAAAATGTGCGGATATTGAATGTAGCTATGAAGATGAAGACGAAAGCTGACACTGACATTAGAATCGCAGTACTGAATGCCTCTATTAGTTGTTGAAGATTTATCAGTATGTCTTATGTTCTACAACTTCTCATAGGCTGTGTGCATATGTGCATATGAAAGTGAATGCAAAATTAACTTATATATGTGATGATAAATTACTCCTCTGGATGAACTCATAGAAGACCAGAAATCTTTATTTATAGCATGACAGTTCAGTTCCCTTTCAAAAGCTACACTCGATGCTGCGTGAAAACGCTAGGGGAACATCTCTTTGTTGCCCGGTTGTGAAGCTTGTGCATGTCAAACCCGCCGAATACCTTCGGCTTATAACCTGTGCAGGCATGACGTCACCGAACAAGGTGCACCTGCAGGTTATAAATAGGAGTGAACCGGAAACATCCTCAGATCTTTTTGTCTTCAGGACCGCTTTGTGTTTGCGCGTGCATGCAAGCCGTAACGAAAGCGAAATATAAATAACAGCATTAACTCACCGTTATGGCGGAGTTGCTTAAGAGATGCGTGCCTCCGTGTGATAGATCTCTTTCGGAGGGCGATCATCACGAGTTGTGTCTCGAGTGCTTGGGGAAGAACACGCTCGCCTCGGGCTTCAGGGAGACTGTGAGTACTGTGATCTTCTCCCTATTAATGTGCTTCGCGCGCGGCTCGCTTTCTTTAAAGAGAAACCGCGAGCCGCGGCGCATTCCTGGGGCTCGCGTGCTGATCTGGCAGACGCGCACGAGACGGAATTTCCCCTTTCTCTCGCGCTCTCTCCGGATCAGGAAGTTTTAGCTTCCGCTTCGCAAGCGCGCTCCGGCGCTTCTTGTGAAGGTGCGGAGGAATCTTCCTCTCTCGCTTCCATGGAAGTAGCCTCCTCACAACGCTCCTCCAGTGCTGACAGAGCTTTTGAGGAATTATTAGAGGTTATAACGCGTACGGTCGAGCGATTGCATATCGACTGGCCGCAGCAGCGAGATTCCCCCAAGCGTTCGAGATTGAACGACAGGTGTCTGTCGGGTGGCCGGGGGGAGGAGCCTCAACGTCTCTCTCTCCCCTTCTTTGGTGACATCCATGATGAATTAACTCTTTCATGGAGCAAGCCGTATTCATCGCGTGTTTTTGTACCATCGACTTCGACTTATTCGAATATCGTTGGTGCGAAAGCACGCGGTTATATGATGATGCCCAGATAGAAGAGACGCTTGCGGGCTATCTCTCTCCTGGGACATCATCCTCCCTGAAAAAGCCTATTCTCCCCTCCAAGCCGTGCAGATTGACATCTGCTTTGGTGGGTAAAGCTTTTCAGGCAGCAGGACAGGCTGGTGCTTCACTGCACACCATGGCGGTTTGGCAGGTTACCAGGCTGACCTGCTGAAGGACCTGAGCAGCGGCGGGGCTATTGATGACAGGGCGTTTGCAGAGCTGCGCCGAGCCACAGACCTGTCTCTCCGTGCAACCAAGCGGACGGCCCGTGCTGTGGGCCGTTCCATGGCTGCCATGGTGTCCACGAAGAGGCCTCTGTGGCTGAACCTCTCGGGCATCAAGGATAAGGATCGTGCTGTCCTCCTTGATGCCCCCGTCTCGCCTTCCGGCCTTTTCGGCGACGCTGTTAATTCCGTCGCCACTAGGTTTCGGGAGGCGAAGCTATATGAACAGGCTTTTGGGAGGTTCCTTCCCCGCCGTGCTCAAGAACCGGGACCGTCGGCCACCCGGCCCCGGCCAGGTCTGGCCCCTATAAGGCGTGAGGTCCAGAAGGAGAGCGTGACCAGCCGCACACCCCCTCGTAAAGACTGGGGTGGGGCTCGCCGCCCTTCCCAGAAATCTGCCTCAAAAAGACCAGATCTGAGGAGCTTCATCTCTTCGAAGAAGAGGCCCTGAGGTTCGTGCGCCTGGGGCTGTGGGGGTGCCCCCCCCCAGGGAGGGGCGCCTGGATCTTCATCACAAAGCAGGGCCTCCTCCCTGGCACTCCCTGGAGGCCGGTGTTCAATCCCCGCCACCACTGGTGTTTCGGGGAGCGCCGGTCTCCAACGAAGAGTTGGGTGTTTGGGTATCTCCTGCCATACTTCAGGATACCCAACACCTAACACCCCCCCATCCAGCCGAAGTGTCAAAGCTCGTGCCCCTTTCGGAGAAGCTGGCAGCGTGGAAACTACTGCCAGGCATATCTCCTTGGGTAGAAAAGACTGTAGGCACAGGCTACAGGATTCAGTTTGCACATCGTCCTCCGCGTTTCAACGGCGTGGTCTCCACTTCCGTGAAACCGGACCGAGCACATCTGCTGGCCCAGGAGTTAAAGACTCTGCTGGGCAAAGGGGCCATAGAACATGTTCCCCTTCCAGACAGAGAGTCAGGCTACTACAGTCGGTACTTTTTGGTGCCCAAGAGAGGGGGGGGGGTTGCGTCCGATCTTGGATCTTCGCGGCTTGAACCGCTATCTCAGGAAATCCAGATTCAAAATGTTGACTATCAAAATGATTGTTTCTCAAATTCAACTAGAGGATTGGTTTGTGACAATCGATCTCAAGGACGCATATTTCCATATAGAAATATTGCCACAGCACAGGAAGTTCCTGAGGGTCGCCTTTGGGGGCGAGGCTTACCAGTTTCGGGTCCTTCCATTTGGCCTAGCTCTGTCACCCCGCACATATACAAAATGCATGGATGCGGCTCTGGCTCCTTTACGACTCCAGGGCATCCGTATTTTGAATTACATAGACGACTGGCTGATTCTGGCCCGGTCTCAGGAGCTAGCGCTTCGACATCGGGATGTCGTCCTAGCCCATCTTCATTCTTTAGGATTGAGACTCAACGCCACGAAAAGCGTTCTCCTTCCTGTTCAGAGGACAACATATTTGGGTGTCACATGGGATTCGGTCACGATGCGGGCACAGTTGTCTCCTGCTCGTGTCGAATCCATTCTCAACACCCTGAAGGAAATCAAGCTAGGCCAGAAGGTCACTGTTCATCACTTTCAGAAATCTTTAGGCCTCATGGCGGCTGCGTCCACGGTGATACCTTTGGGCCTTCTGCACATGAGAGCGTTTCAGCTGTGGCTAAGAGCCAGGGGGTTTCATTCAAGGGCCAACCCCCAGAGGCTAATAAGGGTTACGCGCCTGGGGCTTCGTACCCTTTCTATGTGGTTCAGACCCCGGTTTCTGACTTTGGGTCCCACTCTAGGTCCGTCTTGTCGTCGCAAGATGCTAACGACAGACGCTTCCCTCATGGGCTGGGGTGCGGTCTTGGATGGCCGTCCAGCACAAGGGAGCTGGAGAGGTCATCTTCTCGCGTGGCACATCAATTGCCTCGAAATGATGGCTCTGTTTCTGGCCCTGAAACACTTCCTCCAGCAGTTGAGAGACTACCATGTCCTAGTGCGGGTGGACAGCACTGCGGTAGTCTCGTACATAAATCACCAGGGTGGACTGTGCTCGCGCCGCTTGAACAAGCTAGCGCACCAGGTTCTGCTTTGGGCACAGGACAAGTTCCTGTCCCTCAGGGCGATTTACATTCCAGGGCACATGAATGTAGGAGCAGACTTGCTATCCAGACAAGCTGTAGAACAGGGGGAATGGAAGCTCCACCCCGAAATAGTCAGTCAAATCTGGGAAAGATTTTACGTAGCAGAGGTGGACCTCTTTGCCTCACAAGAGACAGCACAATGCCCCCTTTACTACTCTCTGACTCCTCCAGCTCCCCTGGGTCTGGACGCAATGGCCCACACGTGGCCCAGGTTACGCCTTTATGCGTTTCCGCCTATAGTTCTGCTCCCGGGAGTCCTGGCGAGGGTCCGTCAACAAGGGTTGCGCCTCTTATTGATAGCGCCCCATTGGCCGACCAGAGTGCGGTTCTCGGATCTAATATCTCTCCTCGACGGCTCACCCTGGGTGATTCCAGTGAGGAGGGATCTTCTGTCTCAGGCGCAGGGGACAATACTTCATCCCCGGCCCGAGCTCTGGAACCTTCACGTTTGGCCCCTGAATGGGACCAACTGAGACAGGCTGGGCTTTCAGCCAGCGTAATTGAAACCATTTTAAGTGCCAGGGCTCCCTCCACTAGGAGAACTTATGCCCTCAAATGGAGTGTGTTTGAAAATTGGTGCATGACAAGACACATAGACCCAGTTCACTGCCAGATTGTTTCAGTGCTGGAGTTTCTGCAAGAAAAGTTGTCCTCGGGCTTATGCCCTAGTACGCTCAGAACGTACGTAGCCGCTATTTCGGCCTGTCACGCTCTGAACGACGGGGTTTCTGTGGGCAAGCACCATTTAGTTGCCCGTTTTATTCGTGGAGCTAAACGGTTGAAGCCGCCCACTAGAGCGACGGTCCCTTCGTGGGACTTAACTATCGTACTCGAAGGCCTGGCTGACACCC
Organism: Clarias fuscus; assembly: GCA_030347435.1. NCBI lineage: Eukaryota > Metazoa > Chordata > Actinopteri > Siluriformes > Clariidae > Clarias > Clarias fuscus. Next base: position 19,851,278 of record CM059207.1, on the reverse strand, counting down.
CGTTCGAACCACTAGAGTCAGCGCCTGTCAAGCTTCTGTCTCTTAAGATGGTTTTTCTGATGGCTATTACTTCTTTGAAGAGGATTGGGGATCTGCAGGCTCTGTCAGTCTCCCCATCCTGCCTAGACTTTGCCCCTGGGCAAGTCAAAGCTATTCTGCATCCTCACCCGAACTATCTTCCCAAGGTTCCATTCTCAACCATGCACCCAGTTGTTCTCAAAGCCTTCTGTCCTCCGCCTTTCACAGCTCCGGAGCAGGAAAGACTTCACTTACTGTGTCCAGTACGTGCTCTTCGGATCTACGTCCACCGCACTAGCCAGTGGCGTAAATCAGAGCAACTCTTTATTTGCCATGGGGGTCGCAACCGGGGGGCGGCTGCCACTAGACAGACTCTGTCACACTGGGTGAGAGATGCCATTGCCCTAGCCTATGAGGCGCGTGGTCACACTTCGCCTCTGGGAATCAGGGCTCATTCAACCAGGGGGATTGCCTCATCGATTGCCTTGGCAAGAGGCGTACCCCTGCAGCAGGTGTGTGATGCGGCGGGCTGGTCCTCTCCACACACGTTTGTTAGATTTTATAGTCTGGATGTCAATGCTACTCCAGGTTCGCGGATCCTTGAGTCAGCATCCCAGAGCTAGGTCTGAGACCTCCTCGGCTTGTGCGCACACGCTACACAACCTGGGGGTCCAGACACTTGCAGTGCGGCGGCGTTGGTATTCTCGTTCCCATAGCGTTTTCACGCAGCATCGAGTGTAGCTTTTGAAAGGGAACGTCTCGGGTTACTTGGCTGTAACCCTGTTCCCTGATAAAGCGGGAACGAGATGCTGCGCTCCGATGCCGCACTGCTGGCGTGCCTGGACGTCCTTCAGACAAAATTGACCTGAGGATGTTTCCGGTTCACTCCTATTTATAACCTGCAGGTGCACCTTGTTCGGTGACGTCATGCCTGCACAGGTTATAAGCCGAAGGTATTCGGCGGGTTTGACATGCACAAGCTTCACAACCGGGCAACAAAGAGATGTTCCCCTAGCGTTTTCACGCAGCATCTCGTTCCCGCTTTATCAGGGAACAGGGTTACAGCCAAGTAACCCGAGACGTTCCTCACTCCACTAAAGCACAAGTGCAGGTGAAGCACTTAAACAGTCACTAATTTAGCTCTGCTGCTAATGTCGTCATTACCACTTGTGGAATATGACCACATAAAATGTAAACATTTATCAGCATATATCAGTTCATACTCATTTATGCAACACATTCAGCACATTTGTTTAGTGGGTGTCATGATTTCCTTTCATGTACAACAAAACTAGCTTACCTGGAACGTCTGAAGCTGGCCAACCCTGAGCGTGATGCCTCATCAATGAGTGGAGTCATTACTTTCTCTGCCATGTCTGACAGCACAGTGAATGTGGGCTCCACAATGAAGTCAATAAAGCCTGAAGTTGGAGAAAATCAAATACATGATCCTGATTTCAGCTGTTATCGTATCACACTGGAGAGAAAAGTGAACACAAAACCTACACTTACCAATCTGAGACTGGGGCACCATTGTGGATTTGCGATCACAAAGAGGAGAGAAAGTAAGGCCCAGTTCTGCCTCTTTATCACCCTGAAATACACACCATACTTTTAATGTTCAAAGATTGTGTCTTTTGCTTTTTTACAAATGGAGGTATATCATGTAACTTTCTTCCTTTAACCAGGCTTGGGAATATTTTTGGACTGTGGGAGCAAATAGGAGTACCTGGAGGAAACCCAACAAAGCACTTGCAGGACAGGCAACACACACACAGACCTGAGTCCCAGGGATGGGACTTAAACCCTCAACCCTGAAGTGCAAAGTGATAACAACCATACCACCATACTGGCCAAAAGTAGAGACACCATAGGCAAAATATTACTACAGGAAAAGTAGAGGTTCTTCATTTACATTTAATTTACTTTGAGTAAAAGTATAAAAGCACTTGTCTTTAAATACCCTGTACATGATAGACGTTATAGAGCATGAGTAAGAGATAGTGAAAGACTGTAAAAAATAATGTGAATTATTATGTCTCTACTGTTGCATTATTATTTTTGGTCAACATTGAAAAGGCTCTTATGTCACTACGGACATAGCTCTGTGTCATTAATTTAGTCTGACACTGATGGCAATTAATATCATCATGAGCAGTCAACATGCAGGTGAGTAATTTCTGTTAGGGAAAACTGTGTAGTATGTAAGAACAGGCAAGTTTTCCTTTTAAGATTTATTTGAAAATTAACATGGCAACCATGCTTTCTATAGGGAAAAAAAGGAATAATAAAATATATATCCCAGATTTGAGAATATCTTTGTTGAAGAAAAATCAATGTTTCATTTTTTGCAATGTAAATAATATACTGAAACACTGGGTTGTCTGATGATGTAACATAGATTATGATTACAGCCAGTGGAAACTGAATTCGTGAAAAAAGTATTCTGAGTCGGTTAAAGTAGAACGCCACCTGCCAACTGTTTTGGCATCATCAGCTGCATTCAAAACTAGTCCTAAATATTTTATTTACCTGAATTAGTGTTAATGCTAAAAGTTAATTGAGCATATTATGTTTATCATCTAATTATAGTAATATCTCTTCATGCTTTTAACACTGCAAACTATGGTGAAACAGCTAGCTATAGATAATGGAAATAGATAAAACTAAGTGATTACTAGTGTGAGCTGTGTTGTGTAACGCTTTGCTGCTCAATAGTTGTCAGTTACTTAGCTAACTATATATGGCAAGGCTCAGTCCATAATCATGGTAATGCTGGAATAATTTTAAACACACACAAAATGAAAGATTTCACTGCTGCAAGCTAACATTAAATTACTTGTTAATGAAAATGACCAATAGCACAAAAACTGGCTTACTGTGAGAGTGTTTGCTCAGAGAATAACAGAGAATTACAGGAGACATGCACAGAGCCTTTGAAAAATAAATGGATCTTTCTTCTATTCCAAATATATAATGTGTATATATATATATATATATATATATATATATATATATATATATATATATTTTTTTTTTTTTTTTTTTTTAATGAGACCATTTAACGTGTTGAAGTAACAAGTTAGAATCAACCATTTTAATTTAGTATTGTAAACTGTTGCACTGATCTTGTAATAGTAAAGTCTTCAGTAGGTAGATACAGAACATTTAATAGGTGAAACCAACACGTCAACATAAATCAAGCAAAATAATGATTGGCACACAATCCTGATTGGTGTGCTTGTTGTGCCTCAATTTATACAATCTTATTTTCCACCCATACATAAGAAGGAACATCAGATGTCAAATAATATAATGGAGTAGAAAGTAAAAAGTACCCCAAAATTGAATTACTTAATTAAAGTACAGATACTTAAAACGTAATAAAGTAGAGTAACTTTCAGTAATGCCCACCACTGTCCAATTCCAATGACCACTGTGTCATATCAATCTGACATGTTTCTGGTTTGTAGTATACAGATAAGTTTAGTTATTTTTAAAACAATTTGCCAATTTCATTTGCAGTTCCAAAAACTGAATACCCCACATTATCATGCCATCACTACAATGTCTGTAAGGCTGGGGGGGAAAGGGTAAGCATAAATTCCTTCTCTGATTATGTACAATCATATAAAGTATTAATCGTATATATAAAATAGATTGAAACATAAATTTACAAGATTTAGAGGCAAGCATAATTGATGCCTTGTGACAATAAATAGATGTACAAGATCAGGGAAAGACCTTACCTGGTATTTAATGTTGCTTTTGTATCTTTAAGGTTGCAATGTTGAAATCTCAAAAACAAATACATATTTCATAAATACACTAACTGCTCCTAAAGGATTTTGCTGACAAAACTCTCCACTGCCCACTTTCACTTACCTTCAAGCAAATGGTGTGAGGTTGGCAGGTTTGAGAGGGGGGGGGGGAAAGTACTGGAAACAACTTGTTAAACACTTTCATTTCTTGCTCCTGGCATTTTTATATTAACCTGACTGGTGGTGCCATATCATGTGAAAGTCATTACATTAGCACATCAAAGAGTTTATTTTTTTCACTCAAGCGAAGAGTGGCATTTTAGCCAATTAACTGTCTATTAACTTCACCAGATTAGCATGCAGATGATGTTACATACATACATACATCTGAGGAATTACAAAGACATTTGAGATGCCAGTAAAAATGACAACAGTGATTGATTTGCTGTTATAATGATGTAGGCATTGTTTCTGGATGAGTGGAATACTTGGCCAGTATATAATGTATGTTTTTCAGTATGTAATCATTTCCCTGTAAAAATCTTATTCAACAACCTTCGTCATTTAGCATTTTCATTATGATAATACAACCATGCTGGAAAAAAGTTCCAAAAGAAACAGAATTGAATAGTCACATGGTAGTCCTTTCCCTTTTAAATTCAAAGACTTTCCATCTTGTACTGCAATGTCCTAAAGACAATTAAATTAAAAGCCACATGCAGTGCTGGAGTACAAAAAGCATTTCAAATGCAATCATATTACATAAAGTCTGTTTCAATAACATCAGCTAAAATATAAAATTATTAACTTTCGCTCAGTGTTTAATGAGCTTAGAGAAGACACAGGTGTTCATATTCAAGTGTAGCAAATTTTTGGTCAGTCACCTCATTAATGAGGGGCAAGGATAGATCAGAGGAATAATGTTCCTGGAAGTGAGGAGCTGATGAATATTAAGTAAGAGTAAAGATACACAACAGTGGGGAAGGACTATGCTTGCTGCATGTAAATGAGTTTGTATATACTTTATGAAAGAGATTAACGCCTTATTTGAATTGACATTTGGGAATCTTTTCTTCAACAAAGATATTCTAAAATCTGGTATATATACTGGAGGGAAGTCAAGTGCAAAGTGTGAGGTTTGAATTTTCAATCACAATTTCAATTTCAACTGTTTCCAGTGGACTCTAGTGGGTGGAGGTGACTTGTTACCTTTAGCAAAGAAGACATAACCCCCTGCCTGCCACATACAATTAGGGAGGATTGGGATTTTACCATCCCTGGAGAAAGCCTAGTCTATGAAATGAACACCACTCATAGAATAGTTGATATTTGGGCATATTAAATCTGTGTACCAAGGGCTCAAGTGCCTGGACTGCTGCATTGAGTGTTCATTTGGGAAATCAAATCTGAGTGACTGCAGACATAGCCAACCTGGATAAGTACATCTTAAATCTATAATGACACTCATAGCATGTTTCATAGCAAGTTTCTGCTTGCCATTTTGGAACCACAAGTTGGACTATGTGGCCTAACTGTTGAATCTTGTGAAAAATCAGGATTGGATAAGGGAAGGCATATAACAAGGGATGAGGCCATGTATGAGAGCATCATTTCCCAGTGTGCTCTCCCGCTCACAACCAGCAATGTCAATGTCAGCAAACCAGAAATGCCCAACTCTAGGTGCAGATGCCACTCTTCTGGACATATTGACTGCCTCAGCAGTTGAGAGTAAGCCTTGTGAAGAAAGAGTTTAGAGAATCTTTAAATCCGATGGTTGATTTAGCTGACTGTCACAAGTCTTTAACTGAACCAGAATATGATGACATTTTAGAACTGGGAAGAAAAAAATGGAGGGCCACAGTGATGACCTTGAAAAACAGCTGCTTTGAATCATGAATTGTGTTCTTAACCCGAGAGGACATTTGATGGAAATGCGGAAAGTGTCTGTAGTGATTCTTATTATCGAGTGGGACATCAGTCATAACTGTACTCTTTCTTTTATGAACAGTCTGTAAGTCATGCTTGGCCTTATAACTAGTATTATAACTATAAATCATAACTAGTAATTTTTCTTTAGGAATTATTCCTAAAGAATAAATAACTTTAGGAATGCACAATATTTTAGTACACCTTGAGGGGATAACTGATGGAGCTTCTGTGACATGTTCAAACATCCTCCCCCGATTGTGGTACTATATATGGCAGCCTGGGTAAATCTGATTGACAAGTGTAATAATATCTGTCACACATTCGGGCAGCAGGGTTAATAAGAAACATGATGGAACACTAAGGTAAGTGTCACAAAGGTTCATGGACTTAAACCAGTCCTCTGCTTGGATGGCTTGAACTAGCATCTGATGCAGATTCTTTAAAAACCATTAATCCTAGAATTGACATAATTGTCTTATGACATCTGTGATCAACAAGGCCCCTGAAATACAGGTAGGTGACATTTAGACATTGAGGAATGGAACATGTGAATGTCTGTGCACTGTAAGGCCATAGTTGTTGAAGCTTATGGACCCATATTCTGGCGTCACTGCCAGGATTGAGGTGTCATTTAAAGTCCCTTATGCATCTGCGGATTGGAGGAACTGTAACACTAGCCATTTCCACACAGAAATTGTACTATAAATGAGCTAAGATGATGCACTCAATATGTGCTCAAAATACAGCTTTCATTTGTGCTTTGTTATTCACAAAGAACTCACAAATTCAGCATTACACCACCTCAGAGTATGATTTCAAGGAGCCCAGTCCACATCACCACATTTCAGAACATCATACCCCTGATCCACAAAGGTGGCTCTCCCTTTCAGACAGATTTTGTCTCCCAACTTAAAGGCATTACAACAACGACCCCTATTTCTACCTCCATTCCTTCCATACAGAACACTAAAGCACAAGGATGCTCAATATTCATGCCTTGATCAGTATGTGTGAAAGAGACGACTGAATGCACAAATGTCTGGTAACATATTTATCCACTGTGAGGGAAAATGAATCACATATATTGAGAAAGACATTGTTTTTAAGGATATTCACCCCCTTCAACTTTGAGGGAATACCCCACCATCCATGCTAATCCACAAACTCCACTTAGCCACTAAGCCTACTGTGCATTGGAAAAAGTATTCCTGATTTTTTTTGTTTGTTTTGTTTTTGCATATTTGTCACACTCAAATGACTGAGATTATAAAACTAATTTTAATATTGCACAAATATAACCTAAGTAAATACAAAATGCAGTTTTTAAATTATCATTTCATTTATTAAGGAAAAAAAAGCTGTCCAAACCTACCTGGTCCTATATGAAAACGTAATTGGCCCTTTGCTAAATCATGTTTTTGGAAAACTACCTTGGAAAACCTGTCAAATCAGGAAATCACTTAAATAGAACCTGTCTGACAAAGTAAAGCATGCTAAAGATGCAAAAAACAACAGGAACTAAAAAGTCCAAGAACCGATGAAAAACTATGTAACTGACATATATCAGTACGAATATATACTAATACATATGGATTCCTTCCCCCTACAAAAAAGAAAAAAGAAAACCAACATCTAGATTACTCCAAAGACTTTTGACTAAATATTTTGTGGACTGATAAGACAAACGTTGAACTTTTTACATCTGGTGTAAAACTACAACAGTGATACAGTCATAAATAGGACATCATACTGTACAGTACCAACAGTCAAACATGGTGGTGGGAGTGTACTGTATTGACTGGGGCTGTTTTGCAGTTAAGGGACCTCGACACTTGCCATAATTAATGGAACCATGAATTCTGTGCTCTACCAGAAAATATGGAAGGAGAATGTTCAGCCATTAGTTCATGACCTCAAACTCAAGTGCCCTTGTCCAGCAGGACAATAACTCGAAACACAACAGCAAGTCTCACCTCTGAAAGGCAAAAAACAAAAAGGGTTTTGGCATAGTCAAAGTCCGGACTTAATTCTGATTGAAATGACCTTAAACAGACTGTTCATGCTTGAAACCCTCCAATGTGGCTGAATTAGAACAAATCTAAAAAGAAGACTCATTTCCTATTATCTCAAAAGCTTGATTGCAATCAAAATAAAAGCTTGATTAGTTTTTCACATAGGGCCAGGTAGGGTTTTTTGTCCTCTTAATAAATTAAATAATAATTTAAAAACTGTATTTTGTATTTACTTGGGTTATATTTGTGTAATATTAAAATTTGTTTGATAATGATTTAAGTTTGACAAATATGCAAAAATAAAAAAAGGGGCAAATGGAATAAATGTCAAGGCTAGAAGAGGGTACATGCAGCTTAATTAATAGAATTAACATGATCAGCACCGAACAGTATGTAGTATGTTAAGGGAGCAGCATTCTGCCACATTATCATTGTTTGCTGCAAACTCTGCAGCCAGCTTATTGTCAGAAACCTTAAGGACTAAAAAACAGGTGAAGAAATGAACTCAACAGGAAAAAAATACAATAAATAAAAAGCATTTAAGAGGGATGAACATTTGCTTTCACACACATTGTAGTCATTCATCATAAAACAACTATGGCTTATAGTGGTGTTGTTGGCAGAAAAAATAACCACAAGGCTCTGTCAAATTTCTGTCAAGCCATAATGGTTATTAATGGCATGCAGAGTACAAACCTGTCTAAAGAACTCCTCCAGCAGAGATGTGGTCCAGCGATAATGCATATCCCACTTTTTGGCAGGGTGGCTGATGTCCGCAGTGTGCAATAATAGTGATAAAGCCTTTGGTTTGTCAATCCTACAGATCACAACCAGAATGACTTCTCTCAATAATATCGCAACATTCAGCTTGGATGGCTGGCTTTATTATACTAACTAGTGCTGTTAATATGGAACTCCAAAGAGTTCGAAATGAAATTAATAAATAGGACATGCTGAAATAAATAACTCTATGAATAAATAAGACACAGATATGTAATATGAGAATGATATTGTGAAATAATGGAACACATTTAGGAAAAAAAGCTTATTATTGTGAAAAATATTGCTCTCTGCTATATAAATTTACTTATTTCATGTTCATTATTTTTCCCAATAACAGAGATTATTGCAGAGGCATTTTATTTAATTCCAGCTGTTTTTATTCCAAAATGTCATTTTTTCAAAGTCAGTATTTATTTCAAAATCCCGTTTTTCCCGATGGCCTATTTATTTCATAATGCGACTTTTCAGCAGAATGAGTCGTTCTGTCAATCAAGAGCGATAGGGCGGAGCCAGCTGTGTGATTGGTTGCTCCTTTATTCAGACGTAAGTATCAGAACATGAAGTGTCGATTTAGGTCTAATGGTGCAATACGTGTCCTATGCAGTAGGTGGCAGAACAGTGTCTACTGCACTGTAAACCCTAATGCTCAAAGTAATTAAACACATTGAGTAACTTAAATTATTGCAATTAGGTCAAATTAATAGACCTTTTTGAGTATTTATGAGTTTGTAGAAATGACACTTTTCAAGTTAGCTGAACAAATTTGATATTTTATGTAATTGTAAGTACTTAAGTAACAGTAACTGTCACCTTAAACTTCCACCAATATAAACTCTACAGAGCACTGGTGGCTCAGTGGTAGGTGTTTCGCCTGCCATGTGGAAGACCCGGGTTCGATTCCCAGGTTGGATTGTCTGCAAAAATGTATTTGATTTGCACAAGTTCAACAAACTCAAAAATTTATTCTGTTAACTTAAAATTGGAAACATCATTACTTTTGATGTATTTGATGTAACTGCTGATGATGACCAACACCTCTCCCCTGATCTACCAGAGCCGAGGGAAAAGAATGGGAATCAAACTGAACAGGTCATCTGGAATAAAATCAGTAGCAGCATCAGCTCATGCTAGAGTCATTATTGTAGTCAATAATGACTACAATAATGACTAGCATGAGCTGATGCTAGTCATTATTGTAGTCAATATTAATTAAAAACAATATTTTCTCAGCCTTATTTTGAATTAATATTGACTACAATAATAATTAAAATGAGTAACTAGTTTACTAGATTGAGCTAATGCTGCCTCTGATTTTATTCCAGTTTACCTGTTCAGTTGATTCCCATCCTTTTCACTTGGCTCGGGTATAGAAGGGGAGAGGTGCTGCTCAACATCATCACTGACCCTGAGGCTGTTGGATCCAGACTCACTGTCCCTGACCGTAATGTTAGAGCTGTCAGAGCCTGCGGAACTGCAAAAGGCATAATCTGCTAATCTGAAGAATTTCACAGCATCTGCTTTTAAAGCTTTTTCTTCTTGTCGAGTAAACTTTCAGCTCCACCTTTTCTTTTCTTATCCATGGCAAATCATTCATTCTTTGCTGTATCGAGAAAGGATCCATATCTCTCTCTCTGTAAATTAAAAATTAAAGGGGGCGTGTTTCAGAACAGGATTACAACACATTCACGTTCACACAAACTGGGCCGCTTTGCGCCGGATAGCCGGGAAAAAAAGAGCTCAGAGCCAACAATAGCGTTCAGCACAAAACCTTTATCAGCCTTTTTCAGCGTCACAAAACTATAATACAAAACATAAAGTAAAAGTACAGAAAAGGGTAAAACAACAGAGCGTTTCGGGGGAGAGCAGCACACCTCAGCTCCTACTCCGCTCTCTCCTCCTCACGCGCACACCTCCGCAGCAACTCTTAAAGGGCAACATACTGTACATACATAATACAACATAGTAGTGGCCGTTACAAAACACACGCTCTTTGTCGGCGGCGACCGTACGATCAATGCACTCATCTATCTGCGTAAAAGAGAGATGCAGCATTATGGTTTCCGTCATTTTTACAATAAATTAACGTGATGACTGGACCGGCCCGCGTTAGCCAGCGGCCCACTGGGAAAACGCCCGGTGCGCCAGATGGCCAGTCCGCCTCTGCCTAGCACGTTGCTGCTAGCTGTAGCGGCGGTCCGCGGAGCAGGTATCCAGGGAAACTAATCGATGTTAAGGGATCAGCCAATAGGCGCGCAGGTCCAGCCCACTGGCACTGATTGACCGACCGACTCATTCTGCTGAAAAGTCGCATTATGAAATAAATAGGCCATCGGGAAAAACGGGATTTTTAAATAAATACTGACTTTGAAAAAATGACATTTTGGAATAAAAACAGCTGGAATTAAATAAAATGCCTCTGCAATAATCTCCGTTATTGGGAAAAATACTGACCGTGAAATATTATTTCATAATAATAAGTAAATTTATATAGCACAGAGCAATATTCTTCACAATAATAAGCTTTTTTTTTCTAAATGTGTTCCATTATTTCACAATATCATTCTCATATTACATATCTGTGTCTTATTTATTCATAGAGTTATTTATTTCAGCATGTCCTATTTATTTATTTAATTTTGAACACTTTGGAGTTCCATATGTTAAAGGCAAATACACTCACGCCTCTGGCTGCTGAAGAAAGTTCTTCATGGCTTTGACCTGCTGGAAGTGACAGGACATGTCTGTGGCCAAAACCATCTCAACTACCAGTGTTCGGAACTCTCTAAAGGCAGAATGAAACAGCAGCAAACACACACAATATAAACACAGCAAATCATATGACATAATAGTACTTATATGGGACTTGTGTTGATTAAGTCTCCTGTCTTACCTCCAGTCATCTTTTGATAAGTTATAGAGAATATTCATTTCATCGTCCTCCTGTAAGAGTCGATAAGCAGAACTCACGTGATGGTTCTCCTGTACTGCACGGTCATTGTACAATATTGCAGTGTCTGATCTAATAAAATACATAAAACATAATATGGGCTGGGCCATTCACACTTTGAGACTAAGGAGCTTCTTTTTAGATGTTAAAAATAATACTTGATACCTTGTTTGTATGTGAAAATTGTTAGTAGTTCCGGTGTGTTCATAGTCATGTATTGATGCTGCAAATATCATTGCAAAGATTTCTAACTCTGTCAGCCAGTGCTGCGAGAAAAGAAAAGAAGCACAGGAAGTACAAGGAGGAAGCTTCGGCAGTCAAAAATACCCCAAAGTCATTGTGTTAGATGAATCATGAATTTTTGACTTATAGTACTGTGTTTTTATATTTTACAGCTGACTTGAGTAAATTACGTGACCAACACAAGAAAACCTATTCCAGTAATCAATATATATATATATATATATTGGCAGACCAATGTTTTACTTATTTCTAATACATTGATTACCAGTGATATTAAAACACAATATTAAGCCCAATATTGTGCGGGTTATTCATGAGCTATGGCCCCTCTGGGTGTGGCTCTGCAGTTGTGGCTCAGGGATTGTGCTGGGACTGGTTAGTGGCAGATCCTTTGGGTGCTGTGGATTGAGGGGTGGCGCCTCCGTAGATCAGAATTGTTTGCCCGGTGCTTCCCATACACACGTGGACAAAATTGTTGGTACCCTTCGGTCAATGAAAGAAAAACCCACAATGGTCACAGAAATAACTTTAATCTGACAAAAGTAATAATAAATAAGAATTCTATGAATGTTAACCAATGAAAGTCAGACATTGCTTTTCAACCATGCTTCAACGGAATTATTAAAAAAAATTAACTCATGGAACAGGCCTGGACAAAAATGATGGTACCCCTAACTTAATAGTTTGTTGCACAACCTTTTGAGGCAATCACTGCAATCAAACGATTCCTGTAACTGTCAATGAGACTTCTGCACCTCTCTGCAGGTATTTTGGCCCACTCCTCATGAGCAAGCTGCTCCAGTTGTTTCCGGTTTGAAGGGTGCCTTTTCCAAACAGCATGTTTCAGCTCCTTCCAAAGATGCTCAATAGGATTGAGGTCAGGGCTCATAGAAGGCCACTTTAGAATAGTCCAATGTTTTCCTCTTAGCCATTCTTGGGTGTTTTTAGCTGTGTTTTGGGTCATTGTCCTGTTGCAAGACCCATGACCTGCGACTGAGATCCAGCTTTCTGACACTGGCCAGCACATTTCTCTCTAGAATCCCTTGATAGTCTTGAGATTTCATTGTACCCTGCACAGATTTAAGACACCCTGTGCCAGATGCAGCAAAGCAGCCCCAGAACATAACAGAGCCTCCTCCATGTTTCACAGTAGGGACAGTGTTCTTTTCTTGATATGCTTCATTCTTCCATCTGTGAACATAGAGCTGATGTGCCTTGGCAAAAAGTTCCAGTTTTGTCTCATCTGTCCATAGGATATTCTCCCAGAAGCTTTGTGGCTTGTCAACATGTAGTTTGGCATATTCCCGTCTGGCTTTTTTATGATTTGTTTTCAACAATGGTGTCCTCCTTGGTCATCTCCCATGTAGTCCACTTTGGCTCAAACAACGACGGATGGTGCAATCTGACACTGATGTTCCTTGAGCATGAAGTTCACCTTGGATCTCTTTAGAAGTCTTTCTGGGCTCTTTTGTTACCATTCGGATTATCCGTCTCTTTGATTTGTCATCAATTTTCCTCCTGCGGCCACGTCCAGGGAGGTTGGCTACAGTCCCATGGATCTTAAATTTCTGAATAATATGTGCAACTGTAGTCACAGGAACATCTAGCTGCTTGGAAATGGTCTTATAGCCTTTACCTTTAACATGCTTGTCTATAATTTTCTTTCGAATCTCCTGAGACAACTCTTTCCTTCGCTTCCTCTGGTCCATGTTGAGTGTAGTACATACCATGTCACCAAACAACACAGTGACTACCTGGAGCCCTATATATAGGCCCACTGACTGATTACAAGATTGTAGACACCTGTGATGCTAATTAGTGGACACACCTTGAATTAACATGTCCCTTTGGTCACATTATTTGCAGTATTTTCTAGGGGTACCATCATTTTTGTCCAGGCCTGTTCCATGAGTTTATTTTTTTAAATAATTCTGTTGAAGCATGGTTGAAAAGCAATGTCTGACTTTCATTGGTTAACATTCATAGAATTTTTTTTAATTATTACTTTTGTCAGATTAAAGTTATTTATGTGACCATTGTGAGTTTTTCTTTCATTGACCGAAGGGTACCAACAATTTTGTCCACGTGTGTAGATGGTTGATTTGAACTGGATCTGGGAAATTTGGCAGTCAGGTCAGTGTCCTTGGGCTACTTTCCTGCTGGGCCCTGCGTGCAGCAATCTGTGGTTAACTGGGTGTTCTCGTGCCTTTCTGTCATGACCAGCACTGACTTTTTGGTAAGCTGTGCTGGACTGGCTTTTCTGTTGGTTTATATAGGATGGACTGGCCTTTGGTCTGTCCAGGATAAGCCTTGGGTGCCCATGATTCTTTCAACAGATTACTGGTACTGTACATAATTGATCTAGTTAATTTGTTAATGCTATGTTGGTTTATGTTGATCTGTTTGTCAGTTTAAAAACACAGATTTCCATAACTACCCTAGTGAAAAAAGTACACTTTTGTGTATTACAAATATATTCAAATCTTCTATAATACATTACAAATATACTAACAAAAAAGTGTACCAAAAGTACACTTTAAATATACTGTATAAATATACTGTATAAAAAGTAGACAAATTATTAAAATTACCAATTTTTGGAATTAAACTTTAAACATACTTCAAGATAATTGTAATTATAGTATACTTCCCAAAAATATCACTCACTCACCATCTATACCGCTTAATCCTGTATTCAGGGTCACAGGGGGCCTGGAACCTATCCCAGGAAACAGGGCACATGGCAGGGTACACCCTGGACAGGGTGCCAATCCATCGCAGGGCACAGACACATACACTCACTCATTCACACACTATGGGCAATTTGGGAGCCTAACCTAATGTCTTTGGACTGTGGGAGGAAACCCACCAAGCACGGGGAGAACATGCAAACTCCATGCACACAGAGACTGGAATCGAGCCTGGCCGGGGAGCGAACCCGGACCCTGGCGGTGCAAGGCGAGAGTGCTAACCACTACACCACCGTGCCGCCCCTCCCAAAAATATGTTTTAGGAAAATATACTTTAAGTGAAAGGTCAGTGTAATTTCCAAAGCACACCTATTTAAATCTTGTTTTTCAATAATTTTTTTGGCATATTAAAATAATAATAATAATAATAAAATATCATTGCAACGGTGTACAGAAAGTATACATTAGAATACAAATTTTAATACACAGTCATCTCAGTATATTTTCAGTTAAATTTGAATGTACTTATTTATGCTTTCATTTAGGGCACCTCTCTCTCTCTTTTGCATGCTAAATCTCTCCCGCACGCATTCTCTAACTTGTTTTTGCGTTGCACGTTCAGACTTATTTACTGAATGTGTGTTTGAACTCCATCTATTGTGTGGCTCAATATCATCAACCTACGCTTGCTCGGACTGCAGCAGCGTTAGAATGCTGCCGCAATTCCATTCAACCAGAGACTAAAGTAGGGGCAATACCAGCCAATCAGAAACTAAAGGCAGGCATATTCTCTGTTTATGGATCGACTCTGCTGTCCTTCACTAGTTTGAATTCTATTATTATTATTCTATTTTCATCAGCATAAGGTACATTTTATGGTTTTTGTTAGGCAGTTTAAAAGGTAGTTTAAACTATATAATGTATTGTCTAATGTGTTATTGCTAAATCTTATGTACTTCACTTTTAGTATAATGCTCCGTAGCTCTCGCCCTGTTTTCAGAGTCTCTGTGTAACAGCTGGAATCAAGCAGTTTTGTGGCAAAAAAAAAAAGCTAAACTAAACTATCCTAAGCCATGCTGAAACCAGTTTTATATAAAATTATGAGAGCTCATGCTCAGGCTAACAGCTTTTCATGACAAAACAACACATTGTAGGGAGGGGTAATATACTAAATATGCTGACATTAGTTTAAAATCATCTCATGTACTACCCTCATCCCATAAATATCACATACAGTATATGCTAATATAAATTTAACAAAACCTGTCCCATTTAAGATCATTTGCCACCTTGAGACCAGTGTTCCTGATCCACTATGACCTTGTCTAGGTTAAGGCGATTAATGAATAAATAAATAAGCTTTTAGTTTTTTTTTTGTTTTTATATTTAAAATATGAAGAAAATTACGTTTTTCTTAATTACAAAATCAGATTTTCAAAGTATTTTTCTTTTGTACTAGACAATAAATGTGTTCTGATATAAACTCTCAGAACAATGAGTAATCATGCTCAGTGCTGTATTGCTATCATTCTTCTGAATGCCAATTTAATGGCAGCACACTTCACTAAGGGGTTAATGAGCATGACTCTAACAGTGCCAGGCTTCATTTTGAGGAAGTCAGAGGAGATTAACTCCCAATCGATAGGAATCCGAGCACAATGATTCACTCTACCTCATATATCCTGCTGAATCTTGCTTCTACACCCCATATATTTTGCATGGTCAGGTTTAGTGCATTTCACGCTCACATACAGCATACATGCATACAGCCAAACACACAAAGAGTAAATGCAGTTGTATGCGTCATAGGCTGTAAGCCCTTAAGTTTACCTACCACCATGCCTGTCTTGAGCAAAAAATAGTGTACAGTCTGAGTGACATCTGCTGCATGGACAAGGTTGTGGTAGGGGTTTTTGTGTTTAGTGTAGCCCACTTCAAGTGCCTCTACGAATGACACCAGTGCAGAGATAGGGATCTGAGAAATTTAAAACCAACACGAACACATGATGGAAATTCTCAAGTCACAAAAACAGTTAGTGACACATTTTACTTATGTATTATATGTGATTACAAAACAAATCAGCAGTTACAATTACAAAATAAAAAAGCAGTTACATAAATAAATAATAAATAAAATAAATAAGCAGTTACAATTACAATCACTTCAGTAGGTTACCTTGAAGCGACTGATCAGGTCATATCTTGTAAGGAGCTCATAAAATATAAATTTCAGTGCATGATCTCCACTTGCATCGTTCAGCGCAAACACATCAAATGACCACGTGTCCACGTGCTAAAAAAACAAACAAACAAAAGAACAAAAAAAAACACCATCATTGATCTTATTAAAATGTATAAAAAATAGTTCATTCTGCCTTTCTTTGTATAGTCAAATCTGGAATTTGATGTTTGACAACAGTCCTTTTTTTTGTATATTTATGTGACATGGCGTGATTTTCAGAGCACATTCACCTAAACAATGTTCTGAAAACCTAATTAATTATAATTACAATAAAAGTAAGGGAATGAGGGTGAAAGAGAGAATGAACATACTCAGTAAACTGAGTGAACATTCTCTATAAATGCTCTGTAGGAGTTGCTGGACTTATTAAATGAATTTCAATAATCCAATAACAATGCATAAACTACACCACACAATGCCTGTGGCTAATTTATTGAGCTAACTTCTTAGCCTGGCTTTCTGCACTTTCTTCAGTCTGAAATAAAGTTCCATATAGATTTGACAGTGCTGCACAGCTAACATCTGAAATACAGCACATTAAAGATTTAAATTTCAAAATTGAAAGGTTTCTGCTGTGCTCAGTCTCCTCGAAAAGCTTAGAGGACCCTGGGGTAAAGACCAATGGCAGCACCATTCCTCTATTGCTGAAGCCCAGAAAACATGATCCATCAGTCAGACACCTTGGGCCAAGCAGAACATCAGTGGCTAGGGCATCATATCCAATCCAAACCCACATTTGTCAAATCTACCGACATGTTTTTGCCAAAACCTGGGGAAGCTGTACAAAGTAAATAACTCTGACAGATGAAGATAATGCTAATATATAATGCTAATGCTAATAGATATTTAAAAGTTGCCAGAGAATTCTACACTGCCTTTTCAGGGGTTATACAGCTGATAAAAACTGAAAATGAAGTTGATGGAAAATACACCATGTACACTTGTTTGTTATATTTGTATATTATATTTTATATGATGTCTGTACATATCCATCTATTTGACAGGTAAACTCTTTGAGGCCTCTGGCTCACCATATAACTCGGATCAATTTTGCACTTTGGATGATTAAACAGTTGTGTTTGCTTTCCTGTGATTCTGCCATCTCTCAGGAGAGCAGCCATTTTCCACAGACATGATACATCACGCAGATATACAAAGCGTTATTAGCATTATTAACATAAAATAATTGATTCAGTAAACACAGGTTGGATTATGCACCTCTTATAAATTTTTAGCATATGCTTTCTAATGTAGACTCGAGAAGACAATTTGAGTTCATGGACGAGGCAGACTATGCATGGCCTAACTGGTTGGCCCATAGCTTGAACTAAATATTACAGTACGTAAATGCTGTTAATTGTTTGCAAAACTTTATAGCATGATACATGTGTGTGTCATAGAAATGCATTCCGGATAAAATGGTCCCAAGATATTTTCTGTCATATCACCCACCCCTAGGTTGAACTCCTAATACCTTTAGTACTGTGATCACGCTGGGTGGATAGCTTAATCCTACCATGTTGGAAGTCCGCCGGTACATCCTGTCACAGAGAGATAACATAAACTAGTCAAATGTAAGGACAATATAAGGCCAATATAAGGACAATGCTTTGTTTTTTTTTTTTCTGTACTTTGCATCTGTTAACTTCTCTGGAAATGTTTCACTTCTTTTACTTTGGTGGTACTGAAGGTCTTTGTTATATGTAACGTTCCGGTCTATCACATACCTTTCTACAAATATACCAGCCTGCACAGCATGCACAATACTGCGGAAACGTGGCTTTTCCTCCGTCCGCCTAAGCATCAAACCCATCTGTCGCGTAAAGGTAGAGGCCAACCAATCCCGAACTTCTGAAGGCACAGAATCCGATTGGATGTCACTAAGCTCATCTTCTGTATCCACCAGCCGTCTGCAAAAGAGCATACATACACACACACACACACACACACACACACACACACACACACACACACACACACACACACACACATATATATATAAGTACAACAATAAAAAAAGAATCAGTGGTGATCAGTGGCTACAGGGAATGACTTGGCAACTTATATCACTCATCATATCTATGGCACTTCAAAATAAGATAACTCCAAGTACTGGAAAGCAGACATGTGTCAAAGGCAATAAGAAAAACAACAAGAGATCTATGGTCACATTAGGACCCTGAACACATGCAATCATTCACGTGTCACTCCTCCACTTTATAACACCACGGCTTGGAGCATGTCTATGAGGTGGTCTTGTTTACAGCACTTAATAACATTTATATTTGACCTCTGGCTTCTGACACTAGGATACATCTGAGCACATTTCCACAAATAGCCAAAGAGAATGAGTGAAAAAGAGTGTTGATTGCAGATCTGCTTTACATTTGTGATATTTACAGTATTAATGAATAGACACATGTGCCATCGATGTTTATATTACCGTGTCTCCTCGATGTACACTGACTCCAGTACAGAGGCTGCATACTCCAGGTTCTTCTTCAGGTCAACAACAGAGGCCTCACCCCGCTCTAGTTGTTTCACCAGACATCGTAATCTGTGCTCAAACACAACAAACACGATTTTCATTAAAAAAAAAAAAAAAAAAACTACTTATTGAAGCAGTAGGAAGCCTGCTTCTTAAAGGGCATTGTGTTTTCAAGCAGAATGTTAATAAGACAGTTTGCGAATTTTATTGTATATCACATCCAGCAAGGTTTTTTTTGTTTGTTTGTTTTTTGTAGAGGTTTTAATTCTGGCCCTAGGGACTGGGCAACCGGTATCACATGAAATCATTATATATTCATTGATACATAACCAATGAATACTATTACATCTAACAAACAAAAACCTCTCACACTCACAGCCTGCAATATAGTGAATGCCAGACACCACTTGCTCTTCCACTGAAGTAGTGGCTGAATGCCTAAATCATAGTGTGTCTTCTCTAGTGATGTCTGCACCACTTCATACTTGTTTCAGTCCAGCAGATAAACATAACACAGCTGCCACAACTATGGCTGGATAAACGGCTTGTGTCTGGTGGCAGCTGAAGACACCATGTTTGTGATTGTGCGTTTGTTTATGAGTTGTATTCAGCCGCTCAGAGCTGACGTCTTTCCTGATGTGGAGCACCTGCACATGGTTTGATCCAATTCCTGTCCATCAGTATTAAAGGGGATTGACTGGAGATCGATATCACAAACAGTGTGCTTCAGATTAAAGTGTTTTAACCCCTTCACAGTCAACAGGAGTCTGGAGGGTGGAAAGGGAGGAGATAAAAGAAGATAAAAATGGTAGTGTATAGATTTTATAGATATTTTGTAGTGGATTTCAAAATGTAAAAGTTAGAAATAATTACAACTAAGTTTTGATTATTATTGACATGGATGATTCATTTTTAAGAAGAGCATGGTGGTGCCATTGTGTTTTCTTTTTTTAAATGTCTGTGAGAGAAAGAGAGAGATAGATTGCATTGGGCTGGTGGCTCATCCATATCGCATCCCATCCTTATCACGAGCGTTCCCAGGATGAAGAGTAAAGTGGTTTCTGAATGCATGAATGAATAAATGATTGTCCAGTGCAACCTGTTTGTTTCCTTTACACTACTTATTTTAGGGCTAACTGGGAATGCGTTTGAGCCATGGACACTTATTCTGTTTTTCACCAGGTTCACTTAGCCGCCATGTTGCTTGGTATCGGGCGCTCGTATTTGTAATGTCAGAAGCAGAAGCAGGGCTGGAGATGCAGCATTTGGACAATGTTATCAAAATCAGAGAGGTGATGAGGGTGTGGGTCCCTTACACAGATAAAGAAACAATCAATGCCGCACATCAATGTCATCCAATTAAAGGATTAATACTTCTCACAACCTGGTTGAAGCAGGAATGCTAAGAAAGAGATCCTCTTGCAACGTGCAGGCCTCATCGTGAACAAATAATGCATGACCTTTCTTATGTACCAAGAGGAAGGCTGTATTAGTCATAAGAACAGCTTTGAGCTATTCTGTTGCTAGCCTATGATTAGCAAGATCTTGTTGAGGATCGTTTATTCAGAATACAGAAGACAAAAGTCCTTGTGTATAATTTAACTTTTAGACTTATATGGGAAAAAATGAGAGTTTTAAAGAAAATGCTAGCAAGGCTAATGAAGCATTCAAGTACAGTACATAATTGGGTGTACTGTATGAGTCTGTGTAATTTCTCGGTATTGATCTTCTAAAGGTTTTTTTTTTAATAAGTGAGTACTCATTTTGTATGGAAGTGTAAATAAATGTAAACAAAAATGAAATAACAGAAGGTAACGTTCTGAAGAGTCAGTTATCATCTTCAAAAAACATTCATTCATTCATTCATTCATTCATTTTTTAAAGAGAAAAGAACATTTATTTATGGGTATACTGTATATAAATGACAAGGATTGACATGTATGCTACACACAGAGCATCCATGAAAAAGCACAAGATTCACCTTTCTCTCTCATCTCTGTAATGCTGCAAGGTGACTTTTAATCCATCCTTTCATGTTCAATACACCAGCTTTTTCTTCCTCCCCCTATCTCCCATCACACTCCCAGTGTGTAGGAATTTCATTTAACTCTCTCTTTACTGCCTACCTCCTCTTCTCATTTGCTTTGTGCAATCAGACATTCCCCTTATTTATCGACCGCTATCCAAGGTCGCATGGCATTGCTAAAAAGTTGCAGTGCACTGTATTATGACGTTTCAGCGTGACAAGTGTACTGGGGATAATAACGCTGTGTTCAAGTATGCAGGTCTTTGCCAGTGGAAACACACTTCCTTTATGTTCAATACCATTGTAATTCAATACCATTGTATGTGAGGTAGGCTGTAGACTCCTGCATCATGAAACATACGTGCAGACCACAGGAGAGTAGGAAAACTCTTTCCTTCCTCACTCCAGGAGGTCAGGAACATAAGTGCATGCTTGGAGTCAGGCTCCAAACATATGGAATTAAATCTGTAGCCGGATGTTACTAAACAAGAAAGAAGGAATAGAGGTGACTGGTGCTGCTGTCTTGAAATCAGCAATAGATTTTAAATGATTTATTTATTTATTTATTTAAATTATTTAATGTTCAATGTATTTTCAAATGTATTAAATCTTTCTAATACATCTTTAAATGTACAATATTTCTAAACCAGTACATATCCTGGTAAGTTTGTTCTTCTCTACCTGGTGGACATTTTTGACTAGCAAATAATTGGCTACTTTCTATTAAAGGTGTAGTTTATTCATTGTAAAAGATCTGATAGTTTCTCCATTTTAGGCCATTTTTTTCCTGGCCATGAAATGATCATCACTCATGACTGGAATAAAGACCCTCCCCTTCACCTTGATAAATGACCTCCAGAGGTACACATAGTCTCATATGAAGGCATGAGGTTAGGGACAGGGAGAAGCATCTCTTATAATTTGCAATGCAAACAGCAAAGCGATCAATTTTTTTTTTAAACATTTTATTTTTTTCAATTACTCTTTAAATCTGTGTGTCTGAAATAAACCTTGATCACTAAACTCAAATATTGGACAGCGTTTTTACTGATGATACAGGTTGCACACTGTATGTACTGTAGGATATGCGTTAATTATTTATTTATTTCAAACTTTCTACATCAATCGTGAACATTAACTAGCATTCTGCTAGATTCTGCCAGATGTTTTAAACCAGTTTCCAACAAGATACAGATATACAGCATAGGATACATGGAACATTTTCTTCTTGACAGTCTAAGAAGGATGGCATAAAAGAACAGCCTTAATGTCGCTTGAAAAATCCACATGTAGACTAGTACAAACTCATTGGGTCTAAACCTGTCCATGTAGCAGACACTGCATGCAAAAGCTCTCTAAACCCTTTAATCAGGCTCCTGAGAGCTGGCCTAAGAGCTGCAATAATCCCCTTTAACCCCAGCCTGATTGGATTCCGCCAGAAGTATTCATGTGCAAATAAAGACAGGAACAGTCATCAAGACTTACAAAGTCTCCTAATATCACCATAACACAGGTCAGGGTGTGAACAAAATCTAACCTTTGATATAGGTTATATAGATTATTCAACTGAATGCTCAAAGCATGTGCAGAGATAAGCACTTATTTATTGGTAATATATTAAGCTCTATATAGGAAATTCAACTTCTCACTTTGTTTCTTTGCTCTTCGTCAAATAATGTGTAAATAATTTACATTTGAAGTAGTGTTATGATATTTCTCATCATTATTTGCTGCCAATTTAGCCTATCTACAAACATTGGCAGCACAATTAAGAAGAGATTTACTGTACCCATAGAAATAAGGCATCATTTCTTAATGAAACAATTTTGAACTTGACTTTAATCAGAGACATTAACAATGTAGTTGACACATAAACATTATTCATGTTGAATGAAAAGAACAAGCAGAGAGCAGAGGAGGAACTTCCATCCTTCTCTACTCTCATCTATAGTCTGTGCTGCCTGATTCATTTAAGCACTTAATTAGAGAGATAACAAGTTGATGGATGGATTGGTTGGTTAGCAGAGGAAAGGAAAGGATGTAAGTGAAAGAGAGAAGAATAGCTCAGAGAGACGAGGAGGAGAAGGAGACAAAAAAAAGCAACACAGCTTTCATAATCATAGATAACTCAAAACATGCACATGTGTGCTAAAGGAAGATTGAGGGATCAATGTTATTTCCTTTTTTACAGGGTTGTAAGACATTTTGATTATTACATTTTATCACTACCAAGCTATAAGCTAGGTGCTTCACTTCAATCAACTATAATTGATTATCTCTACATAAGTGCCCCTGCCAATGGGTGAAATGTATTAGGCAGCATGTGAATAGTCAGTTCTTTAAGGTGATGTGTTGAAAGCGGGAATTAAAAAAAAAAATCTAATCTTATTTAATGAGTAAAATTATAAAAAGAAACACTGTTGTGGTCATTATTATTCTCTTGCCATGTGACCAGCTAGATGGCAAAACAATGCTCGTAAAACCTCAAAGGTAACTGAAATTTTAAATTTTATTTTTATTATAAAAGTTCTATTAAAAGTTTTTTTAATTAAAAATAAAAAAAAGAAAAGTTTGAAAGTAAAGTTTCAAGTGCAGAGCTTTACAGGCACAGGGATTCAGTGAGTGTCAGCTTATTTCCACCCACTGGAGCATACAAAAACAAGGTCAAACAGACACTGGGGACAACAAAACTACAGACTGACAGAGAGTGAAAAGGAATCTCCACTGACAGGGATGACCAAAAACTCATTTGAATGTCACTCAACAACCATAACATGATGTCAAGTGACCTTCAAAGAAGGAGATTTGAGGCTGAGCTTTGCAAAAGACCACCGGAATTGGAGCATAGAGCACTTGAGTAAGGTCATCTTCTCTGATGACTACGATTTTCAGCTTTGCCTACCACCTGGTCATCTTATGGTTAGATGGAGACCTAGAGAGGCCTACCGGTCACAGTGCCTCACACCAACTATGAAATGTCGAAGAGGATTGGTAATCATCTGAGAGGCTTGTCGGCAAGGCAGTAATCTGGCAGATTTGATTTGGTAAAGGATGCATGAATCAAAGCATGTACAAGATGATGGAAGAACATCTGCTTGCCTCTGCTCTCATTATGTTTCTCAGCTCTGAGGGGTTTTTTTTCCAAGAGGACAATGCTCCATGCCACACTGACAGGTCAGTCAAGGTGTGGATGGAGAACTGCCAGATCATGACCCTGCCATGGGCAGCCTAATCCCCATATCTGAACCTCATTGAAAACCTCTGGAACATGATCAAGAGGAATATGAATGGTCACAAGCGATCAAACAAACCTGAGTGGCATAAATTTACCCAACAGCAACGTGAGAGACTGGTGGAGAGCATGCCAAGACACATGAAAGCTTTAATTGCAAATCATGGTTATTCCACCAAATATTGATTTCTGAATGTTCCTTAGTTAAAACATCAGTACCACAATGTTTAAAAAAATTATATGAGCTTGTTTTCTTTGCGTTAATTTAGATGCGCAAAAACCATGCTTTTTGTTATTGACATGGTGTCATTTTCTTTAAATATATATGCTCTAAGTAACAATATTACACATTTGTCCTAAATTCCAAATAGAATAGTAATTTAGAGAATTAAAAAAAAAAATCCTTTCACCAAAATATACCACTATAAAAAGAATATAAAATTTGAGGAACTGCAGATTTTTTTCCAGAGCTGTATATGTCAGCATTTGTTAATCTTATATGTCAGAACATGCAATAAAATCCGGGTTCATCACTGCAAGAACAGCACTTGTCATTGTGTAAATGCCAGGGCTGAATGTCAGTGCTGAATGTCAGTTATTGTTCTGGATATTGGTGAGTGGAAATTTGGATGAGCAGAACAGAGAAATGTTAGTTTTGTGATTCACTGTTTTATATATAAAATCATATGTAAAATTTTTTAATGTAGAAAAACAGTGAATCACACACACACACACACACACACACAAAAATATATATATATATACACATACACACACGTGGACAAAATTGTTGGTACCCTTCGGTCAATGAAAGAAAAACTCACAATGGTCACAGAAATAACTTTAATCTGACAAAAGTAATAAATAAGAATTCTATGAATGTTAACCAATGAAAGTCAGACATTGCTTTTCAACCATGCTTCAACAGAATTATAAAAAAAATGACCTCATGGAACAGGCCTGGACAAAAATGATGGTACCCCTAACTTAATAGTTTGTTGCACAACCTTTTGAGGCAATCACTGCAATCAAACGATTCCTGTAACTGTCAATGAGACTTCTGCACCTCTCTGCAGGTATTTTGGCCCACTCCTCATGAGCAAGCTGCTCCACTTGGTTCCGGTTTGAAGGGTGCCTTTTCCAAACAGCATGTTTCAGCTCCTTCCAAAGATGCTCAATAGGATTGAGGTCAGGACTCATAGAAGGCCACTTTAGAATAGTCCAATGTTTTCCTCTTAGCCATTCTTGGGTGTTTTTAGCTGTGTGTTTTGGGTCATTGTCCTGTTGCAAGACCCATGACCTGCGACTGAGACCCAGCTTTCTGACACTGGCCAGCACATTTCTCTCTAGAATCCCTTGATAGTCTGGAGATTTCATCGTACCCTGCACAGATTCAAGACACCCTGTGCCAGATGCAGCAAAGCAGCCCCAGAACATAGCTGCTTGGAAATGGTCTTATAGCCTTTACCTTTAACATGCTTGTCTATAATTTTCTTTCGAATCTCCTGAGACAACTCTTTCCTTCGCTTCCTCTGGTACATGTTGAGTGTGGTACATACCATGTCACCAAACAACACAGTGACTACCTGGAGCCCTATATATAGGCCCACTGACTGATTACAAGATTGTAGACACCTGTGCTGCTAATTAGTGGACACACCTTGAATTAACATGTCCCTTTGGTCACATTATTGTCAGTATTTTCTAGGGGTACCATCATTTTTGTCCAGGCCTGTTTCATGAGTTTATTTTTTTAAATAATTCTGTTGAAGCATGGTTGAAAAGCAATGTCTGACTTTCATTGGTTAACATTCATTGAATTCTTATTCATTATTACTTTTGTCAGATTAAAGTTATTTATGTGACCCTTGTGAGTTTTTCTTTCATTGACCGAAGGGTACCAACAATTTTGTCCACGTGTGTGTGTGTGTATATATGTATATATATATGTGTGTATATATATATATATATATATATATATATATATATATATATATATATATATATATATGGATCAGTATTTGAATTAAAACCAAAGGTAGAAAATGCCAGCACTGTCAACATGGTGCATAATCAGAGCCAATCATTACTAAATGGATACTATATGTTCATGTTAATGGGCAAAGTCTTGCATAAGTCCATTAATGCGCTTGTGCCTGCATGACAGTAAAAACCTGTAGCTTGTGTAATTTAATTTAGTTGTTTGGGGGGATTTCGATCCATCTAGTCTCAACCAGCTATCCTAAGATACGTTCTGCCAATCTTTAAAAAAAAGAGAAACGAATATTACATCTCATATTATTATCTTTTTTTCTATCTTTTATCATCACATTCGTAATTTTGAATAATGTTTTTATATTCAGTTACATCCCTAGAGCACAAGAACGGTGTGGTGACTATAAGTGTGGGTGGTTTAATCCAGGAGGGAAAGAAGAGAAGTAGATCAGGTGTTATAAGATGAAACTTAATTTAACTTTATAATCACTTCACTTATTTTCAATGGAATTCTCATAAAAGTATTTTAAAGATATGTTGTTAAAATGATACGATTGGTTGAGAGTAAATCATGCTTTATATAAATAAATATCAAATTTATGTCATAGTAGCACCTACTGCTGTTTGACATCCAACCAAGCTGAGTGTGTTAGGTTTATCAATATTGTTGTACAGATAACACAGTGATTTTTTATTTTTTATTTTAATAGAGTCCACATCTCTCTCTGAAATGAATTACTTTCAATGGTCCTGTAGGACTCCACACCTGATATACACCTGCAATCTCATACACTATGTACAGTGTCAGGATCAAAATGGCAATATACCAGGTGCCGATAAGTATTTATTCAAAGATGTATCAGGGCTCTTTCATTTTAACCCAGAAAGTATTTTGAGTGAAGATGCCTCAAGGGAACAAGAGACTTAAGCAGGCCAAAGAGACCAGGGCAGAGAAATTAAAGCGTCATTACAGAAAATGTTCTCTCATAGCACCTGAAACTGATCACCGACAACATACAATGCAATTGTTAACGAATTTTATTTATGTCTGGCTAAAACTGTAAAATGCATGCTTGGTGGGGAAAATATGAGGACTGTTCAAGTCAAACCGGGACTTTTGATTGTGCAAAATAACAGAACACAGTTATGAGAGTAAAACACTATCTTAATTGACCCATAATTGAACTGCCCGCTTCATGTCTGAAACGCTGGCTTCCCAGGAGCGTCTTAATGGCCCAAATATGTGAAAATGTCTTGGAGCAAGTGATGTTCATAAATGATTGTGTGTACAGTTTCCACAGACATTTGCGTCTCTTCTGCAAGTTGGTACCAAGTTATCCATCAATTTTCTGAACACCCCTTATATATACATGATTGTGTACTAGTGTAGAGAGGAGGAAACTGTTAGTGTATCTGTGTAACTAAATCAATCATAAAGACAGCTGAAAATGTCAGCACCACAATAATCTGCATATTGAACATCACTTCTTTGTGCTCACATTATCACCTATCAGGTAAAAAGAATAATATTTTTAGAATTCATCAGTGTTTTTTCTTTTATACTTTTACAGCCAATTTCACTATTAGTAAAACTATGGCTCTTATACTCTGGATAAGAACTCAGATTTCCTGCTAACATAATGGCTTTCCGAAATCATACTCAACCAGTTAACATTTAACTGGAGGGATTTAACAAATGGCAATTTAGGTTTATTCGAAATAGTATTTAAATCATTATTTAACCCACTAAATGAATCTACTAAAAATGAAATCATATTAGTATCAAAAAAGCATTTGCTGCTATAGAATAATTGCTCTCCTGTTGAGCAGTGTAGACATATTAAGAAGCTTTTCAGTAAGGCTTTGTGCATTCAGGTGGACAGGGGCTACTTTCATCATTGGAGGATTGAAGTGCAGGCTACACTTTGATGGAGTTTCTCAGCACCAGCTGCTATCTAATAAAAAAAGGAAAAAAAAAACCTAAAACATCCAGCTGCAGGCCAGGCAGATTGTTTCTCTGCATCTCTTGCCTCCAGTTCCTGTCACATCTTACACTCCCTCAGCACCTTAGCCCAGTACAGGATGCTGCAAAGGGACCAAATGTGTGTACCTTGCCATCACGAATATCATCCTCACTGCATTCCCATCTTCTGCCCCAATGATACCAAAAAAAAGGTTATTAACAATTTCTTCACCTTCTCAAGCCATCACCTAATGCTTGAGGTTAAATAAACCTCCAAGGCCTAATTACAGTAGATATGATTTATTGAGAACTACAACCAGACGATTGAGGTTGGAGTAGAGAAATGTTAGTGACGAATGCTAAATGCTAAGGATGAATGTTATATGAGGTTGGCTTATAGTGCATCTTACACATGTCACTGACATTAAATTCTATAGAGCTCATGTGTGAAATGCCATTATGCCCCAACTTCATAAATGAAAGTATTACTGCAATTCAGTTTTGAAAAATGCTTTATTAAAGTGCTGAAGTGTCATCTTTGTGGAAGAAGTGCGCTTGGGTGAAAAAAACAAACAAACAAACAAACAAACAAAAAAACATTAATGACCATGATCTCATAAATGTTTGGTGAAGTCCTAGTCGTAAGCAAAGCTTATGTGGAACTGCACAGTATTCTGTGAACTCACAGGATTGTGATGAAACAGCTATGTGGCCATAAGAAAGCTTGTTAGAAAGAATATCAGAAAAAAGGCTTTGGTTTACTAGAGAGCATAATGATGCATAATGATTTGCAAAAATGACTTTGACGCAATGGAAAAGGCTACGTGGTCTGATGAGTCCAGACTGACCCTATTCCAGAGTGATGGGTTTGTAAGTGTAAGACGGGAAGTGCACCCATCATGCATAGTGCCCACTGTACAAGTGTTTGGAAGCAGTGATATGATCTTGGGTTGCTTCAGTTGGTCAGGTCTAGGCTTAGCAACATTATGTGGCAGTAAAATGAAGTCACTTGATGACCTGAATGTACTGAATGACCAGGAGATCACATAAATGAAGCATTGGTTACTTGATGGCATAGCCATATTCCAGGACTCACAAAAATGTATTAAAGAATACATCTGGATGCATGATGAATCAATTTCTTATATAAACTGGCCACCATGTTGCACACCATTAATCAAAGCTACAGGTGCTCAGACAAAATATTAGTGTGTGGAAAGTGTGTGTATTTCTATTCATCCTCTTTATTAATGAATTTATTAAACACATGCTAACACAAGTTAGCTAGTAGCGAATTTATAGCTCATTATAGTGTGTGCTCTTCTGTACTTTATGAATTTAAGATGAATCAATTTTGCTTTATGTCGTAGCTAAATCTGGATGCTGTGTGAGTTTTAGGTTTTATCAACCTAAAACTGTACTGTATGTTATTTCCTGATTTTTTTTTCTGATACTAACCGTTACTAGCTACCAGTGTGTTTTGTACCTCAAAAATTAAGAGTAAGATAACTGAATATTTTATATAGTTATTTAGTGTCTTTACTCTGTGGATCTGCATACCTTTTTGGCATCTCTCTGAATTTTATGCATTTTAAACCAGATAGATAAAAATGAGGGACAATAACAAAAGCAGATAACTATACCTCACCTCTCTATTTGAAGCTGTAACTCATTATTTTCAAATTGTTTTAGATTAAACAGTCTTCGTTGAGTCAGGTTCAATAAATGCTGCACATATAGTCAATCCTTACCATCATGTAATTTATGCAAATTGATGTTATTATGCTCCTTTAGTTTTCTTTCTCTGCTGTTAAGGTCAGATGATAGAGGTCACATCAGCCTCAAGGTTTCTCTTATAGTGAAAACATAATGAAAAAACAAACAAACAAACAAACTGTGATTTGGGTAATACAGTAAGCAGTCTCAACATAGCCTGAGAGACAGTTTCATATCTCCAACGCAACAAGCCTGACCCAGGCTATTCGGTGACCTCTGTGTCCTTTATGCATTAAATTTAGCCATATTCAGAGAGAGTCTGCGTAAACAGGATTCCATACCAGCATTCCAACCTCTTCTCTCCACAGCACAAGCATGACGCCTGTAGACACCCATGCTCTGCATTTCTAAATACTATCGTAACAAATGAACGTACAGATGCTAAAAAGAGATACAACATTAATTTAATTTGTTTTTATTTTCTGAATAACTGGGAATTTAATTTGGCAACCCACTGCATCTCAGTGATCGCAATTAAAATGTTTCTCATTTCATCAGACAACGTTTGTGTGTAATTGCCATCTAACATAGTGATACAGTCCAGCTTTAGCCAGAGACTGATATATCCCTGTCTTTTTCATCTCACACTCACTTACTCACCCACTCTCTCCATCTTGCTGTCACACCCAATCATCACTACCCTGTGAAGCATGCCCATAGACATGCATGCATGCTCATGCATGCATGCATAGGCATACCCCCCCCCCCCCCCCCCCCCCCCCCCCCCACACACACACACACACACACTGTGCTATGTGACAGATGATCAACGAAGTGTGATTGTATGAGAAGGAGAGACTGAATGAGCTGGCGATTGGGTTTCTGAATGTGCGCAATATGTCCAAGGACTTCATCATACCTCATAGATTAGATGACATACTGCCTCTGATTATGTGAAAGATATGAGCTTTTCTAAAGGGATTCAGACAGTCAAAGATTACATTTACATTACAGAAATTAGCCAATCAATCAATGTAATGTGTAATGCAAAGAAATGTTTTTACTGCACCAGGGATAAACACTGAAGACACCTTTGAGGTCAGTGTGGAAGAGGGGATGGGGGGAGTCCTCCATAAGCACAGCCACAAGAACAGCTGCAGTGCGTGGGAGCACAGCTAGTAATCATAACTGTGGTTGAAGAGTTTAATGAGTGTAACAGCATACCAATTACAGCCACACATCACCTAATGAATGCTAAAAAGGAGGGCAAGGGAATGCCCATGGTGAAAAAATATGGAAATATGAGCATTGTCCACTTTTTGATTGCTGTGTAGTACACATGTATAAGGTGTTGGAACATCTGTAGAGCAGCCCATTAGTGCACTAAATTTCTCACTCAGTCCCAAAACACTGCAAAGAATGGCTGAAGCTTGGGCATTAACCAATATCATTAAACCACTGAATTAACATTTGATCAGCCAGATCAAATTCATAAAATTGTGCTGCTCTTATTTCTAATGCATCATTTAACATTTTTAGAACAGTTTTCCCCTTACAAAATACGGAATATTAAATACTTAATCTGGTTATCTGATGGCTATCGTTACAGCCTAAACACAGAATCAATGGTTGTACATGAACTCAGTTTTCCACTCCTCAATCCCATCTTTGCTCTTAGCCTAGAGGCTGTTTCTATGTATTATTCAAAGCAATCTGTTATGCTCGAGTTTTTATAGCAGTAAAGTATAAGCAGAACAAAAGGTTGTTGTTCACAGTTTTGATATTCACTTAGTATTTAGAATAAATGTCTATTCCAAACAAAATACTCATTTTCATGTCAGTCAACAGTTTTAAATTATTAAACAGAATGCCTATACTCTGAAAAAAAATGGTAAAGTCTGTGTAATTAATGCCACCCTAGGCAATAAGAAAGCATACAAATCATCCAAACTGCCCAGTGCATTACAACATGAAGCAGACTAATCAGTCAGCTAGTGACTTTTCTGTGTGTGTGTGTGTGTGTGTGTGTGTGTGTGTGTGTGTGTGTGTGTGTGTGTGTGTGTGTGTGTGTGTGTGTGTGTGTGTGTGTGTGTGTGTGTGTGTGATGGTAAACAAAACACTTGGAGCCTGAACGTGTTTAGACTGTGTGCTGCAGGAAGTATTTATTCACTAATGCTTCACAACATGACATTTTGCGAGCACAGCAGCAGTTTCAAAGGATCCTCCGTCGAGAAAAAACATCCCTTTGTATTGCCTGAGTATTCATCGTTATACATCGTTTCCCCAGGGACTACCACATGACGGAATAGGAGGGGCTCCACTACTGGCATCAGCTGGGCTCAACCGAGAAACAACATGAATTACAAGTAGGTTACAAGTGATGAACTGGAATTACGGTAATAAGATTATGGCATGTTTGCTTCTTCTGCACCATTGGTAAAATGTCCAGATCACAGCCTGAACCAAATCAGCATAACCATACTATAGTGACTGGTGTATTATAGCTAGAAATTATTTTTATCACACATTCTGTATTCTACAATAAAATTCAATACAAGTCTACTGTACAAAGACGACACTTCAAATAAAGAAATGTCACGTAGTAATGCAAGCCTGTGTAGGGTGAAGGGCCAAAAGTTTATATAAGAAAGTGCAAGAAAGTTCTAAAATGGTTACTCTGATAATTCAGGCATATTTGCAGAAAGATTTAACCAAATATATTTTTCCTGTCAGTATCTTTCTCTATTTCAAAAAGAACTATAATAATAATAATAATAATAATAATAATAATAATAATAATAATAAATATACAGAGGCCAGATATATTTTGAGCCGTTCTTCTTACAGAATAGTGGCCAGGTCACTACGTGATGCTGGTGGAGGAAAACGTTTCCTGACTCGCTCCTCCAAAACATCCCAAAATGGCTCAGTAATATTTAGATTTGGTGACTGTGCAGGCCATGGGAGATGTTCAACTTCACTTTCATGTTCATCAAACCACTATGTCACCAGTCTTGCTATGTGTATTGGTGCATTATCATCCTGATACACGGCACCGCCTTCAGGATACAATGTTTGAACCATTGGGTGCACATGGTCCTCCAGAATGGTTCGGAAGTCCTTGGTAGTGACGCTCTCATCTAGCACAAATATTGAGCCTAGGGAATGCCATGATATTGCAGCCCAAAGCATCACTGATCCACCCCCATGCTTCACTCTGGGCATGCAACAGTGGTACGCTTCTTTGGGACTTCTCCACACAGTAACGCTTCTGGATGTGGGAAAGACAGTGAAGGTGGACTCATCAGAGAACAGTACATGTTTCACATTGTCCATAGCCCAAGATTTTCGCTGCTGGCACCATTGAAACCGACGTTTGGCATTGTCGAGTGACCAAAGATTTGGCTATAGCAGCCTGGTCATGAACATTGACCCTGTGGAGCTCACGATTTGGTGGAAACAGGAGAGTTGAGGTGCACATTTAATTCTGCAGTGAGTTGTGCAGCTGTGGTTTTATGTGTTTTGGATACAATCTGGGTTAGCACCCGGACATCACTTTCAGACAGCTTCCTCTTGCGTCCATGGTTACTCTTGTTGGATGTAGTTCATCCTTCTTGGTGGTATGCTGACATTACCCTGGATACTGTGGCTCTTCATACATCACAAAGACTTGCTGTCTTGGTCACAGATGCGCCAGCGAGACGCACACCAACAATTTATCCTCTTTTGAACTCTTATGTCACCCATAATGGGTGCATTGCAATAATTTATGCAAAACTGTGCTATTAATCTGCTAATTAAACCTTCACACTCTGCTCTTCCGGGTGGAATGTGCAATTGATGAAGATTGGCCACCAGGCTCGTCAAATTTAGCCATGAAACATCCAATACTAAATTGGCCAGTGATTCAGTTTCAATGTCCAACTGAATGGACAATATATATATTAAACAAATCTGCAATAGTTTTTATTTATTTATTTATTTATTTATTTATTTATTCATCCATCTTCAAAAACACCCTACAGTATGATACAGTTGACATAAATCCTGATTCAAATGCAGTGGGAGAAGGCAGTGATAAACCATTAACGGAGCATTAGTCCATAACTGGGAACTGTATGAATACAATATAATTACAAATACTGCATGCTGAACTTTATGACTAAAACAGTGTTGAGTTCAATCTATTGGTTCAGTTAATTAATTTATAACACTAATTTTGGGTTGCATGTATGTGTGAACATTTAGGATCTCTAATCCTAAATGCAACAGTATGAAATCTTTGTATTCAAATGTCAGCATTCAGTTCATTCTGTGAATTTTTTTTTTTTTTTTTTTTTGAAAATCAGGTACTGAATAAACTGGCAGTGATCAATAATTGATGGGGCACTAGTTTACAACAAGGAACTAAGTATACATAGAGTACATTCACATAGACTGAATGGTGTAATAGTGAAATGAATAACTTAAACAGGGGACCCTGAAGTAGCAGTGCTCCCCACTGTGCCATCCTTGCTTTAAATAAAGAAGAGAAAATTTTGCACAATACATTAATTTTGCATTAAAAAGAAAATCATAAAATCAGGTTAATTGTGAATACTGGTAGCATGCAGTGCGGTAATGAAGCCATGCATGCGAATATCACACAAGTGAGTGTCGCTCCTCACAGAACACCAGACCTCAATATTAAACCAGCTAAAATATGTTTAATTCATATGTGCATATGCGCAAGTTTCATAATAGTTAAAACAATGATATAGCAAAGATGAGAAAAGTATGCTTAATGTGTTGCTTTCCCCATAAATTACAGTATTTTCATGTACATGTTCTAGACTTTTTTGGAACTTATCTTTGCTCATTTGTCCTTACCTTCTGTAAAAATAAACTCATGGTGAGGTGTGGTTAAGGGGCAGCTAAGACTAGTAGTTGGACTGTTGGTTCCGTTAATTAACTTATAACACCAGCCTGAGGATTTGTGAATATTGCATGTATGTGTGTCACGATATTGGATTTATCTGTATTTTGTGCTTTTTGCGTTTCTGATTGCACTTCGTGGTGGGGTGGAGTGTGTCTTCCCTTGTTGTTTCAGGTCCCACCCTTTCCTGCAATCTATTAGTTGCTGTCCTGCCAGTCCCTTGTTGATCACACCTCCTGCCTGATGATTGGGTAACCAGGAGACCCAGAGTCCTACATAGGCCTCTACAGACCACAGTGCTGGAAACTGTGTCTTTTCTTACTGTTTATCTGATGGCCAATTGTAAAATTCTACTGTGTATGACCTCATGCTACGTTTTTGACTACATTTCTGTGTACGCCCTTCTTTGGTTTTGGTTGTTTGGGTGTAAACACTTTTGTATACAGTATATTTGTATATACTTGTTTAATTAGTGGCTTAGTAGGGAGTCGATGCCATTTTGTTTACACATTGTTTTCTCCTGGTTTGTGGTTAGTAAATGAGTAAGGGTAGCATTTTATATTTCTGTTTTTCTTTGTTTGGTGCAGGTTAGGTATTTCACCTTGGGACTAGGTAGAGGAAATCTTGTTTATCATATTGGCCTTGTCGACTTCTGAAGCTCACAGACACTTTTTCTTTGGTGATTGGCTTCTTCACTTTTGTAAATAAACAATAAGCAAACGAACTATTGGTCTCACACCCTTTTTTTTCTTTTCTTTCTTTTAATATCTGTTACGGCCCGACCTAGACTGGGGTGTGACAGTGTTAACATTTAGAATCTTTAATCCTAAATGCAAAAGCATGAACTGTTTGAAATCAAACATCAGCATTAAAGTCAATATCATATTCTTTTGCGTATCTCAAATCTTAGAGATTTTAGTAGACTGAGTCTGCTGAGACAATAAAACAGTCAAGTATACATCAAGTCACAGATTTTAACAGTACACACATACTCCTTTACTGAGTGAATCTTTTCCAAAATCAGCAACTGTCTACTAGCTGTGCTCGTAATAATGAAGAATGAGTTCTGTAACACTACCATGGTTCTACTGTGTTATTGTTAAAAGTTACTTAAAGTTATATATTAAAAAAATAAACTTTTTAGTACAAAGAATATGGCTGACTGGACTGTGTTCATGGTAGAAAAGAGAAGGTTTTGACCACATGAATAAATAAAGGAAAGATCCTGCCACCACGCAGTATGGGTCAGCAGTAAAAATAGGACAAAAACAAACCAGATGGGAGACGGCTAGACAGTAGGTAGATGTGACACAGACATGGTACTAATTAGGAACATGTCTTGAAGAGTAATATTTGGAATGCAAGTTGACTTAATTATCTTGTATAATACTTTTTTTATATGTATGGCTAATTTAGTTACATATGTTTGTTAGCATTATGCTTGAAATGTTTAGCATTGCTTTGATAGGTTTGTCTCAAGGGACTGAAAGTACTTTCAATATTTAACTGTATAAAATATGAGATACTTAAAAACCCATGGGTTATTTATTCCACCCCATTACAGTATTCCACTATACAAAGCCTAAATGATAAACACCAAAATACATTAGGTTTATATAGCAAAATCAGACAGGAAATAAACCCTACACATTGCCTAACAAGCTTTAGACTGCAAATCTCTGTGGAGAACAAGGACCAAAAGTTGACATAGCTTCCTGTGAGCAATGCTCTAGTTTCTGGCTATGGGGCTTGAGTGCTGTCACAAATAAAATATTTTCACATTACCCCTGCTGCGCTCCCATGACCCGGGCCCTTGATGTGTTGGATTGTGTATGATCAGTCAGCTGTGGCCAAATCCAGCCCAGCTGGTTTAGTTTTGCTGAGCTGCCGCTCTTTCCACTGCCAAAAGCTCCTACCTCTCCCAGATAACATGTTGCTGTTTCTCCAAATTATTTAGGACTGATACTAGGTTGTTTGTACTTCCTCCAGAAATGTGCATTGTTTACCAGGGTCATATATGACACTACATTCAAGCACTGACTAGAAGCAATATAGTTTGGGGAGCCAGAGTGAGAGATCCACCGAGACAGGCTATAAATTATTGCTTAGAGATCCAAAAGAAGAAAAAAAAAGTAAACATTATATTGCACAGACATCATCATCATCATATAAATAACGTTGATCTTTTAATTAATTTCGAGAATTACCAGTATGTTTTCATGAAAGTCATTTATAAACTTAAATGAACTCAAAATAAGCAGAAATTCTCAAATGTTTTCAATTCCTGGTAAGAAGAAGAAAAACCATAAGGTGAAAAACAGCCGAAAGCAGTAAGCTGTTTAAGCTGTTTAAGTTTAAGCTGTTTGCAATATTTTTGTTGCATTGCAAATAGGTAAACGTTGAATTTTATACACTGGATGGGGGGGTGGGGGGGGGGGGGGGCTCCATTGATATGACACCCTGGTCATGCAGTTCATTTAGGTCTTCAGCTGACTTCATTTTATTGTACAGTGGCCAGTATGCATGATAAGTGCTTCATGCCCTTCCCTTCTTACCCTGATGTACCCCTTGTTCTGGAATATGGTCAGTCTGGACTCATCAGACCATGTGATCTTTTTCTATTGCCATTTAGCAAACTGAGGCCTTTTTACCACACAACCTCAATAGCACGTGGTTTTCTTATGGCCACACAGCCCAGGGGTGGGGAGGGGGATTCACTTACTTTCACTATTAAACATAGCTGTGATTTCTACTATAATTTTTATTTTTTACAATCGCCATTCATGATTTTATTTATTTATTTATTTATTTTTACGAACACATTTCTCCCAATTGACAATCCAGCACAGACCTTCCAGGGTTTAATAATGTGCTGGACAGTTCTTAACTCAATTCCAGTAACTTTAGCAATCTCCTTAGCAGTTTTCTTTGCTTGAGGCAGGTGAGTAATTAGACCCTTCTGTAGTGGCAATGTTTTTTGTAGTGGCAGTGTATTTCACATACTAAAGCAAAGTGTACATTTTGACACTATAATATAATGAAGATAAGGGTTGGCTGCACATACACACTGTTATATACAATATATATGTATTTTAGTATACATTGTGCTATCTATGCAAACCACAAATATCACCTCTTGCCTCACACTGAGTGTGTCCTTTGACATTAGCATAAATTATAACTGACATTTTGTCATTCTATGGAAAAGGTAAATGTAAACAGAATCCTTAACTTAAAGCTTAGTCTTATTATGCTCAATGTGTGAAAAGCACCTAGGGAGGGTGAGAAAGCCTGGATTTATCTGAAGGTGCTCTCTGCACTATGAGATAAACTTGAAAGTAATTTTTGCTCTCCACATTTCTGCAGGCAAAGGATAGAAGAAAAAGAGACTCTGGAAAGTACTGTCTCCACAAACACCACAATTTTTTAATTCCCACTAGCCCCTGGCAATCATGGGTTGCATGCAGAGCATGTGATCAAATATAAAGATTGGTGAAATAGGATTTGAGGTTTCCATTTAGAGTGTGTGAGGAGTGTAAGAAACATTGCATGAATGACAATGTAAGTGAGAGGAACATTTTCCTTGCTTCTTTAAATATCTTTCTTCACATTCATCTCACACTAATCAACAGAACGATAGCAGTGCAAGAAGGAAAAGTCAAGTTGTGAGGTGAAATCGCTGGGTAAATACATCAGGTTTGCCTCAGTAATTATCTCATTTAATTATCAGATGTGTAGTCTGTGATTCACTGGGTGTGAAGTAATCAATTAAGAAGTGAAAATCAGTCAGTGGAGAGTCAAGACAAGGCAAGTAGTGACAACTGTAGGAATTTTAAAAGCACAAAAATAGCACTTATAATACACCATACAAGTTGGTGTATGTATGACATTCTAGATCAGTGATTAACTCATGTTTGTGGTCTAATGGTCTAAAGGTAAGAGATGGAACTCCATTCAGATGTGCAAAAGGAATGTGCTCTTTGAGAGCAGTCATTAAAAATGTAGCTCCCCTACATTGAGAACCGCCATTAATGGAATAACTATTCACCATTTAGTTAATTCTGGATTAGCAGAACCAAAAACAGAAAGCCAAAAGGTTAAAAGAAAGGTGGAAAAAACATAATTAAAAGCTGACAAGGGCATGTAAATAAAACCCATCTGGAGGGCATTTTGTTTGAGCATACACATTCATTACACCAAGTGTGAAAAACAGATTGAGCCGACGACAGGGTTCGGGGGTCTGCTATGGCTGTGTGAATATGAGCTGCCTCCAACTGGGCAGCCAACTCTAATTAGATTATCAGAAAAGGCCACACTGATGACCATTAAATCCACCATGCACTCTGTGAGCCGTTTCTCAATAGCTTGAAAATGTGTTTGGGTCAAGAGGCAAGTCGTGAAAGACATCCACGCTAGAGATCCAAGAGTAGAAACCCTGATCATGGTTAGTCCAATTAAAAACTATACAACACCAATTAAAATTTTTTATTTTTTTATTTATTTTTGGATTTTTCCCCAATTGTCTCCCTAATTTACTCGTGTCTAATTCCTCCGCGTCACTAGGGGGCTCCCACATTAAGGCTACTACTACCACTCACTCGGGAGGGCTGAAGAGTATCACATGTTTCCTCCCAACCACGTGACGTCAGCCGACCGCCTCTTTTCAAACTGCTCGCTCACGCACCGTTGGGGCGGAGTAACACACTTGGAGGACAGCGCTATCCGCTCCTTCCGCTTGCGCGAGCTCACAGACGCTCCTGATTGGCTGTGGGCCATGATTAATGTGGGAGCACTAAGTACCTCTCATCACTCCCCTCTGAGAGAGCTCGGCCAATCAGCTCTCTCTAGACCTCCGGCTGCAAGAGGTTACAACATCACCCGCGATTCGAACTCACGATCTCCGGATGAAAGGGCGAGCACTGTACCACTGCGCCACTCTGAGGCACCAATTAAAATATTTCATCTCTGGTAGCCAGATAAAAATGTCTTGTTAAGAGATAGATCAGGTTGATAAATCAGGCTGAAGCAGTAAGGGAACAATGTGAAGTGGCAAAACTGTTGAGTCAACAATTTATCTAATTTAACCTAATATATTATTTGTGCAGTAGGGATCTATTTTGGTCCTGCAACAATACAATGGTACCCTGGCATACAAATCTAAGTTGATCTGGAGGCGAGTTCTTAAGGTGAAATTTCATATTGGAAATCACATTTTCTCATAGGAAATTATATAAATGCAGAACAATTTCCAGCCACCCAAAAATATTACTAATATTACCAACTTCCAGTACTATAATTATATTTTTGCATCTACAAACAATGAAAACATCTAGAAAATACATGGAAATAAAGTAAAATATGAAATAAATGGACATCAAACCTCACTGATGGCCATTAAATCAATTCATGATTACTCTTGGCATCGGCTACTGGAAGTGAACTGAAAGTGCTTATGCTTTCTTACTGCTACCAGTCTTGATCACATTCATGGGACACATAATATTATGTCTTCACCAAACCTTGCACAAAATGCCAAAAAAATAGTTAAAATCTGGAGAACGTTGGCATGGTGGAAGTCGTCAAGAGGTTTGTGATAGCCTCCAATTCAAAGAACTACAAAACATGCAGTACTATGTGATGTTAAAACATATAACAATTCAATGTTTTTTATTTATTTATGTATTTTTTTTAATTATATTTAAGATTCTATTTGTTTAGAACAGAACCCAGACTCAAAAGGCAAGTGTGGTCACTGTTTATGTAAAAAGCTCTTTTAAAAATTTCTTAAGAAAGCTCAACAGCAAGAGCAACGACCAGACAGCGATGTGCCTGAAAATGAAAAACAGAGACCCATAAGATCATATTAGCAGGGGATATGAGAAGGTCCTGGCTTTGAGGATGTCATAAACAGAAAAGCTTCCTTTGAAAGTCAAATTTTATCCTGGTAAAACAGTGGTGAATAAGCAATGAAAAACCAGAGGGAGGAACTTTTTTTTTTTTTTAAATAAGTTTCACCTATGTACAAAATCAGCATTATCTGTGCCTAGAATAATGTAACGATTCAGAGAGCTGTGTGTCACTAAGGATGTCATTAAGAAGCATGTGTTTTTCCAGAACAATGAGGTATGGTTAAAATGCAGCGACTATAAAAGTGAAGATACCTTATATTCTGCAGCGTTTCCTATGATTATTTTCTATGATATAACTTGCTGTTGTCATGTATCGGGCTTGAGACTACAACATGCTTTAAAATCCTAATGAAGTGAAGTCTGACAGCTCTGCACTATAGCTACAAACATAGGGAATCCATCTCCCACATGACTGGGATTTAAATGAAACTGTCTCTCTGTCTCTGACCATCTTCTCATGCTGTACTGATTGCACATAAACCTGGGACCAAAATGTAATATGCATCTGACAGTATGAGTCATTGTACAGTAGATGACTGCTGTAGTTCATGGATATCTCATTTGGAATGGTGTAACTGCATTAGAGTGACCTCGTCTGGATTTGCACAGTCAACAATGGTCAACACTATTAGCTCAGGGGGCAAGAGATCAATGGGCTTGTGAGTATGTGAATCAGATGAGAAGAAAGGTTGGGTTGAGATTTGGATGGGGGTGGGGGGCATTATCTGAGTGTGAAGCCAAACAAACCTGGCTGATAGCGATAATAATGTGCAATAAAACAACCCTTCTGAGACCAAAGTCACACACAAACACACCC
Source organism: Clarias fuscus (assembly GCA_030347435.1). NCBI lineage: Eukaryota > Metazoa > Chordata > Actinopteri > Siluriformes > Clariidae > Clarias > Clarias fuscus. Next base: position 19,809,592 of record CM059207.1, on the reverse strand, counting down.
TGGAGGTGATAGAGTGTTTCATCTGACTTATTCTCTTGGGAAAAATGCCATCCTGTATCCTACTCTTCCATGTGCACACGTGGAAAAAAGAAATTATTAAGAAATTATTGGGCATTTGGTAGGTTTTTTTTTTAATAGAATTATTCCTATATTGTGACTTTTCACATATTATACGTACAGTTCTTTTTCTCTGATACTTTGTCCTTAAGTCTGATTCCTACAGCTATCAGCATCTGCACAGATATTGGTCTGCACGCATTCACACAGACAGACGCCCTCACATTCTTCTTACACACCCTGCCAGCTCATCAAATGCTTATCAATGGACGCACAGACACACGTACAAATCATGACACATGAAGGGCTTGAGATCCATTTTATGCTGGCTGTTTATGTCTGCATGTCAGCTAGACATGCTAGATTGCATTCAGCTCTGGCCAGAACCCTTCCTTAGTTCTTTTTCTGGGGAATGGTCGGAGGGGATTTTTTTTTTTTTTGTTTGCCTCAGTTTAAGTCTTTGTATGTGGGTGTGTGCTTTATTCGTTATGACAGGCCTAAACCAATGTCAGAGATGACACAGCAGTGATAGGCTAGTGATCATGCTGACACCAATCAGCCCTTCAGCCCCCCCTAACTGCCTGACATAAGTTTGTGGTACCAAAGACAAACACACACATACACACACGTGCAAATATACATACATGTGTACATACATGCAAAAGTCAAAATGTACACATCAACGTATATATAAATCCTGATTCCTGTTTATAATCAGCTCTAAGAAAGTATATATAAACATAAATGACAAACTTTTTGTCAGCACTAGCAAATACACAATTCCACTTAACCAACACACAAAGATTTCTTCAGACACTGAAGATTATAGTACTTCTTATTTGAATGTAATAAAAACATACATAGAAAAAATTGTATTAACTATGTATGAGACAGTGCAACAGTTTTTGTCCTTTCCCCACAGAAAATATTTTATACAGTGATACCACAGTCACTGCATCCTAAATGGCGTAGATCTTACCTCTGAGATGTCTTCTTATATTTTCTCCTGAAAAATATGAGAAAAGAAGCATAAAATAACTTCTTTTTCATTTTGCCATATGAACTGATAAGCTGGAATGAGGTCAAATAATTTTACAGGGCTGTACTGGCCATGCAAGTTAAAAAATCACTGGCTTATCACTGAACATCCTAGTTAGTCCACAACCTAGTTGCGTCACATTAAAACACTGAATCACCAGACTGAGATAAGAATCTTGTTGCTTATCAATATCCAAATGAATATAGGCTAAACTTGATGAAAAAAAAAAAGTACAGAAAATTGCTCTGTTATAATATCTCAAGAGAAATGGTTGGTTGTCAAAATATTGTGGACGACATTATGGACGCTGGGACAATGTTGATATTAGGTTGTTTTTTAAAGTTACTATTACTTTAATATAATGATGTCGGAAATAACGTTAAATCAATGTCCCTAACACAATGTTGCAAAATTGACTTCGAACAATATAAATAGCAAACTGAGAGCATGAGTGGGATTCAAACTTTAATCACACCATTGAGAGCACTGCTTGCTGACCACAGGACCACTGGGGAGCACACAGATGATGGTTGTCGGTGCACATAAAAAAGTAATAAAAAAACTAATAATAAAAAATAAATGGACAACAGCAACTTACCGGCATGTTAAATTGAAAAGCAGCAAATATGATTAAAAATCCCATTTAATATTTAAGATCTGTTTATGTGAAACTGGAAGTGACACCATATCACGCCACAGGAATTTGAGAGTTAAGTCGCCGTCTAACTTTAACATTTCTTAAAGATACATGCACTGTGTTTGGGAAACTGTTGTAGAAACTTAAGAGCCCATGGATGTGGTCACATGTTTTACAAATTCAACATTATAACAACGACATTTTATCGAAGTTGTTCTAACTTGTTTCTAACAATTAAAAAATTCTAACAGTGTTGTCCTGAAGGTGGATGTCATCATAACTACGTTACACTATATTATAAGGGTCATCAAATGTTAGGGCTCGCATGAAATACAGGCTTCTGCAATTCCATCAAAATAGCCAAAGGTCTATTCAGTTAGACAATTTTAATTCTCTGACTCACCTTAAAAAAAAACAACTCGTATTTAACAGTTAAACTAGCCTAGCCTTTATATATACAGTATATATCATACATATAATAGCTTTACAGCATAAACTACATTGAAGAAAGTCTTTTGTCCATTCATTTACAGAAGCAATGAAAATAGGAAGTTTTTATCTAAATACTCATCAAGCAGACAAAGTAAAAATCTACCATGTTTAAGATATGAATTATCATAATGGTAATATATCTCAAAGCTAATGAAATTTGATGCACATTATATTTATTCCATGATTTGCACCAACACAAATCTGTGCATAAATATCTTACTAATGATTACATGTTGCTTGGAAAATTGATTTTATGAGATTTTATGGCACATTACGATGTCACCACTGTAACTCTGACACAATAGGTTTTGACTAGCTGCAAGGTACGGTAGCCAAGAAGTGCAAAACAAAATAACAAAACCAAAACCAAAATAACAAATTAAAAAACAAAATAAAACCTAAACCAAAATAACAAATTTAAAAATAAAATAACAAAACCGAAAACAAAATAACAAATTTCAAAACAATATAACAAAATCAAAACGAAATAACAAAACCAAAAACAATACAACAAATCAGAAAACACAACGACATATGTAGAAACAAAATACCAAATGAGAAAACACAACAACAATTCAGTCAAACCGGAAAAGGTATGTATAGTTTGAAAATGAAATTCTTATTGCTGATTGGAAGAGACATCTGTCATTCAAAACATACAAGAAGTACTGTCAAGTGAAGTCAAATTTATTTTATTTATTTATTAAATTTATTTTATATTTATTTTAAACTTAGTTGGCCAAGGTGCCATACAATCCTAAAATATATTTTTTTAAAATAATCCTTAAAAGAAAATGCATCTACTGTAAATGTCCGAGAGACTGCAGTACTTCCTGTATATTTTGAGTGACAGATGTTTCGTCCAATCAGCGGTAAGAATCAACATGCTTACGTTGGGTTGCGAATTAAATACTACTGTTAAAATTGAGTGGCAGATTTCTCGTCCAATCAGTGGTAAGAATGTCATTCGCAAGCCACACCTACCTTTTTTTTCAGTTTGTTGATTATTACCGCTGATTGGACGAGACATCTGTTACCCAAAATATAAAGGAAGTACTGCAGCCTCACGGACATTTAGATGTATTTTCATTTAAGGATTCATTTCAGTATTTTACAATTTTGCATCACTTTGGTCAACTAAGTTGTGTTAAATGTGCTTTTAAAATAAGTTTGACTTCACTTGACAGTACTGCTTGTATGTTTTGAGTGACGGATGTCTCTTCCAATCAGCGCTAAGAATTTAATTCGAGACCTACCTACCTTTTCCGGTTTGACTGAATTGTCGTTGTGTTTTCTCATTTGGTTTATTGTTTTGGGTTTTATTATTTTGTTATTTGAAGTTTTTATTTTGTTTTGGGTTTTGTTATTTTGTTTTTTAATTTGTTATTCTGTTTTGGGTTTTGTTATTTTGTTTTTAAATGTTATTTTGTTTTCTGTTTTGTTATTTCATTTTGCACTTCATGTCAGAGAATAATACAAAATTAAAACGTCAAATTCAAGCGTGTACGTTCATGTCTCAGAATTGTTTTATAATTGAATTGTTCAACTGAGTGACAGGAAAGAAACGCGATACATCCCCAATTCAATTTGCACTTTAATTATAGCCACAAATATTACCACAGCTTCAACCATTTTTTTTTTCTTAGATTTTTTTAGTTTCCATCTAACCAGCTACATAACTAACAAACTGTGTTATGTCTGTCACATAGTTGTTAAGTTTTTTGCTAAAGCTATACTTCAGTTATTCTGTGCATCTGAATATAAGATTATCTTGGCTACATACAGTTTAAAACTTAAAATTAAGGGTGAACCTAAAATATGATGTCTAAGTGATAAAATTCTCTCATCAAATAATCATCGGTAGAACAGGAGGCCTGATCTTTCAATTTCAATCCTCAACAATTTAAGCTTCTTATCTTTTCTAACCTCTATTATAGAAATGGCAAAAACACAAACGCACACGCACACACCTTAGCTGTTAGACTGATCTTGATATGTATCCCTGCTGATTTTCTCTCTCATTACTATAATCATCAGACTGAAACATTTATGGCAGTCTGGCGTTCCCTGTGACCCTGCATGTCATCAGCAGACCCAATTTCCCTGCAGTACTGGGGGGGACCATAAAATACCAACAAGCCCACTAAAAGCATTTAGGACAGAAATAAGCCCAGCCATAACATGACTGTGCCTTTCTTAAGCACTCTTATCTGTTGTTCTGTGGCTGGCTTCAACAAATGCAAGGAGACAATTGCAATTTGGCGCTACATGGACGAAGGCTTACATTTTACCCCATATTAGCTTGGCTGTATGGCACTGCTGATGGGCTGAGATAGTGAGCAGAAAAACAATATCTCCCTGGAAAACCGGTATATTCAGACAGTGTTACAGCAAAATTAATTGCTTGGGCAGACCTAGCAGTGGTGTTTATAGTAAGGGGGTGTTTTTAGTTGTAACCAAGGGCTAAGCATGAACAGGTAGAATAGTGGATGCCTTAAAAAGTTAAATAAAATAATCGTCATCATTCTATTCAATCTTTTTATGTTATTTCTATTTGACTCCATTTAAAACTAGTATTCACACAAATCAGAATTCCTTAAGCCAATCAGTAAGTGAGCACACACACATACGGGTGGCAATTTGTGGTCTTTGTTAAGGTGAAGCCCAGTTTAGGTGTTCGCCTAAAAAGTCAATTACTACACATATTGTTATTTATCGACAACATTAGCAGCCTTTTCACACAGTCAGTTTTTTTTGCCTCCATAATTTACCTTAATTTCAACAAAATCCGAAACAAACAACAGTACCAGAAATAATAAGGGTTTTTGAAAATTCTATTGACATCTGTAGTTTCTCTCACATCATCACTTGCCAACACAGCACAACATGTGAAAATGAACTTCGCTGCCTTGAGTTGTATAATTTCAAAATGCCGTCAGTCATGCCCACTGCTATGACGCTATTAAAAAAGTGCAGGCCTTTTGGGAGTTCCCCCAATCATTGTACAGGATTCAATGTAATAAATGCACAGTATGCAATAAACATCTAGATATTCTTTACTGAAATCAAATCATATGAAATAAGAGGCACTGGGCTTCAACTGGTTTAAAATGGGCTGGTTACCACGTGCTATCATATGAAAAAAATTACATATGATAATCTCACTCAGTAACAGTGAGTCGTGAGCTTGAGCACTTAATAGCCCCAAATAATAACCTTAAAGAATGTACTGACTAGATTTAAATGTGACATTACATATTTAATTGATTAATGTTTTCATTAAAATTTAGAGGAGCCTAGGCTTCCCTTGTGGTCTATGAGCAGTCACCTCTGACGCACACTCACGCGCGCACGCACGCGCATGTACGCACGCACACACATACACACATATTTTGGGTTGACTCAATTTTGAGTCCATTCATTGTGCAAATTGATTCTAAACTATATCAAATTATGGTAAGGTTAAATGTAAACAACACTTTATCCAACACAACAAAATAAGTATTTTAAGGTTTAAACTTTCCACTTAGTGAAGCAGAACTTGGCTAGAAGAAATGCATGCTTTTCATCCGAGTGTTTCACTGTGCTTTTGAAAAAGCAAAGCAAACAACAGGCGCTATAAAAGGTCCTTAAGAATTTCTTCAAAAAGCATTAGAGGAAATGTCTATTTAATTACTTAGGATTAATAACTATGATAACCAGCTAACTGACCCTTCATCCACCCTGTCATTTTATTTCATTTGTTTTATTTATTTATTTATTTATTTATTTATTTTAAGTATTTGTGTTATTATTTATGTATGTTTTATTATTATTATTATTATTATTATTATTATTATTATTATTATTATTATTATTATCATCATCATCATCATCATTTTTATTATTATTTTTTTTCCCCCCACGAATAGACCTCTGGTCATAAACCATCTAGATACAAATGCTGGAATATTACAGTGAAACATTCAAACACGTTTGGATCAGTCTTGAGGCTGTCACGATGCAGAAGCACGCACACACACACACACACACACACACACACACACACACACACACACACACACACACACACACACACACACACACATCAGTAAATAAATAAATAAATAAACACAACACATCACATGTAGCCAGCTGCACACGTATCTTCCATCCACACACACACACACACACACATACATAAAGTGAACATTGGTGAAATGGGACAGTTAGTCGTACACGTTTTCTGTCACTTCACAGAACACCTTTATAAATAGCTGAACGTCTTTTACAATGTTCAAAAGCCTTTGCAATGTTCAAATGCAAAAAATGAAGAAATCACTGATGGATGTAGAGGTGAAGGTACACAGGATCAATATTAAGTGTTCCACTTCATCAATATTCAACCTTCATGCACACACATATACATTCATAAAAACACACAGACAGGATTTATAATAATAATAATAATAATAATAATAATAATAATAATAATAATAAAGAAATATGAATGAATAGAAATAAAATGCGGTCCAAGAAGTATTACTGCCCATGCAAACTAATCTAATCTATTGTCCTCATTAATATTAGATACATTTGTAAATTTGTAATTTAAGAATGTGTGGAGCTGTAACTACTTCAGTGTATCAGAAATCAACAGACTATAGGCTTTACATGGAGCTGCCATTAATACATCTATCCTAGACAAGGTCTCTGTCTACAACACAAAGGTATAGATTTCATTACACTGTACTTCTGGGGAGATCCGCGGATTCCTTGTACAGAGATACCTAATCTGTGTCACAATTAAATTCTGGTTAGTTGAGTTTTGCCCATACTGTACATGTAAAAATGGATTGAATTCATAGTAGCCCTAAGTTAACTTTGTTTAGCTCAACTTAGTACACTGTCTATGTTTAAATGGAAGCAATGCGTGAGATTTACTGTAGCTCTCCAAAAGCGTATACATACTTTAGAGAGAGTATGATTGCCAAAATCCTTTCCCAGAACCCTTGAAAATGTTATGAATAAAAAATAAAAAATCTGCCACATCAAATGAAATTGAAACATAAAGTTGTGAGTATAATAAAAATAATAATAAAAAAAAATAATAATAAAGCCTTCATTTAAAAACAAACACTACACAGAGCATACAGGAACATACACACAAACAGTATATAGATGTATATATAGTTAGATAGAAGGTGCAAAACCTCTACTCACAGTCCCCTCAATCTCAGCCAGATCTTCTCTATCTGCTCCGGCTGTAGATACTTCAAAGAGTTGTTCTCAAAATCCTCAATCTCCTTGGTGGGTGATTCCATGTCAAAAATGTCAACCAGGCAAAACGACATGAACGTGGATTATCCGGTGGTCAGAACAGAGCCAGCAGCTGAAAGTGTTGCTCCAAAGTCAGAGTGTGAGCGGGCTACAGCCCGGAGTCTGTCAGAGTGACAGCTGGAGCCTGTCCCTCATTCTCTCTCTCTCTCTCTCTCTCTCTCTCTCTCTCTCTCAGGAGGCTCCCCCTTCAGCAGACTACGCTGATAGGGTGTTTGTCACCAGCTCTGTGGTCAGGTGTGTAGTGAGCAAGAGTAAGAGCTGTGACGGGTCATGCTTGCTCTAAAGGATATGATGCAGTGAAACGAAGAGAAGACGTGAGACAAAAGGAGGGGGGGGGGGGGTATGGACGGAGAGGATTAGAGCAATGCTGACGATCCTTGCATCAAAGAGTTATCAGTGCATGCCTGTGCCACAGTCTGCCTTCTGCCAGAGCAGGGACACGATCAATGCACCCTGAGCACAGACCACACTGTGCTAGCAGGGACAGAGAGAGAGAGAGAGAGAGAGAGAGAGAGAGAGAGAGAGAGAGAGCTTCCTCTACACATAATCCTGAGCAAAAGAATCAAAGTGCAGTCAGTCAGTGACAGATGAGTGAGTATTGAAATGAGGACAAGAAAAAGCACAGCACTCTGACACACAAGATGTGTGAACAACGTGTGAAAACAAACCATTGAGTGTGTTTAAATGCTTGTGTGCACAAGAATATGAACCTCAGAAGCCAATAACATCAACTCGCGCAATAGCTTGTTATTAATGATAAATCACCTGTGGAGAGAACATATGAATCACTTTGATAACATCATAAAACCATCACCAAAATAAATGAAATAAAACAAATTTGTTAAAATAAGCAGTCCAAAACAAGCATGGTTGAGCTATAACCTTTCACATGTAACTGAGTGGGGGGAAAAAAAGCCATACTAAAATTACAAGCAAATATTCCTGAGACGTAGGCACAAACATCATGAAGGACCGTATGGACTTAAATGAATGAGCCAATCCTCTCTAAAAGGTGGCTGAGACAAGAAGAGTGCCATAATCAGAGCGAATAGAGCCCCTGACATATCAAAGTGATGACTCAAGGATTATTAGACGAAAAATAGAGACCCTCCATTAGTGCCGAGTGTTAGGCCCCATTTCTGAGGCATGCTTTGTTATGGCTTTCTTCTGTCAAGAAACTTCACATCTTTATCTTAATGGTGGAAATCAAAACACATTACGTTATACCACCTGATCCAGAATCCTCACGGAGAATTTGTACCATTTTAGTCTACTAGGTCGCCAGATTCAAGAGTGTTTACCTCTGCAGCTCTGGAGTGCAGCACTCCTCGCAGCAACCTGTCTGACTCAGTGACTCCATGGAACAAGTGGAAGACACTGAGATCATATGCTTAAAGGGATACCCCAGGATTTCGTTCCAACTTAATCTCCATCTGCTGGATTTATTGTGTATGTGCATTTATCAAGAACAAGAATGTATGAGAATCAAATTTGTTTACTTGTCATTTAATGATAATGGAAGCTTAAGGGCAATGACCTGGACAGGCAGTAAACGTTTACATGCACTTTTGATTTGTTTTTTTCTTTTTTAGTAATTCAATTAGTTATTGTGTATTAAGCTTTCTATTTGTATAACGTGTCTTTCTAGAGATGGAACTTTATTCATATATGAATATATGTTATCAGTCCAGCAAATGACGTAAATAAATTGCTTGTAAATCATTTTCTAATACATTTGCCACAAAACAAAATGTATCAATTGCTTGTGTCTTGTTTATTTTAAAGGTTACATAAGCAAATATAGAATATGGCTAAACTCAGTATTCGTATGCATATGAATTACCTGAGCCCCAATATGTCACTGCTGTTCAGCTGGCATGTACATAGGTTCCCTTAACCTCCTGCCACCTTCAAAAAAGTCTCAGTCTGGACTCTTTTTTCTATCTTTTATATACTCTTTTTTATCATTGTCTTATCCTAACTATGTCAATACTAAACTATATGCACTCACACTAACCTGTATTTTACGTAAATTAAAGACAAACAACTAGACATTCAACTTTTTCTCATTGGAAAGATGTATTTCTCCACTGACTGTTTTATTAAATCGACCAGAAAACAAGTACAGTAGTACACTTTTCTCTCACCATTCAAGTTAAAACCCAGACTCTGATTACACTAGAGAACTGCATCTGTGCAAAAACAGCACTGAAAGTCACATGTAATCAAAAAACACCCACTTCCTGTCTGCAAGCATGCACACACACACACACACTTTCTTTTTTCTGGATGACTCAGCTTGTCCCTTTTCAATTAGCAGATGTAAAGTGGGGGATACAACCATGATCCATGAACGAAT